>OZ030012.1:106688472-106993472 GCA_964023405.1 Apodemus agrarius
TTTACTGAGAGCAGTTACGAAATAGTCCAAAGAAAGATGTCTTGTGCATTTTCACACAGCTTTCTGCGTCAAGTCCACAAAACAGAACAAGATCCTTTGGAGACAGAATGGGAAGGTACAGAAGGTTTCTGGACAGCATACTGAAAAGTTATTAAGATGGGTTGGGTGTGGCAGCCAGCACTCAAGATGCAGGGTGGGCAGATCTTGGTGAGCTTGAGGATAGCCTAGTCTGCATAGTGAGCTCCAGGCTAGCAAGGGCTACATAGCAAGATGCTGTCTCAAAAGCAAAAATTATTAAGAGGGTAAAATGTATGCTTTGTATAGTAAAAAGTCCAGTCAAATGGTACAAAAAAAAACCCCTTAAAGATTTGAATCTATTAGAAGATGTCCCCCAGTGGCAAACTATAAAATTCCACCATTGCACAAATAATTTACAGTTGAAGCTGGACATGGTGGCACACGGACGCACCAGAGCTAAAGCAGATTTGAGAGTTTGAGTCCCGTCATGACTCACAGTGAGGCACAGTCGAGAGACACGCAACAAGCAGGCAAACAGGGTGCACCTTGTCCGTTGCACTTTAGACTCCGTAGCACCGGACACACCCCCAGCACAGGTCAGTGTAAGACGCTACCCAAGTCCTATGCTTCCGTCCACCGGGAAGTCTGAGAAGCTTGAATCTGGCCTCTAACAAACGTGCTCTCCAGCGGAGTCTTTACTATTTTCTGTTTTCCTACTAGTAATTCCCTGGTGACGTTTTACAATCTCCAGGAGTCGGTTCCTCGGGTTTATTTAACTCATTTTGATTTACCGGACGGTGGGGATGCATCTGTTTCCCTCCGCCTGCAGGATGGTCTTGGTGTTCCTGCCTTATTATAGTTTCCATTTGTAATGTCATCTCGGAGTGTTTACGGCCACACCGGGACATGTTGGCTATGCCGGAATGATCATGGCCCACTGAGACTCTGCCCCTCTTCTGCTTGCTATTTTTTTCTCCTAAAATATTTATACATAAAAAGCACATATAGCATTACATAAATCCAGCAGGTGTGATCATGTCGTGGGTTCTGATTGGAAAATGCAGTATTTCACTTTGGCTTGGCTTTCCCTTCCCATGAATTGCCTCTCAGTCTTCATTATCTCTACAGACAGCACGTCGCTCATATTAACAGCCTACAGTACATACGATGATGTCTTTTATGCTCACGTGTTCCTAAATGAATGGCTATGTATAATATACAAGCATTTGCGCTGCATAGATGAATATAAATATATCCACAGAGAGGTTTGGTCATTACTTTGCAGAAATTGGAACCTGCTCATATTTTTAAATCTTGATTTTTCTTAATAATAACACCCAAGTGACTGTGTAACATTTTACTCTGCAATATGCTGTAATTTATTCAACCATTGCCTTGCTGATGAGCAAACCCACTGTTTCTATTTATTTTATTTAGTTCCTCTCAAATAATGCTGTAATAAACGTACTTGTATGTGTGTGTAGGAGCTGTGTTTTTTTTCTCCTATGGGACAGACACCTAGAAGAAGCATGCAAGTAAAAAATATTCACACACACACACACACACACACACACACACACCATTTAATAGGTGGCATCAGAAAACGCCCTAATCAGTAATAGAGTCCTTGCCTATGATGCATGAGGCCCTAGGTTCAAGTCGCCATCTCTTTCTTTCTCTGTCTCCCTCTCTCCCTTCTCTCTTCTGTCTCCTCTCTCCCACATCTCTCTGTTTTTCCCCCTCTCTCTCTCTCTCTCTCTCTCTCACACACACACACACACACACAGAGAGAGAGAGAGAGAGAGAGAGAGAGAGAGAGAGAGAAAGATAGATGGATGGATGAATGGATGGATAGATAGATAGATGGATAGATGGATAGATGGACAGATGGACAAATGGATGGATAGATAGATAGATAGATAGATAGATAGATAGATAGATAGATAGATATGGGTGGATGGACAGATGGACATATGGACAGATTGACAGATGGATAAATAGAGAGATAGACAGACAGACCATTACCTGAGGCAGTTCACCTTCTCACCAGTCATGTATGAAGTAGCACAGTTCCTTTGCTGAGACATTCCTAATGGACAGTACAGGCTGTCCCTCTCCTCAGCTCCTGCAGTCTGAAGTGAGTCTTTCATGTGTCATGTTGAGAATGTCATCACACATTCCATGGCCCATTTTGATCCCGGGCTTTTCCTATTGAGCTTTATGCCCCCATCCTTTACTTTTTTTTCCCATGAGAAATCGCTGTTGTTTTGTGGCAAACATGTGTTCCTTGTCTACTTTGTTAATTGACTTTGTTTTTAGTTATTCTTAGGGATCCTTTATCTGCTGTGTGCCAGACAGATTGGACTGAGAGTATAATATTGCTCAAAATAGACAAAATTCCTTCTTTCTTGGGCTGCATGTTTGAGTGGTAAGGCTCTTTATAAATTAAATAAATATCATTTATAGCATTTTAATATGACTTAATAAAAGCTTAATGCAGGCAAACAGGCTTGGCTTCTGGAACTCCTGGGTTTCTGGTTTTAGCTAGCCAGGGCTCTCCTAGCTCGGGCTGTAGACAAGGTTGCTTCTGTTTTCTTGTACTCTTCTGCTTTTAAAACATGACAGACATGAATATGAGCCCAGGTTAAAATTGAATAGTCATGGTGCTGGTGAGATGGCTCAGCAGCTAAGAGCATCGGCTGCTCTGCCGGAGGACCTGAGTTCAAGTCTCGGCACCCACATGTTGCCTCACAACTATCTGTAACCCCAGTCTCAGGGGAGTAAATGACCTCTTCTGGTCTCCAAAGGCACTGTGTACAAATTGTGTGCATACACACACACACACACACACACACACACACACACACAGAGAGAGAGAGAGAGAGAGAGAGAGAGAGAGAGACAGAGAGAGACAGAGAGAGAGGCAAAATACCCACAGGCATAAAATTATCTTGAGTTGTTGAAATTGTATTAAATTATTTTGTCATGATGCCATTAACTCTTTCCTTTCTGTTGCAGTTCAAAGCTATATTTTTTTGTAGTCTATCAAGGACATTAGAACAGCATGGTGAACCATTAATTACTATACCAAATCACAGGAAACTGCCATTTTGCAGATAAAATGTGGTTGGATGCCAGCAGTTACACATGGTGTAATCCACAGATAAGAAATGAAAATGAAATATTCATTAGAGGCAACTGCACACTTGAAACCGTGGCATCGTTGTATGGACAGCATTTCATTCACTTCTGCTTTGGGGATACTGTGGGCTCCACTTGAAGAGAAGACATGTGGATGCTTACTATGTTAGTGGCTGAGATGAAGAGCTGGGGTGAAGCTCACATGATTGAAAAATCAAGTGCATCCTCTGTGGCTTGAGAATTCAATTCTTTAAAGTTGTCTCCAGGGTCTTGAATAGTACTGAGGGCTTTAAAAATAGTGCCCAGGTTCCACACCTAAAACAGTCTCTGAGTCAGAGATACCCAGGAAACAAGTGAAATGGAGTCTTTGAATCTACAAGCCATTATAAAAAGAAAAAAAATATATGAAGAGTTAATGCAAGAAGGATTCCAGGTGTCTCCTGGCTGGCAGAGATAAAATACATGATTCCTCTTGTCTTATGCTTCCTAAATGTAATCATCATTTAAGCATATGTAGACCATAGTCCTCAGCACATAGTAGGCAAGCAATGATTATTAATTTGTTTAATTAATAAAACAAGTCAGTCTGTTAGAAAACAGAACTATAGAGAAAAGTTTAATATAATTTATAATGCTACCATTAACACACAAATTTTAAATGTCCATATTTTAATTTTTAATTAATTAATTGATTTATATCTTAGACACTGCCCACCCTCCCAGTGCCCCCTTCACAAAGTCACTCCTTCCATTCACCTCCCCTTCACCTCTGAGAGAGTGGGCCCCTCTCCAGGTATACCCCCTACCCTGGCACATCAAGTCTCTGCAAGATTAGGCGCATCCTCTCCCACTGAGGCAAGACAAGGCAGCCCTCTGCTACAAATGTACCAAGAATGGATTCCTTGAAACTGCATAAATGGAACATGCCAGGATCATAGGATCAGACCCCCAACACCGGGAGTAACTGGGAACAGTGGGACCCAGGCACCCAGGAACTCTGCCTGACCAGTGGCACGGTCTCCTTTCTGTCTGGGCTAGTTCCCTGAGCAGACCTTGGGTGAAAAGTCCACAGTCAATCCCACAACACCCAGAGGAAGTTTCACTCCCAGGTGCTCTAACACAGGATCCCAGGAGCTTGGTCACACCAGGATCTCAAGGTCCCAGAGGCAGCTTTACTCCCAGGAGCTTGGATTACCCAGGATCTCAGGATCACAGGATCATAGAATCAGAGGATCACAAAAACAACTGGACTCTGAGGAGTTCTGACACAACCAGGATCACAGGAAGGACAGGCTCCAGTCAGATATAGGAAGGGCAGGCAACACTAGAGATAATCAGATGGCGAGAGGCACGCATAAGAACATAAGCAACAGAAACCAAGGTTACTTGGCATCATCAGAACCAATTCTTCCATGATAGCAAGTCCTGGATACACCATCACACCAGAAAATCAAGACTCGTCTCTAAAATTACTTCTCATGATGATGAGAGGACTTTAAGAAGGACTAAAAAAATTCCCTTAAAGAAATACAGGAGAACACAAGTAAACAGCTTGAAGCCCTTAAAGAGGAAACACAAAAATCCCTTAAATAATTACAGGAAAACACAATCAAACAGGCGAAGGAAATGAACAAAACCATTCAAGATCTAAAAATGGAAATAGAAACAATAACCCTGGAGTTAAAAAAAAACAAGGAAAGAGATCAGGAGTCATAGATGCAAGCATCACCAACAGAATACAAGAGATAGAAGAGAGAATCTCAGATGCAGACGATATAATAGAAAACATTGACAAAACAGTCAAAAGAAAATGCAAAATGCAAAAAGCTTATAACCCAAAACATCCAGGAAATCCAGGACACAACAAGAAGACCAAAACTAAGGATAATAGGTATAGAATAGAGTGAAGATTCCGAACTTAAAGGGCCAGTAAATATCTTCAACAAAATTATAGAAGAAAACTTCTTTAATCCAAAGAAAGAGATGCCCATGAACATACAAGAAGCCTACAGAACTCCAAATAGACTGGACCAGAAAAGAAATTCCTCTCGTCATATAATAATCAAAACACCAAATGCACTAAACAAAGAAGGAATATTAAAGCTAGTAAGGGAAAAAGGTCACATAACACATAAAGACAGTCGCATAAGAATTACACCAGACTTCTCATCAGAGACTATAAAAGCCAGAAGATTCTGGGAAGAGGTCATACAAACACCAAGACAACACAAATGGCAGCCCAGGCTACTATACCCAGCAAAACTCTCAATTACCATAGATGGAGAAACCAAGATATTCCATGACAAAACCAAATTTACACAATATATTTCCACAAATGAAAATGAAGACACATCATACCAAAACTTATGGGATACAATGAAGGTAGTGCTAAGAAGAAAACTCAGCTCTGAGTGTCTCCAAAAAGAAACTCGAAAGAATTTACACTAGCAGCTTGACAGCACACCTGAAAGATCTAGAACAAAAAGAAGCAAATACACCCAAGAGAAGTAGACAGCAGGAAATAATCAAACTCAGGGCTGAAATCAACCAAATAGAAACAAAAAGAACTATGCAAAGTATCAGCAAAACCAGGAGCCGATTCATTGGGAAAATCAACAAGACAGATAAACCCTTTGCCAGATTAGCCAGAGGGCACAGAGACATTAACCAAATTAATAAAATCAGAAATGAAAAGGGAGACATAACAACAGAAATTGGAAATTCAAAAATTCATCAGATCTTACTACAAAAGCTTATACTCCACAAAATTGGAAAATCTGAATGAAATGGACAGTTTTCTAGATACATCCCAGGTGCCAAAGTTAAAACATGAGCAGATAAAGCATTCCCATAACAGTCCCATAACCCCTAAAGAAACAGAAGCAGTCATTAATAGTCTCCCAACCAAAAAGAAAAAAGAAAAAAAAATCCCAGGACCAGATGGATTTAGTGAAGAATTCTATCAGACCTTCAAAGAAGACCTAATATCAATACTCTTTAAACTATTTCACAAATAGAAACAGAAAGAACACTACCCAATTTGTTCTATGAAGCCACAATTACGCTTATTCTTAAACCACATAAAGACCAAAGAAAGAGAACTTCAGACCCATTTCCCTTATGAACATTGATGCAAAAATAATAAAATTGTTGGCAACTGAATCCAAGAACATATAAAAATGATCATCCACCACGATCAATAAGGCTTCATCCCAAGGATGCAGGGATGGTTCAATATGGAAATCCATCGATGTGATCCACTACATAAATAAACTCAAAGAAAAAAAAATCACATGACTATTTCTTTTTTTTTTAATTTTAATTTTCTGTCATGGGAGATCATTTATTTAAAAATGTCTTGAAAGAGAAAGATGTTTACAATGTGTTAAGCACTATTAATAAAATTGAATAGTATTAAGTATAAATTGATTAATAGCATACGTTTGGTGAATCACAATTTAATTATTGCTGTGACTAAATTAAGTACTAGGACTGGAGAAAAGGCTTGGAAAATAAGAGCACTTGCTGTTCTTGCAGAAGTCCCAAGTTCAGTTCTTTTGTTTGTTTTCTTTTTAATTTGATATATTCTTTATTTACATTTCAAATGATTTTCTCTTTCCTGGATCCCCCTCCTCGAAAGTCCCATAAGCCCTCTTCCTTCCCCCTGTTCCCCAATCAACCCCTTCCTGCTTCCCTGGTATTCCCCTACACTGCTGCACTGAGCCTTTCCAGGACCAGGGGCCTCTCCTTCTTTCTTCTTGGGCATCATTTGATATGTGAATTGTGTCTTGGTTATTTCGAGCTTCTGGGCTAATATCTGCTTATCAGTGAGTGCATACCATCTGTGTTCTTTTGTGATTGGGTCACCTCACTCAGAATGACATTCTCCAGTTCCACCCACTTGCCTAAGAATTTCATGAATTCATTGTTTTTAACAGCTGAGTAGTATTCCATAATGTAAATATACCACATTTACTGTATCCATTCCTCCATCGAGGGACATCTGGATTCTTTCCAGCTTCTGGCTATTATAAATAGGGCTGCTATGAACATAGTGGAGCATGTGTTCTTATTACATGCTGGGGAATCCTCTGGGTATATGCCCAGGAGTGGTATAGTGGGGTCCTCCAGTAGTATCATGCCCAGTTTTCTGAGGAACTGCCAGACAGATTTCCAGAGTGGTTGTACCAGCTTCCAACCCCACCAGCAGTGGAGGAGTGTTCCTCTTTCTCCACAACCTCGACAGCACCTGTCAGAATGGCTAAGATCAAAAACTTAGGAGAAAACAGGTACTGGCGAGGATGTGGAGAAAGGGGAACATGATCATTTCATTAGATGCTGAAAAAGCATTTGACAAACTTCAGCATCCCTTCATGTTAAAAGTCTTGGAAAGATCAGGAATTCAAGACCCATACCTAAACATAGTACAGCAAACCAGTAACCAACATCAAACTAAATGGAAAGAAACTTGAAGCAATCCCACTAAAATCAGGGACTAGACAATGATGCCCACTCTCTTCCTATTTATTCACTATAGTGCTCGAAGTTCTAACTAGAGCAATTAGACAACAAAAGGAGGTCAAAGAGATACAAATTGGAAAGGAAGAAGTCAAAATGCAGATGATATGCTCATATACCTAAGTGACCCCAAAAATTCTACCAGAAAACTCCTAAAGCTGATAAACAACTTCAGCAAAGTGGCTGAATATAAAATTAACTCAAACAAATCAGTAGCCTTCCTCTACTCAAAGAATAAACAGGCTGAGAAAGAAATTAGGGAAGTGACACCCTTTACAATAGTCACAAATAATATTACATAGCTTGGTGTGTCTCTAACCAAGCAAGTGAAAGTTCTGTATTACAATAACTTCAAGTCTCCGAAGAAAGAAATTGAAGAAGACCTCAGAAGGTGGAAAGATCTCCCATGCTCATGTATTGACAGGATTAACATAGTAAAAATCGCCATCTTGCTGAAAGCAAGCTACAGATTCAGTGCAATCCCCATCAAAATTCCAAATCAATTCTTAGAGTAAGAACAATTTACAAATTCATTTGGAATAACAAAAAACTGAGGATAGCGAAAACTATTCTCAACAATAAAACGACTTCTGGGGGAATCACCATCCTTGACAGCAAGCTGTATTACAGAGGAATAGTGATAAAAATTGTACGGTATTGGTACAGAGACAGGCAGGTAGATCCATGGAATAGAAGTGAAGATCCAGAAATGAACCCACACACCTATGGTCATTTGATATTTGACAAAGGATCTAAAACCATCCAGTAGAACAAAGACAGCATTTTTAACAAATGGTGCTGGTTCAACTCACGGTCAGAATGTAGAAGAATGCAAATCGACCCATTCTTATCTCCTTGTACAAAGCTCAAGTCCAAGCTGATCAAGGACCTCCACACAAAACCAGATACACTGAAACTTATAGAGGAGAAAGTGGGAAGAGCACATGAGCACAGGGGAAATTTTCCTGAACAGAACGCCAGTGGCTTATGCTCTAAGATCTAGTAACGGATCGACAAATGGGACCTCATAAAATTGCAAAGCTTCTGTAAGGCAAATGACACTGTCAATAGAACAAAATGGCAACCAGACTGAGACAAGATCTTTACCAACCCCACATCCAACAGAGGGCTAATATCCAATATATACAAAGAACTCAGGAAGTTAGACTCCAGAGAACCAAATAACCCTATTAAAAATGGGGTACAGAGCTAAACAAAGAACTTTCAACTGAGGAATATTGAATGGCTGAGAAGCACCTAAAGAAATGATCAGCATCCTTAGTCATCAGGGAAATGCAAATCAAAACAACCCTGAGATTTCACCTCACACCTGTCAGAATGGCTAAGATCAAAAACTCAGGAGACAGCAGGTGCTGGCAAGAATGTAGAGAAAGAGGGACACTCCTCCACTGTTGGTGGAATTGCAAGCTGGTACAACCACTCTGGAAATCAGTCTGGTGGTTACTCAGAAAATTGTACATAGTATTACCTGATGACCCAGCTATACCACTCCTTGGCATATCCTCAAAAGATTCTCCAACATACAACAAGGACACATGCTCCACTATGTTCATAGCAGCCTTATTTATATTAATAATTATATATTAATAATTAATAATATTAATATGTTAATAGCCAGAAGCTAGAAAGAACCCAGATGTTCTTTAACAGAGGAATGGATACAGAAAATATGGTAGAGAAACACAATGGATTACTACACAGTGATTAAAAACAATGACTTCATGAAATTCACAGTCAATTGGATGTAACTAGAAAATATCATACTGAGTGAGGTAACCCAATCACAAAAGAACGCACATGGTATGCACTCACTGATAAGTGGATATTAGCTCCAAAGCTCCAAATACCCAAGATGTAATTCACAGACCACATGAAGCTCAAGAAGAAGGAAGATCAAAGTGTGGGTGCTTCAGTCCTTCTTAGAAAGAGGAACAAAATACTCATGGGAGCAAATATGGAGACAAAGTGTGGAGTGGAGACTGAAGGAAAGGCCACCCAGAGACTGTTCTACCAAGGGATTCATCCCAGATACAGTCACCAAACTCTGACACTATTGTTGATGCCAAGAAATGCTTTCTGAAAGGAGCCTGATATAGCTATCTTCTGAGAGGCTCTGCCAGAGCCTTACAAATACAGTCAGATGCTCGCAGCCAACCATTGGACTGGGCATGGTGTCCCCAGTGGAGGAGTTAGAGAAGTGACTGAAGGAGCTGAAGGGGGTTTGCAACCCCATAGGAAGAACAACAATATCAACCAACCAGACCCCCCACCCCGAGCTCCCAGGGACTAAACTACTAATCAAGGAGTACACGTCTCCAGCTACATATGTAGCAGAGGATGGCCTTCTCGGGCATTAATGGGAGGAGAGGTCCTTGGTCCTATGAAGGCTTGATAGAATTGAGGGCAGGGAGGCGGGAGGCAGGAGTGGGTGGGTAGGTGGATGAATACCCTCATAGAAGCAGGGGGAAGGGAGTGGGATAGGGGATTCTCAAGAGGGCTAGAAACCAGGAAAGGGGATAACATTTGAAATATAAATAAAGAGAATATACAATAAAAAATAGAGAGAGAGAAACTGCACAAATGTTAAAATAAACTGTGAAAATGAAAGCAAAGAGAGCAGAAGAGGTGGTGATAAAATGTCCTGTGAAAACAAGAGTGGGCGGCGCCATGACGTGTGGCTAAGTGGAGTGGGCACTGATTGGTGCTGTTTGCTGACTGACAACCTGAGAGTAGGAACTCGTGAGTAACAGCAGTATCCGGTACACGGTGTGACCCTGTAGTTCTCAATGATTAGCTCTGTTTACTCTCTCTTTTCCGCGGAACATCTTTTTCAGACTACTGCTTCAAAGCTACGGGCCCCCTTTTTTCCTCTCCCATTTTACCTCTAACTCAGACTGATTACAAAGAAATGAATATTTTATCATCTTTCTTATGATAACCCGAGGCTATTGAATCTTGCAGTTGGAGCCACTGTTTAATTCCATCTTTTTAAAAAAAAAATGCTATTAAAACTGATTTTCAACATCCATAAAATACACATGAGTATTTGATAGAAGAATTTCCTGATATTTAAACTAGGAGGTCTGATTTTGTTCTCAAGAACCAACTACGCTGGGACACGATTAGAAAAGACGAATCTGTCATAGGCACATTGATTAGGACTTCATTCTCCCCTCCTTGAGGTTGCTTCTTAATTAGTTTGTTCCAAAGCCTCAACTTGGCCTAAAATTCCCTCTTGTCCTTTTATTGGGATAAAACCACTCTGACCTGCCTGTTGTGTGATCTGGTGTTCTCTATCATGCATGTCCTCCAGTCAGATGTCAGGGCAGTTGTTAGCATAGGGCGTCTTCCTCCCTGTGTGGACCGGAACCCGCTGAGGGTTGGTGTGTCCCACATAAAGATATCTGCCTCTCTGTACACCTTTAGAAGATGATAAGCAGCCCTCAAAAAGGAGCAGACAATATCCTACACAACAGGAGCCAATAAATAAATAAATAAATAAATAAATAAATAAATGGCAAGCCCGTGAAAATTTTGCTCACCCCTCTTTGCAAATCAAAGAGCTTAGAGGCATTTATCACTTACAGAGCGAGGCTCCATCTATCATGAGAGGATAAGATCGTGTGTGTGTGTGTGTGTGTGTGTGTGTGTGTGTATGTGTGTGTGTGTGTGTGTGTGCGTGCATGTGCATAACCATCATGGAAGAGGTACTTCATTGAGCTACTCATCTGCTTTCCAGGCCCCACTATCTGTCTCTGTACAGAACTCATTCTCTTATTTTCTTTTATGTACATGAGTGCTGGCCCGTGCATGTGTGTGTCTGCCATGTGCATGCCCAGTGTCCAGGGAGCCTAGGAAATCATGTCATATTCCTCTCTAATTGAGTTCCAGATGGTTGTGAGCCACCATGTGGGTGCTGGGAACAGAATAGAGGAGTATATGGTAGCCAGCTTAAACTCTCAACTAGACTAGTAAGGCGTGGCCAGGACACTGGGTTAGCTGATATTCTAAGTGTGTCCCATGGGGGTGAGCTTAGGTGAGTTCTTTATCAGAACCAACAAACTAAGAAGAGCAGATTGCCTGCACAGTCTGGGTGGGCCTCCTCCAAGTTTCTTCCATGTAGCTGAATTTATTTGAAAAGAACAGAAAATTAAATATAGGGGTTTGCAATCTGGGACGAGCGCTCCATAGATGACATTCCTCCAAGCTGAGTCAGGAAAGGGGGAATTCTTTTTAAAACCAAGAAACTCATATAAGCCTCTTTGAAACCAAAGGTTGCCAAGGTTAAAGGTCGCAGAGGTTGTTACAGGAGTTGGTGCTGGCTTGCTGCTAGGAGAGCCCTGACAAAGTGCACCGTGCAGTTTATTTGGACTGACAGTTGTGAGCAGGTTTTTGTGATGAGCCCTTAAGTCTTACTTATTTAAGTCTTTTGTAAGTGAAATCTTTGTTATGGTGTATGCTGAGTCCTTAGAGATTGACAGAGGCAGATGGCAACAAGAGTTGGAGAGGGAGAATTGGAATTCACTCTCTACTTGAATGCTTCCAAGCTGAGACACTGACCTTCTGAATTCAGACCAACACGTACACCATTGGCTGCCGTGATCCTTAGACCTTCAGACTGGAAGCTGACGATGGCTTGAGAGACTGTGGGACTTCTCAGCCCCCACAATCGTATGCGATAATTACTTATGCTATGTCTCATGTGTGCGTCAGATTGGCTCCGTTTCTCTGAAGGACCCTGACTACATAGCTCATTCTTATTGTCTTTATTATGCAAGTGATAGAACTCAGTCTCATGGTGGTGAGGGGCCAGGTTCAAGTTCACAGAGAAAGCAGCTAATCTTGGATTTACTGGTCTCCTTGGCATGTGAGATTATGCTCTTAATTATGAGTTTGATGTACACTTTAAGTGTCACCAGCTTTGCACTGGCCTCCTGTGAGGGCAGTGAGCGGGCAATTGTAGCTTGGTAGCAACAGCAAACAAAACAGTCTTTAAATGGTCTTGGGCTCAACATTATATAAAAATATAAGCTAGATTTGATTTTGTATTGGCTATTTTATTTATTTATATTTCAAATGTTATCCCCCTTCCTGGTCCCTCCTCTGCAAACCCTTCATCCCACCCCCCCACTTTGCCTCTAAGAGGGTGCTCCCCCACCCATCCACCCACCCACTCCAACCTCACCACTGTAGCATCCCTCTATACTGGGGCATCGAGCCTCCACAGGACCAAGGGCCTCCCCTCCCATTGATGCCAGATAAGGCCATCCTCTGCTACCTATCCAGCTGGAGCCATGGACCCATCCATGTGTACTCTTTGGTTGGTGCTTTAGTCCCTGGGAACTCTAGAGTGCCTGGTTAGTTGATATTGTTGTTCTTCGATAGATCTGATTTTTCAAAAAGCAAACTAATACTGATGTGGATTAAGCATTTTGTTATAGGAATTTGGACTCAAGTCATTGTATGTATGGATGTCTTGTATGGACTCTATGGAAGGTTTGATGCCCCTGTCTCTAATAGGCCTGAAGCGTCTGCAGATTAGTGGGGCTGATGATGGGGAAGAAGGGCTAGATGGGAAGCAAGAACAAGAAGAGAAATCTACACTCTGCACCCTTCCGGCTTCCAGCTTTGATGACACACGACGCTGCCACAAACGCTCGTGCCTTCTGCTGCACTGCAGCGTGCATGCTGGGCTTGGGAACTGGCGGAAGGGAAAGATGAGATCTGGTAGAGCAGGAGCCTTGCAGCAGTGCTGCGGCCCCTGGCCAACGAGGCAAGCCAGCAAGTTCATGGCAATGTGCTTGGGCTGAGGTAAGGCCCGGTGACCTCCGCTAACCCTGCTCTTTCGTTTCGGCTCTTCACACCTCAAGCAAATTTCTCTTTGGCCAACCCTCCTCCAGAGCCACCCAGGAAAGGGAACCTAAAGAGTAAATTCTTTATTAGTTAACCGGCACACTACAAAGGCAGTACAAGGGGACGTGGATGGGATTAGCTAGCCATAGACCTCTGTGTAGCACACAGCCACACTGCCAAATTGCCTATCCGCTTGGAGTGGCTCCATCTCTTGTCTTCTCCTAACAGACTTAACAGACTATGCACCCAACTGACCATGTGGATGAAATAGGTGGCCCTTGTCTACATCAATTACTTTTCTGTTATTCTAAAACACTGCGCCCAAGATCAAGTTAAGGGAGAGACTTTGTGGCTCATGGTTTCAGAGGGATAAGTGTCCATCATGCCAGGGAGACATGTCAGCAAGTATCATGGCATGGCACTGGGTGCAGGGAGCTGAGGGCTTGATCACATCATCAACAGCAACTATAATACAGGGGGGGAGAGGGACAGAGAGGGACAGAGAGGAGGAAGAGAGAAAGGGAAGGAGAGAAAGAGAGAGGAAGTGAGGGAGAGGGAGAGAGAAAGGGAGGGGGAGAGAGAAGGGGAAGGAAAGAAAGAGGGAGAGAGGGAAGGAGGGAGAGAGGGAGGGAGAGAGATAAAGGGAGGGGGAGAGAAAGAGGGAAGGAGGGAGGGAGATGGAAAGAGGGGGGAAGGAGAGAGAGAAACAGAAGTTGGGTGAAGCTATATAATCTCAAAGCCCACTCTTAATAATGTAATTCCTTAAGTCAGACTGTATTTCCTAAACCTCCCCAAACAGTAGCACCATATAGGGACCAAGTCTTTGATTATCTGAGAAATGGGGCACAGTTCTCGATCAAAGCATCACACCTATCTTGATAGACCTTAGCCCAGTCTAGAAAGTTCTAAGACTCAAGGTATTAAAGCTGTAGACATGTGTCACTATTCAAAGCAGGTTTGACATGAATTAGCTCATCTTAATTACAGAGGAATTTTGAAGACAATGGTGACTGCTGATTCTGCTCACTTTTTTGGCGAATTAACTGTCTAATCTCTACAAAAGCCACTGAAAACCACGTGCAAACTTTATGCTCGGCTATTTGCTCAAAGTTTGCTTATATTTCCACATAAAAACTTTCTACATGAAATTTGAAAGAAAGTCTATGCACAGAAAAGTTCTCTCTAGTTCCAACCAGAAGCTCTTACATGATATTAAAAAACTATAAGCATAAAGTGATGCGCATATGTTCTTATTTTTTTAAAGGCTCATATGGCAAATATAGACTATGAGGCAATCGTTAGACTGGTTGTAAGTCTGGTCATTTGTACAAAAAATAGTCCTGGTGGAGACTGAGCCAGGTAGATGGATTTCAGAAACACTCTAGAAAATAAATTATTAAGTTTGGTGATGAATTAGGGATGAGGTGAGGGAATAAAACCTTTGTAAGAATGATTTGATGGTCCCTGGCTCACATGAAGAGATGGATAGAGACTGGATGCTTTGTGGGAAAGATCACAGGCCAGTCATGGACACTCAAGATGTTAAACTGAAGGGGCGTCAGAGCTCCAAATTAAGATGTCAGCTAAGAAGTTGAATATTTTAGTCCTGGACCTTAGAGGGAAAGTTTGTGTTAGATACCCAAAAATGTTGTGTTTAGAAGTTAAGCATGTATAAGTGGCAATCAAAGCAATAAAAGGGAAAATATTCTTTCTTAAAAAGAAAAATAATGTGAAATATAGATAGATGATTAGATATAGATATAGTAATAAATATAGATATAATAGTTATAGATACAAATACAGTTACAGATCCAGATCCAGATATGGATACAGTGGCTTTTACCTCATTTTCATCTTGAGGGAAATTCTCCCTCATGGGTTGGCTTTATCCCCTACCCACTCACGAAAGGTAGAGCGTGGCTCTGAGAAATTAACACTTTTATAGATTGGTATGGTATGTGGGGTCTCTTGAGAACTTATTGATTTGGTAGTGACAGCAGCAGCAAATACAAAGCAATCTTGATAGGCAGGGTCTCCAGAAAGTAAGTTCCAGTGAATGTATCCCCCTGGTGTGGCTGTGACATGCTCCTGGTCACCAGTCATCTATTGGATTCCCAGTGGAGTCTGCATGGGTCCGTACTAGGTGTCCTGCATACACGTTATAGCTTTGTAGCTTGGTATTGTTGTGGGATTCCTAACAATGGGGGATGTCTCTGACTCTTTGTCTAATCTTAGGACCCTTTTTCATCCTACTGGGTTGCCTCATCCAACCCTGATATGAAGACTAGTGCCTAATCTTATTGTCTCTTGCTATGCCTTGTTTGGTTGATGTCCCTGAGCGATCTGCATTTTTATGAAGGGTGGGGATACTATGTTAAGAAAGGCCAAGTGTGCTTTCAAATAAAAATTTTACTTATATAACATGTATTGTATGTAAATCTGTTGTAGAAATTAGCATGTTATACTGATATGATACATTTATATATCTACCTCCCTATCACTCTTTTTAAAACCACAGTTAGTCTGTGACTCAATTAGTAACCTGCATTATCAGTTTAATCAATTTCAATGAAATTGTGTGTGAGAGAGAGAATAGCATGTCAAAGAAAATAACAGAATAGGATAGAAAACAGAGAATGTATTTTTTTATGCAGCTGCTATGTTTGTTACATGTATTGAGTGCTTGCATTTGGTAGTGATGTAAAATACAGTAACATAAATCAAAGGTCACTTGCTTCCTCTAAAGATACAGAAAGTCTTATATCAATTATCACTTTAACCTAACAATCAGAAAAATGTATATAATCTACAATGTGCTAACTTTTCTGGAACTCACCAGAGGTGAGGTTTCCAGGTAACAACAAAGGGGAAAATGTACTTTTGAAGACAAATAGAACCCACCACTGAATTATCTTGGGCAATATATAAGAAGCCAAGGTAACTCAATTTTAAATAACAAGCAAAGAGGGGGGATAGCTCCCCATAATGCAGGAGAGAAGATGCAGACACATCCCCTGCCTGTCACTGGAAAGTATGTTGACTTGAGGCAATTAAGAAGGCTCTGTTTAACCCCACCCAATGTTACTCACAGTCTTTTTCAAAATAACATTCAGAAATACCCAGGCAAGAAGTATACTGCTACTTAAAGTCCAGATGTAATCCAGAAAAGATGTGCAATGTTAAAAACATTAGACACTTTGGGGGCTCAGCAGTTACTGCACTGGTTGCTCTTACAGAGGACCAGGGTTTGGTTCCCAGCACCCACATAGCAGCTCACAACCATCTGTAATTCCAGTTTCAGACGGGATATAATGCCTAGATACAATGCACACAGGTGAACACCCACACATATAGAATAAAAATAAATAACCCTTTAAAAATTAACCACTAAGTCCATTTCCTTTGATTTCATCACTAAAAATGTTGCACAGTAATTTCTCAGTAATCTTCAGGTGACCTTCAGCCTCAAGTTTCTCAGCCTTCTTCTTCCAAATTATCATCAAAGTATTAAAACATTTTAAAGTGAAGGTATTTTTTTCTAGTAATATGAAGTCATTTCTAAAGTTAGCAATTATCTCTAAATTTATATTATTTAAATGGAAATATTGATTCTTCTGTTTAACAGACTGTAAGGGAAATGGTGTTGGGTAGTAATGGTGTTATTCAAAATATAAATATTTATGTTCTATCAGGGTTGTTCAAATTGTCATCTAAGGCTTTTAAAGATATTGATTTTATTAGAAAGCAAAGTAATTATTACAAGAACATAAACAAGTTTCTTGTCATTTTTCCACTTAAGTTCCATGAAAAGTAAAATATTATTATATGGAGATATTGACTATGTGTTCTTTTATCAATGATTTTCTTTGATGGTCATATAGGTTACTTTTATGTCATTGTCATCAAAATACCTGACTGAAAATTACTTCAGGAAAGAAAGGTTTATTTTGATTCTGAGTTTCAGTTCATCACCATGGGGAAAGCCTGGCGGAACAACTCAGTTCATCCTGGTGGGATCATATGGGGAGGCTGTTCGCACCATGGTGGACAGAGAGTGTGGTATGAATCTACACGTCTCTACCATTCTCAGAGGCCTGCCGTGAATGACTTACTTCCCCCAGATCTGCGATTTTCACTGAAGTAGTAATGAAGATAACTTTATGGTTGAAAGGTCACCACAGCATGAGAAAATGTATTGAAGGGTAGCAGCATTAGGAAGGCTGAAAAGAACTACGTAAGCCCTGCCTATTAAAGGAGTCACAGTTGTTTAAGATATGAACCATGGGGATATTTCAGATTCAAATCACAGCTATGGAGAAGTTAAATGTGGGATCTTCTGTAGTTGTCCCTGCTTATCTATTTCATTGCAATATCAGAGGGCGCCATCATTTTCCCAATAAATGTGATTTTCCCCCCTCTTTCTTCAATGGTTGTGTTAGTTGAGGGTTGCTCAGTGAGACCCCCCAGGAGCTTCGCATGGAGGTTAAGGCAATGTCCCCTCTTAAAATGTTTTATGAGGCTTGTCATATCTGACAACACCCTCTCCTGACAAAGCTTCCTTTATACGTCCAGGTTGACCTCTGAAACCCACACTCTGATATGTTGAGTTTCTTTTGGTGCCTTCAATGGGTTGTGTCCCCTTTCCTTTCTAAACAATTTAACGTAGTCTGGAGAAAATGGACTCAGAATCTAAAATGAGCCTGAGAAGGTATACTATCTTACTGCTTCTCAGCATAAGCAAATGAAGAGATCCTCAGAACAATACCACCCATCTAACCTAAAGTTTTCCAACCATGTTATTTTCCCACATGCCTCTGCTCCTTCAACTCTACAACATATCACTGACCATGGTGCTCTAGGCAAAGATAACTGAGATAATCAGCCCTAGGTAACTTCACAATTCTCCGGAAGCCATAGACCCGATCCTACCATGTAGGATATATGAATTAGTAAGAGATCTGATTCCAAGGGACATCCTGCAATGTCCCTTAGACTCTTTCCTTAGACAGTTTGGACATGCCCATGGTCCCCAGTCCTGAGAAAGACTTCTACATCACGTCAACCAAATAAGAATAAACCTGAACAGTGATGGCCGAAATGGGAGAGTCACTTCTCCAGACAGGCCAGTTGGGTAGGCTTAGTGAGAAACAGGATAGAGGGATGAAGGAAAACAGGACCCAGAAGTGACTGTGGCAACAAGCTCATTAACAAAGAAAGAAAATGGAGGGCGGGTAGAGTAAAAGATCACACACCACGGACTGCTCTAAGGACAGATCACTGTCCTGTGGGAAAAAGTATTTATTTTGATCTGCTAAAATGACTGCGATATAAATTTTTTATCTGGGGTCACCCAGAAATTAATAGATGGTAGTAAGCAGGCAGGATTACATGCGCAAACAGACTGGAAACTCTTCTTGTGAATTTATTTCTTGAGCTCTCCTCACAGGTTGCCTCCTCTTTATTAAAATTCTACCTCTTAATCTACTGCTAAAAAGATGGTGCAGCCTTCATTGAGGTGTTCCGCAAAGCAGCGTGAGTTTAAAGTTCAGGCATGTGCAGAGAGAGAGAGAGAGGGAGAGAGAGGAGGGTGGCTGGAGCTGTGGTTTCTCTCTTCCTGGCCACAACAGCTGAACCCCGTTTTGCTGCCATGAACAACTGATCAGCATGTTCCACGGTCCGCCCCTCTACAGGAGGCGTGGGCTTTGGAGGTGGGCATTTGCATGAGCGCCTTCCCACTCTCTCAAAGATGCTTTTAACCCTATAAAGACCTGAAAATGCTCCAGTCTATGGGGGTGATATAAATTTTGAAAAAATGACCAATAATGGGTACATGCCAATGTATGTTCATGACATTCAATATAACTTCTAAGCCGTCTGTTAAAGATGAATACAAATGAAATGTCAATGAGAGCCTGGCTATGTGCTTCTGTGGTAAACTATTGCTAAGATACAGAGAAAGAAGACGACAAACTAGACATCACTTACCAACTCTCGAAAGTCCATAGCATTCGTTTCGTTTTCATATTTACCTATTTATTTTACTTCATATGTCTGAGCGCTCTTGCCTACATGTATGTATGCATAGCACCACATTCATGTGCTGTACCCTTGGAAGCCAGAAGAGGGCGTCAGATCACCTGGAATGAGAGTAACAGATGGTTGTGATCCACCTTGTGGCAGCTGGAAATCAACCCCAGGTCCTTTGCATGAGCAGCAAGTGCTCTTAACCATTGGGTCTACAGTATTCTAAAGACGAGTGTATTCAGTTATTCACCATGTACTTATTCTTGACCTGAATATTCAGAAATCTGTCTTTTAAAGTCAGAGGAGGATGTTATATCCCACTGTTCTATGATGGGTTAGTTAATCAAGGGTCTTTTCTCCTGGGAAACCAAGAAGGGAGGTCAACAAATGGATTTCTTCTCTTCCTGTCTTTATTTTTCCCTATGTTTTATAATTTTCCTACAATAAAATGAAATTATTTTTATTGAGCTAGGAATAGAGCATTTTTAGTAAAATCTATTAAAACCTCAAATATTAAGATTGTCAAAATCCAGATACTAAAATATTGACTTTTTGTTTGTGTGATCGTATGTGTGCATCCAGGTATGGTGCATGCATGTGTGTATGAATGCACGTGGAGGTCAGAGGTCAAGGTTCGATGTCTTCCTTCATCAGTCTCTACATTGCTTATTAAAATGAGGACACTCACTAAACCTTGAACTTAGCAATTTAGATTGACAGTCTGCCCCGTGAACCTCTCCAGCACTAGGATTATAGGCATGTGCTATTGGGCTTGGCTTTTTTATGGTGGTTTCAGGGAGAGGGGGAGGGTTGAATTCAGGCCCTTGGGCTTATGTGGGAATTGATTTCTTGACTGAGCCACCTCCTCAACCTCAACATTTATATCCTTTTTTAATGTAAAGAAACCTCTACAGAAGCATCGTGTTTGGTTAAAGGAGCTCTGCTTATTTAAGATTAAAGAGTCCCTCCGGCAAGTCTGAGGGGTGCAACCACCTTGCAGTCGGCACACCCAACCCCTCTACCCCTTCTGAAATGGTGATAATGAGAGTGGATCTCTATGTGCAAACCTATCTGGCCAGTGCATGCTTTTGATGTAGAGTGCTTGTAATTACAGTTATTTAAAATATCCATAAGCTTGAACAAGGCTCTCTCTCTCCCCAGAAGCAAATCAAAGACACGGGACTCCGAAGAGCTGATTCACCATTCTCATTCATGACTAATAGCAAGCAAGAAAGGAGTCAAGATGCATAAAAATACATTTTAAAGCCTGGAAAAGATCAGCTGTAATTGCAAGAATCGAAAGCAGATGACTCCAAGGGGAAACCTAAAAAGAGTCGAGAGAAATAATGGAGACCTTGAAGGCAGGCAGGAGTGAGTGTGAGTCCTCGCCCTCTGGGTTTAGATGCGGTTTAAGAGTGCCCCACAAAGGTTAATGTGCTGGTATCTTGGTCCCCACTGCTGCATTAAGAAAATGGAAAATGTGTTAGAAGTGTACCCTAGTGGGAGGTGACTAGGTCATTGGGGACTTTGTCCTCAGAAAGGATTCCCATCATTTTCACAGAACCCCACTTAGTCACAGCAAAACTGTTATAAAGGGGCTTGACTGGCCCTCTCCCGAGGCTGGCCCCTTGCCCACCAGTTCCTTCTGGTCTTCCTCACTGTGATGTCAGCGACCTTAAGAAATCCTCAAGAGTCAAGATGATGCTGGAGCTATGACGTGGAATCTCTGAAACCAAGAGCTAAGTTAAACCCTTTTCTTCATCAGAAATGCAGGCCTGGGTTTTGTTAGAGAGAGCATAGAGCAGTGTCTTTACCAGATGCATCTGCGACCTCCTTAACCTCAGCCTCTCCATTGGTGAAATGGAGAATGTGGTAAAACGGCTGTAAGGATTAAGGAGGGCCACACAGACAGCACCAGTCACACAAGACAGCAGTCAAAAGGAAACCCCTAACTTGGAGAGGGATTGGGGGGATTGTTTGCAATAGCCTATGTAACAGATGTCACAGTACCTGGCACACAGAGGCTGATCAAGATCCAGAATGCCACTTCTTATTCTCATTGAGTACACACACACACACACACACACACACACACACACACATTCATCTGTAACTGCAAAGACTCAGCCACTGACCAAAGAAATACAGAAGACCACCTCCAAACTTGAGTTGCTAATCAAGTAGGCTGGGCTAGATCTGGTTTAAAAAAAAAGCAGAAACCCTGGGAGGCAAAGAAAAAAACCAATCACTTCATATGTCTGATGTTTCTATCTCTGTGGGTCACAGACCATGCAAGTATATACATTTATAGGCAACATGTGACCCCCCCAAACTGAATGTGCATGGGTCACCGAGTCCCTAGGGGATTCAAATCAGAGCTCTCTCAGTTCTAAGGACCAAAACCTTTCAGTATGACCCAAGAGAATGGGACTTGTTCCATGAACAGCTCTCACCTTCCCACAGCAGGGAAATGATGGGGACATCAGTGACCACTTACAAAGTGCATCGTTCTTTAATAAATATACAAGCTGCCTACCCTATGCTACAGTGCTGAGGCCTCCTTCTGTAGGGTGTGGTTTCTTACATTTTCTCTTACAGAAGCCCATTTACTGGGGCCAATGAGACAGCTCAGTGGTAAAGTATGTGAAGGCCTGAGTTTGATCCCAGCAGTCCCATACGAAAGAGCTGGGCATAGTGGTGCAGGCAAGAGCTTGCCATTGCCTGGACATGGGGACAGACAGCCCTGAAGCCTTCTAGATGGCCAGCCCTACCATGGCAAGTTCCCTGTCAGCAAACGACCCTGAATCAAGCAGACATGGTAGATGATGACTAAGGAAGGATGTATAATATTACCCTCTGGTACACACACATGCATATTAGTATACACATATATGTATATTATTTTCTATGTAAAACTGATTTCTTGTTGTTATAATGGAGGACCTGATTGTAGTTTTTTTTCCATGTGGCAACATCTGATGTTTGTTTTGTAAAAAGGTATTAATTTTTTTAAACTGTGAAGACATTTACAACATCGCCCTTATTATCGTGTCTAAAAATTAAGATTCCAGGCCGAATGGTGGTATTGTGCTCTGTATTGCAAGGAATACATTCACCTTCAACTAAGGGTGATCAAGATGTAAGTTTTTTTTTAATTTTTATTTCCTATATTCTATGTTTACATTCCAAAAGCTTTCCCCTTTCCCAGTTCCCCCCTACCATACGTCCCATAATTCCTCTCCCCCCCAACCATTCCCCAATCATCCAAGACACATGCTCCACTATGTTTATAGCAGCCTTGTTTATAATAGCCAGAAATTGGAAGACGTAAGTTTTAAGTTACACATTATCACGATTTTGAAAACAAATACACAGTTTTTTTTCCTGAACTCCATGTGTTGCCCTAGACCTCTATATATTAAAAACAAAACAAAACAAACAACAATGCCCTCTGTCACAATAATACAACAACAAATTTACATAGACAAAAAATATACATTTCACAATTACATTTTTTTTGGGTTAGAAAAATGTGAGTGAATGTTTTTGTGGTCCCTCATCGATTTCCATAAGTTCAGATTTTCCAGATTCAAATCAGTTAATGTAATGGAGCCTAAAAGAACTCCAGGCTGTGGAAGGGTGCCAAACAGCATGTCACATCATACTGGGATGTATTGTGTCTTTTACGAGGAAATTATAATTTTTAACTTGTGTGTGTGTGTGTGTGTGTGTGTGTGTGTGTTCCTTTATAAGATAATTGTGGATTTCTCCTTTTTATACCACCAACATAAGCAGTTCTTTTATCCTGCTATTCCAGTTCCTGGAAATGCTAATGCAGCCTTCTATTCAAGGATTCAACTTCAAATTCTGCCAATAACACAGACTGCGGAATATCCAAAGACTCCTATTCTGCCACAGCAACAGAAACCTGGAGGCACATTAGGAAGGACTCCGACATCCCCTCAATGATCGCTTGCTTGACGCCACCCAAACGGGCCTTAGAAGAATCTTCCTGACGATTTCACTGCCTGGGAGCTTTGCCATATCTTCTGCTCTCGGCTCAGAGGAATTGGGCCAAGTTTGAAGAATATATAAGTGAGAGACTGGAGGAAAAGACATTTTTAGGTTGTTAGTAAGTTGTCTTTCCCCACCGCCAGCATATGGACTTGAAAGCTAGCTCCGTATCCATTTCGTTTCACTCCTAGAGTCATTGGAATGGGTAGCCTCTGTTGCGTTCTGTGAAGATTCCTCTCCTGTGAACTACAGGAGAATAATGGCCCACTATATATGCTAAGTAGGTTTCTCACAAGCAATGAATGGTTTTTGCAGGTTTTAGTGATTATCGGGGGCCCCATCCATCATGAGCATGGCTGGGTCTTCTCTCAAACGCACAGTACCATGGAGTCTGCCTACCACCAATCACTTGACTCTGAAATCAGCTTCCAGCTCTGACCCTTGGTTTCTCTTTGGCATCAGAAGGTCCCTTTCCAGCCCCGTTTGCTTCAATGTAGACTGCCATAGAAACATACACATCAGAGCGGAGAGGGTATCTGGTTGGTGTTTGGAAGACAAAAATCCCTCAAGGATTCCATGAACAGAGCTACCCCTGTTAAAACCATGTCCTGTGAGATTGTCTCAGGCAGCATTTAGGAGCGAGGAGCCTGGAGCCAGACTATCTGGTATCTAAGTCCCGTCTTTACCACTTAGCTGTGTGAGACACAATACGTTATTTAGCATCCTTCCCGTTTAATTTCCCCATCAGTAACACTGGACTAACAACGGGGCCTTCAAGGATGCTCGGTTAAATGAATTAATGTCCGTAACGAACCTCAAAGCACACTGAGCACATTCTCATGTGATGCACGGGAAGAGTCCCTCCACCTTCTCACGACCTCCGCCTCCATCACTTGCTAGATCCCACCGGTGCTCTTTCCAGACACGCGTGTCCTTCGTTTGTCTCCCAGCGGGAAGCCATGGTCTGGAAGCTTGTCATTGCTTGCCTGATGCCTGTACCTTCCTTCTCAACCGTGTTCCCACACTCTTGTCCCCATCCACCAACTTCCAGAGATGTCATTGGGTGATCTAATGGCATTATTTCCGTTCTTCTACTGCCTTCCCATCAAGGAGAGGTGAGAGCCAAACCCATGGTTTATGATGCTCCCATTATAATCTTCCAGGCTCATCACCAGCAGGGCACCTCCTGTCACCTGTCCTGTTGCTTAGCTACCTCTTACCAGGATGTTTCTCGTCAGCACACAGGATCCTGCTTACTTTCCTCAAGCTCCATCATCCCTTCTGGGGTGAAACGTCTCTGGACTCCTCCTGGGAAATTTACTCGCTTCTTCTTCTCTCTCTAAGCTGTGGCTGTTTTATAATACTGCAGTGAAGCCACTTATCACATTGCACTGTAATAATCTCTTGCTCTATGAGCTGCTTGAAGGTAAAGATGTAACTTTCTCACCAGATTCACTTATTCGATCACATTAGGTGGTGATGTTTCTGTACCCTCAGTGTCGATGCTGGTGCTAGCTCAGAACAGATGTCTGTGAAGTGATTGTTAAGTAAATAAGTTAATAAGGACATTGCCATGTGCCATCTAAAGTACCACCTTTTATCCTATCCTATGGGGGAAAGCACAGCAGCAGGTAAAGGGGCATGCCACTAAGTCTGAAGGCTCGATGTCAATCATTGGAACCCACAAGTTAGGAGGGAAAAGTGACTCATACAAAAGTTGTCCTCTGACTTCACACGTACATGGTAGCACCACCCTCCCAACACCCCCTACTCCCATATGCTCCCCAAATAATGTATTAATTGGAAGCAGTGCCCTTCAAATGGAGTGTGGAACCCAGCTGGTGTAACCAGCATTTCGAGACCCAACACTCCCCACAGGAGTCCTTCAGAGCTCATGCTAACCTAGGGCCAGGACTTAGAACCTACAGACTGGTGGCTTGCTCTGACCCAGAGTCGTATTTCCTGAGGGGCCATCATTTCTCTGTGCATCTCCATCAGTAACTTGCCTCGTCTAGGTTGACGAACAGCCCGGCTTGTGAATGCATCACCACGGCAAACAAGCAGTTGCCATAGTAATTCTTTTTCTAGGGATGTATTTGCACAGGACTTGGAATTCGAGTTGAAAATAGAATCAATCACTTATAAATGAAGAGTAATCACTAAGACCTCTCCTAGTCTAGCTGAATCAAAGAGGGCTTTCCTGGTGAGCAGACTGCAATTAGCAGATGAGACAACAACTATAAATCTACTGTAGGTCCAAGGAAGTTATCGGATACCTGGTGGGTCACAGGCCTTCAGAGGTGACTTGACTTTATGCCCTGGCAGGTTGAATAGGTTTCCCTTTTTTTGCAGTTCAAACAACTGGCAGCTCAATTTGACATCCTTCCTGGAGAGTCCAAGAAGCCCGCAGAGAACAGTACTTCAAACAAACTAATAAAGTTCCGGGGTGGTCCTGGGTAGCCTCTTGCTTCCAGGATTGCACCTCAGTAGATGCAGTGTCATTTGAAGACAGTGGGTTCTCCAAGAAGAGAAGATGGATGGACATCTTTAGATGTCTTTTCTGGGGACATCTAATCCCATTCATGTGGGGAGGAGCCATCCTGACCCAATCACCCTTTGAAGACTCAACTTCTCTGCACCGTAGGATGGGCCATTACAGTTCATCATATTTATTATGGAGGAAATGCATTCAAACCACGGCACACAGAAACTGCACACGTGCCTCTTGTATGATCTGCTGCCATAGTTGATGTCAACAAATACGGAGCTTGAGAACAGAGTTTGGAGCAGAACAGATCAGAGGCCAAACTATCCCTGTACTATTTATTACTGGGTTCACGTCTTTAAATTTCTTAACAATAGCTTTCTCATGCTTCAAAATATTTCAGTGTCTTAAAAATGGGGGGAAGGGGGCAGGAGAGATGGCTCAGAAGTTAAGAGCACTGGTTGTTCCTCTAGAGGTCCTGAGTTCAATTCCCAGCAATCACACGGTGGCTCACAACCACCTATAATGGGATCCAGCGCTCTCCTTTGGTGTGCACACGTACATGAAGACAGAGCACTCATATGCATAAGATACCTAAATAAATACATCTTTTTAAAAAGTTTTAGTGTTGCAACCCAGAAGCTTCTCTGAATTAAGGTAGGTAATGTGTTCAGAACCCTAACTGGTATCTATGAAGCATTACTCAATGACAGACTAATAATTTCCCCAGGTATTACTGGTTTTTATAGATTTATTAAAATAAATATACAACACCATTTGAAAAGGAATATATTGAAATAATATATTTGAACATAGCTCTAGATTTTAGGACCTAATAAAGCATGCCAATCACAGAGGTGATTTTTAAAACAATCACATAATCTTTATAACATTAGGTCTTAAGACCCAAACCAAAGCCTAAACCAGCGTTTCTTTTGCCTTCTTATTTTTAGATACATCTTCCCCCCTTATAAACTGGATAGTTTATATCCAAGTGTTTCTTGACCAGGGGTGTGCTGTTGAAAGATTTTAGATAAGTATGCTTCCCGAACTTTCCAGCCTCTCTCTTAGGTGCTTGTAACCACCTTTTTCTTTTTTTTTTTAAAGTTTTGAAAACAAGTGCTTGTTCTTCTCAGCCTAGATCAATTAGGAAGTGGAGGAAAGAGCCGGGACACAGTCGAGACATGTCCTCCCTGATCTCTGCTCTTCTCTGGCCTGACCCGTCTAAGCAGCTGGGGGATGAACCAGCACTGCATTGCCTGGCCACCGCTCCACGGGGAGCCGCACCTGACAATCCGATAGGAGTCATTTTCCACTGGCCTAAAGACGTCTTTTTTCCATCCCTGAAACATGTCTCCTGCTGCCAACTGCTCCCTGGGACACTACCTGAGATTATACTCAGCCACGGTGTCTTTTCTACTGAGGCTGCCCGAGTAAGTTGTAACTGTTCTTCTCATTTAAGCATGAAAGAGGCACCAAAGGCAACTTTAGACACTTCTTGTTCTAACCCAACCTTCTCATGTCGAGACTCTGTTTCTGATGCAACTTTTTTTTTTTACTTCTTCTCTTTATATCCCCTCCCAGTCTCCCTCCCAGTCACTGTCTCCCACGATCTTTCCCCCCTTCCCTTCTTCTCTGAGTGGGTGGGAGCCCCCTGTGTATCACCCCACCTTGGCACACCAAGTCTCCCACTGAGGCCAGACAAGGCAGTCCAGCTAGAAGAACATATCCCATGTACACACAACAACTTTTGGGATAGCCCCCACTCCAGTTGTTCAGGACCCACATGAAGACCAAGTTGCACATCTGATACCTATGTGTGGGAGGCCTAGGTCCAGCCTGTGTATGTTCTTGGGTTGGTGGTTCAGACTCTGAGAGCCCCAAGGGTCCAGGTTAGTTGACTCTGTTGGTCTTCCTGTGGAGTTCCTATCCCCTTTAGGGCCGGCAATCTTTCCTCCTATTCTTCCATAAGAGTCCCCAAGCTCCATCCACTGTTTAGCTGTGGGTGTCTGCATCTGTCTGAGTCAGCAGCTGGATGGAGCCTCTCAGAGGACAGTCATGCTAGATTCCTGTCTGCAAGCATAACAGGGTATCATTAATAGATACAACTGCTTTTAATTCGAGCTCTTTCACACTACTATTGTAAAGATTCTGCATTCATGCATGTGTCTCTGCATGTGTTTAAAAAAGATTCCGGAATAGAAGAAATTCTAAACACAGTGTGGTAGATCTCATACTTTTGTGGGCATCAGAAGAACCACTTGAAGGGCTATACAATAGACCCTGCCTCCTCCCTCTCTTCCCCATCCCAGTTTCCAGTCAGCTGACCTGGTGTGGACAAGAGGATTCACCTTTCCCACAAGGTCACAGTGCTGCCACTGCTACCACCGCCACCGCCACCACCATAGCCATTGCAGCCACCACTGCCACCCTAAGGACCTTATTCTGAGAATATCACTCAAGAAGTGCAGCTACTCTATCTAGTGACCCAGATTCTGCCAGAGACATCATTGATAGCTTCAGTCAAACAAAGCAGTTTCCACTGTGAAGCTCCTAACTGAAGATTACCTACGAGGCCTCAACCACTACAGATACTAGCCTGCTTGATTTTTTGGGTTTTTTGTTTGTTTGTTTGTTTGTTTGTTTGTTTGGTTGGTTGGTTTGGTTTGGTTTTTTGTACAGACTTTTGTTGCCTAGGGAACAGACATAGTCAGAAGACTTTCTTAACTCAAGTGTTGCCCCTTTGAGATATTACTTCCTTAATCTAAAATATATCTTCAAGTAAGTTATTTGTGTTTCCTATATATCTGTTACCAGATCTAAGAAACAGAGACAGACAGACAGACAGACAGACACACACACACACACACACACACACACACACACAGGCACATACAGACATGCACAGAAAAATACACTGACAGATATATACACAGGCACATCACACACACACACACACACACACACACAGGCACATACAGACATGCACAGAAAAATACACAGGCAGATATATACACAGGCACATCACACACACACACACACAGATACACATAGCTATACACAGAGAGAGACATACACACACATAGACAGACACACAGATACATAGAAACACATATATACAGGAACACAAATGCGCATAGAAACATACACACAGATACATAGAAACACAGACTCACACTGAGACATACATACAGACACACACAAAAATAGACATGCACACAGAGCCCATGTACTACATAACATTCTAGTCAATGGCAGACTACATATGTGATGGTGACTCTTCTCATTTGCTTTTTGTTACTCTGATAAAAACAATGACCAAAAACAGCTTGGAGAAAAATGGCTTATGTAACTTACAGGTTACAGTTCATTACTGGGGAAGCCAGGGCATGAACTCAAGGCAAGGACCTGGAGGCAGGGACTAAAGCAGAGGTCATGGAGGGGTGCTGCTTACTGGCTTGCTCCCTCAAAGCTTGCTCAGTCTGCTTTCTTACACCATCCAGTACAACCTGCCCAGGAGTATCAGCGCCCACGGTGGCTGGGCTCTTCTACATCAATTGGAACTCAAGGAAGAAAGAAAGAGAGAAAGAAAGAAAGAAAGAAAGAAAGAAAGAAAGAAAGAAAAGAAAGGAAAGAAAGGAAAGAAAGGAAAGAAAGGAAAGAAAGAAAAGAAAGAAAAGAAAGAAAAGAAAGAAAAGAAAAAAGTCCCACGGACGTGCTCTCAGGCCAATCTGGTGGAGGCAATTCCTACAGTGAGCTTCCCTCCTCCCACCTTTGCATCTGCGAAACTACTTCACCTAGCAATCGCTTGCCATCTTGGGGTGATGAGCTATGCTATGATGCTAGCACAGCACCAGATCATCTTAGTTTATGTCTCAGAGCTCAGCCCTGTGATATACAATGCATGGCTGCATCTATCTGTCTATATGCTCATATCCTCAATTGTTTCTATATGACGAGTCTAAAACAGCCTCACACCCATGCGCATGTGGATAACACTAACTTTGGATTTAGCGGGCTATATTTTTTTAAAATGGGAGGCGCAAAGTTGGGAAGGGGATGTGGGAGCGTGGGAAGGGGGAGTGGGGACATGTATGATTAAAATACCGTGTACGCATGGATGAAATTCTCAGGGGATTTTAAAAAGCAAAAGAGTCTGTTGGGACTCAGTGCATAGCGACTCCTCTGCTGCCCTCTGAGCTTATGGAGACAAACATGGCAAGAAATGTGTCACTGTATAATTGTCAGGGCATTGAAACCCAGCAAACTGGCACAGCTTCAACTTTATAGAATTCAGAAGCTTAAAAATATAAGTGAACCTGAATGTCAAATCCAACTCTCTCAATTTATAAAATTAATATAGGATCCTTTGGAGAAAAATTAACTTGGAAGCATTAACAAAAGCTCACACCTAAAAATATAATAAAATTGTTTGAATAGAAAAAAATGGCAATTTTCTGATAAAAGCAAAACCATCCAATATGTGCCACAAATTATGAATACATAATAGCCGCTGGGGTCACTCGGTGTTTGGTATGTGTGCTTAAAAGTCAAAGCGGAACACAGCTGCCATGGATGCTGCCTTCAGGGAGCCTCATGGTGGGAGTGCCAGTGAAACTGAGAGGATGATGGGAAACCCATTCCGTTGGTTGGGTTTGGGGCACCTGGGAAAGTGAGAGACTTAAAAAAGAAAGCTTTCTTTCATTATCTTCAAAGGTGAGGGAACTAACCATAGGGCCAGTGATGATCAACAGGAACCAGGGACACCACGGAAGCCACAGTCGATGGTACTTAAGTCATGGGAAGGGACATGATGTATGACTTAAGTCATACATCAGGACATGTATGGAGCCACTGCGCAGGGTGTTACAATAAGGAAGAGAGATGGCGTTCCACTCCAAATATAGGCTGGCCAAGTAGGAATTTTTAGTCAAAAGACATAGAGGGGGAAGAAAAAATTCTAAAGAGATAGATACCGGGGATTCTGGCTAACAGTTCCAACATGATCCTTACTATGGATCGGGAAAAGTCATCCAGCGTTAGGGGATGAGGAGAAATAGAAGAAGGTAAGATCCGGAGGGTGTCTGGCTGGGAACCTTTCGCACCACCCACACAGAAATGGTGACTTGGGAAAGAGAAATTCTTCAAGCACTGGCCTGGGGTACTTTTGTGTCCTTTTATCAGGCAGCAGGAGCAGCTGCAGCAGTTGACAGGCATGTGGGAGCAGCCGCAGGTGGCACCCTCCAGTGATGCATCGTCATCTCAGGCATATTGACCCTTAGAGCAGATATCGCAGTGCATGGTGGGTCTAGGAAGATCTTAACTCTTACCACCGTTGATTTATGTTACAGCTCTCCTCCGTCTGGCTCTGTGGCTTGATGGCTGTCTAAAATCTCTCCACTTAAAGTTTCTCTGATTCCTCCCAGCCATCTACCATCCTCCGGTCTCAGCTCTGGGCTCGCCTTTGCCATCTTTCTTCCTCCATTGCCCTTCTCTCTGCTCTGACCTCCCTTGCGTTACTCAGCTGCAGATCTGTTAGCTATCAGACAGTGAGTGCCTCGCGCCCCGGCCACAGGTCATCCTTCACCACAGTTCTATCACCTCTGGAGCAACTGTGCTCTCTCTGCTGCTTCTCTCTCAGCTTCCCGCTCACCTTAGCACACTTCTGAAGAGTCACAAAAAGCCTTTCTTTGGGGTTAATGGAGCAACACTAGGAGGGCCAGCACGGAAAAGTGTCTCCCAGTTCACTCTGAGCCTAGGTGACCTCCTCAAGTAGCCAGAGGGGTGTGTGTGTGTGTGTGTGTATGTTGGGGGGGTGGGGGATGGGCAAGTCACAGCCAGTTCAGCTCAGCAGGGAAATTGCTCCCCATTTAGGCAGGTGGAAGTGGCTGCAGGGTCATCCAGAGCTCACTTAGATTTAGGAGAACCCAGAGTCTTATACAGCCTGTTTCAAACGGCCCTTATAGAGGCTCTGCCTTCAGGGACCCAGGAGATCAGCTCCAAACATTGTGTGATTTTCTTCATCTAATGTTCAAGAAAACTGTTGGCGGTTGTTTGACTGACGGTCAAGGTAACCAGGGAAACTGAGAAGAACCCAACAACTGCTAATAGGAGATCATGAGATATATCAATATCTCTTATAGTCACACCCTTTCTCATAAAACCACTACAATAGGTATGTAAAAACTGGGTTGGTTTGGAGGGATAATTATCTCCTTACATAGCCAGTCACTTTGCAAGGAAGTGTTGGGACATACACACCAACGTGTCAACTGATTAGGACCAAAAATATCAAGCCTTTATATGGAGTGGTGTGTTCTGTCTGCAGAATGAAGTCAGTAACATCATTTTCAAATAGGCAGAGACTAGAATCAAGAGAAGATGCTCAAAGAGAGATAAGAACTCCAGAAATAAATCAAAAAAAGACATAGGAAACACACACACACACACACACACACACACACACACAGGAATTAAACAATTTCATGGAAGAAAGGAGACCTAGATATCCAGCCCAGATAGTGATGTACGGTCAAATCTAACAGACAGGCTTACAGCTTATTTTCTTTGTCCTGTTTGAAATTATATTTACATTTGTTTTCATTAAGAAGTGTTTTTCTACGGTGAAGAAGCTTGTGTATTCAGCTCACACCTCTGGATCTGGAGGCCCCTGGACATGGTGCTGGCACCTGCCCAGTCTCCAGCATCCTGTGGGAGGGGGGTGTCTGAGAAAGCAAACAGGTGCATGTGAAGGAGCCTGCCTGCAGTTTTAATAGTGAGTGTTGATGTTTTTCCTTTAAGGAAATTAAAATGTACAAATGAGTAATGCATACACACATACACAAAGGTGTGTGAACACACAAGTAACACACCATCCCACTTCTGGAATACGTGCTGCTGATGCTCGCATCTTTGTTGACTTGGGGCTCCTACCACGCCTGGCTTCATGATCCAATACTTCCTTCCAGATGGTTCTTTTTGTCTCAGTCTCCACTGGGTTGTAAGGTTATAATTCCAATACACCAGTCATGACAGCTTAAGTCTCTGAACCATGCGACAGTGCACACTCCTCTTTGCCATGTTCTTCTCCCCAGGAACTTTCGGGAATCCTCAGAGATTTATATGGGTAAACCATCTGAAGAAGAATGAATTTTAAATATAAATAAAGACTACCTAGACCCATCATACTATAACTGTAGAATTCCAAAGACAAGGAACTCCTTAAAAAACAAGACAGGAGCCCAAATGTTGGTAGTGCACGCTCTTAATCCCAGCACTTGGGAGGCAGAGGCAGGTGGATCTCTGAGTCTGAGGCCAGCCTAGTCTACAGAGTGAGTTCCAGGACAGCCCTGTTTACACAGAGCTCAAAAAAAACAAACAAAAACAAACAAACAAATAAAAGGTAGAGCAGAGATGTCACCACAAAACTGTGATTTGAAGGTCTGGTCTTCAGCTGGTAGCCCTGCTGTGGAAAATTTGAGGCCTAACTGGAGGAAGTGGGTCAATGGGTCAATGGGTCAATGGCTTTGAAGGTTCTAGCAGATCCCTTCTTGGGTTGCCCCTCTCTGCTTGCTGCTTTCCCTGAGGTCCAGGAGCTTCTCTAGTACACCTACTTATCACTATGACCCCAAGAGATTCTGGACTGAGCCCTTCCAGGTACTGGTCATTGAGAAGGAAGTGATATCAGAGTAACAGCACATTTGACCCAAGAGAGGTTTGGAAGGTGTTCAGGCATCATTCACTCTTGAGTCTTTCTTTCAGTCTTGGGAAATCTGTGATGGTATCATGTGCATCTGGATCATGCTTTTGATGATGACAGTCAACTGACCCTCTCCTTCATGTCACCCTGTTGACCCTTAGCCAATGGCTAATATAATGGTAAAGTCAAGCTAGAGAGCTATTTCCTATCAAGAAATAAGAATCGTCCTCTACCCCCAGCTATGGATTATGAAAAATAATGTTTATTGTTTTCAACCATCAAATCTGAGGAGAGTTCATTGAACATTAAGAAAATAACTGATATAAGTGTTTATACACAATACATACACAATGCAAAGCCTAAGACTATGGATGATAGATAATACAGATATTTGGGATTCTGGTTCATGGAGGTTCTCGATGATAACTCAATCCCCCTGCCTAGTGATAAGTCTCTTCTTGAAGCAGGGAAGAGAGTCAGTCAAAAATCCAGCATAGATAGGGTAGATGATCTCCAGGCCCCGCCCCTTACTGAGGAGCCACTGGTAGCTGGTAGTTGCTGGGAGAGAGAAAATTCAGTCATTCTTTTGTGAGGTTGTGGCCACTGCTAACATTCTAGTGCTCCAGGGGATAGCCCCACACCTGTGCTCATACAAAGAGCACACAGACCAGTCTTAGTGGGTTATCTAAAAGTAAATAAATAGCTCGGTATGGTGGCATGTACCTTCAATGCCAGCAGTCAGGAGGTATCAGCAAGCATGTCTCTCTGATTTTTGAGGCCAGCCTGGTCTACATAGTAGGTTCCAGGACATCCAAGGAAAAAATATGGAAGGAAGGAAGGAAGGAAGGAAGGAAGGAAGGAAGGAAGGAAGGAAGGAAGGAGAAGGTTATAAGGAGAATGTGCTGAGGAGGGAGATGGGAGTAGCAGGAGGGAGGTCATATGGAGTAGATATGATCATATTTTGTTCTTCAAAAATAAAGAAAACTTTAAAGATACATACTTGCAGGTTTCCAATTTCAAGTCTGACATGGGAAGGGTTTAAAAATTATCTCATCCTTAAAATAATAATTAAAAAAAATTTAAAGGGAATTACACTTCAGATTACTTGCCCTAAACAGCAGGTGTGAGAGCCACACCCTGGTGGGGACACTTAGTGGGTAACTATGGTGAACTGCAGAGGGCTAGTGGGAACCACCATGAAAAATGAGTGACCATATAGTATGCCGTCATAGGATTTCCACACGTTCGCAGATTTTGTCCCTGGGATTCGTGGTAGGTTTTTATGGTAGAGTCTGAGGTAATCTTCTTTTTCTAGTAGGAGAGGGGAAATGTCCCTGTGCCCTTTCCATAATGGAAGCTACTGCACCAAGAAAAAGATTTCCCCAAAGCTTTACTGCATATGTAAAGTAGGGAAGTCACCGCCTAGCATATTGCTAGCCTTCCTGTTGTAGCTAAGATGAGGAAAGCCATGGTGCACACCCCAGAGACACAGGGTCAATAAACATACTGCATAAGCTTTCACAGACTTTGGCAAGGAATAGAAAAGAACTAGAACTCTGATTCATGTGGGATAAGTCCACAGCATGGGAAAGCAGACAAGGCATATGAGCAAAGGAAGACTCGAAAGGTAATGTCAGGAACCACGAGTGCGGTCGCAGGAGGGATGCCTGTGGGCTCAGGGGTGGACCGTCCACAGGCAAGCTCTTCCAAATCTGGAAAACTCAGAGGACACCAAGCAGGAGAGGTGCCAAGATTTTACTTCTGGGTGTATTTAATCTGGAGAAAGAGGGAAAATCCACGGAGGAGGAGGGTGGAGTGTGGGGAAACGCCTCACATGGAGAAGGACTGGGACTCGGCACTGAGAACTATGCAAGCAAGAAGAGAGGCGAGAGAATAAAGTGCTGAGAGAGAAAAAACATCAGGCACCGTACTAGAGTCTACCCCTGGGGAAGTCAGCCATTAAAGAAGGGGGAGAAATGGAGACTCTTAGGCACAGGGAGTTCAGCATCCCTGAGCCCACCCCGCATGCTTACTGGAGTTCTTCAGAGAGAAGAGAAATGGCAGAGGTTCGAAACTTGGAGCTACAAGACAGGGGGGCCATGAGAAAGAATAAGTGAACGCAAGGTCCCTCAACACACGCATCCTGTGGAAGCATCATGTGTGTATATGTGTTTGTGTGTATGTGAGGTGGGCTGCATGTGTGGCCATGGGTATGGGAGTCAGAGGTCAGCTTCCAGTGCTGCACTTCAGGAACCATCTACCTTGGTTTTGTTTCTGTTTTAATGTTTTTAATATAGTTTCTTTATGTATACAAGTGTTTTGTTTGCACATATATATGTGCACCATGTACCTGTCTGCTGGCATTGGATTCCCCGGGAACTAGAATTACAGACAGTTGTGAGCTACCGTGAGCGTGCTGGGAACCGAATCTGGTCCTTTCCAAGAACAACTAGTACTCTTACCCACAGAGCCTTCTCCCCGGCCTCCCGTTTTGTATTTGGAGGCAGGCTCTCTCGGCCTGGAGCTCATCATTGTGGAGATCGGCTGGCCAGCGAAGCCCAGGGATCCTCCTGCCTCTGACTTTCCTACTGAGGGAAAGCAATCACAGCACTCACCCTTCTCAGCGAGGACCACACACACAGTGCGTGCCAGGGCTTCCTTTCTGAGCTCTAGAGAAGGAACTCAAGTCCTCCTGCTTGACCAACAAGCATCTTCCCAACTGAGCCATCTTTTAGCCCTTAGTTTGGAAAACAGATCTCTAGACCTGACCCCATATTCTGCATTTAGTCCTGAGAAGTTTTTCAGACCTTTCTGATTTGAATTTGTAGAACAGCTAGTGCCCACATCATATTCTAGAAAGGTATTCACCCCACACACTCAAAATCAATTCCATCTGCTCGCTCTTAACATTCCCGTGTATAGAAATTGATCCATCCTATAAACAGTCAACAAACCCAACACTACTAAGGATGACAAGAAGTGTATACCAAAAGAAGCATGCAATGGTTGTCTCCAGAGGGGCCCTGCCAGAGCCTTAAAAATACATAGGCAGATGCTAGCAACTAACTATTGGACTGGGCATGGGGTCCCCAATGGAGGAGCTGGAGGGAGGTCCAGAAGAGCTGAAGGGGTCTACAGCCCCATGGGAAGAACAATGATTCCAGCCACCCAGATGTCCCAAGACCCCCAGGGACTGAACCATCAACCAAGGGGCACACATGATTCCGGCCAAAAATGTGGCAGAGGAATGCCTTGTCGGGCATCAGTGGGAGGAGTGGTCCTTGGTCAGGTAAAGGCTCAACAGAGGCCCCAACAAAGGGAAACCAAGGGGGGAGGTGGGAGTGTGTCTGGTGGAGGAGCATATACGTGGAGGCAGGGGGAGGGAGAAGGGGTTGGGGGTCTTTGGGGAGGGGGGAGATTGGGAAAGGTTTTACCATGGCAATGTAAATGAAGATGATAGTCAAAAAAACCCAAAAAAAACAAAAAATAAAAAACAAAACAAAACACCTTCATTTGCCAGTTTAAAAAATTAAAAAAATTTAAAAAAAAAAGGACAAAATCTCCGGAATGTTAATCCAACTCTTCTCAGACATTCTTTTGTTAAAACTGCCAGTGAGCCCACGTGGGGCAGGCCACAGGAATGCTTGGTCCATGCCAAATGGAACTATTTTCATTTTTCTCTGTCGTGTTCAGGTAATTTTTAATCATTGTTTTCAAGTTAGGTCTTATCGCTTATGATAAATTACCAGCAACAAATAATGCACATTTTCTGCAAAGGGGTGTGAAGGCTTTGCTCTGCTGCCTTAATCTATTTCTCCCTTAAGGAGAAAAGTTAGGCTCCAAGTCAACATTTGAATTAAGCTTCCTTGGGAAATATTTAAATCTCTATCAGCATTTCAGAATTCCTTCTAGTTTTCTCTACAAATAAAAAAAAATGTAGTCAGGCTTTTAAAGATCTATTTGTTTTATTTATTGTGTGCATGTGTGTGCATGTGCTTGTGTGTGCGCTTGTCTGTGTGTGTACCACATGCATGCATATGTGAAGAGAGACTAGAAGAGGGGTGTTGAATCCCTGGGACTGGAGTTACAGGTGATGTAATCTGCTTCATGTGGGTGCTGGGAACCAAACCCAGGTCCTCTATAAAAGCAGTCAGTCCCTTTAACTATTGAACCACTGCTTCAGCCTCAGGTTTTTCATTTTTAACATATCTGTCTTGTTTCTAAATATCCACAGACAGGGATAAAATTAAAGATCTATAGTTTCAGCAGCTTCTGCAATCACATACTTATTATAACAAGATGCCAAGGAGACAACATTATAAGCAACTTGCTCTAAAACACCTGCTAAAAATATATCTTTCCATAAGATGGATGATGCTTTTTTCTGCTGAATATTTATGGAAACAAATACATAGCCTCCAGTGAGACTGCCTGGATTCATGGAGACACAAAAGAAGCGTGTGTCAGAGGCAAAGTGATGGCAAAATTAGGAATTTCAGTTCATTCGATGCAAGGATTTGTGTGGAGTAATTGACAGTTTTTGCACCATACTATTAGCAAATCGAGTGTATGTGCTGGAACTTTCCAGCTTTATTTGGTTTTTTTCCTTATAAACACATTACACAACTGTATTCTCTGCGGTGCTAACTGTTGGTTCTTTACTCTTCAATCCTCAGACCCCAGTTAACTATGTATTATTTCTTATTCATGGGGTATATGAATTTTAGTTTAAAATTATGAGAGACGAGGGTTGAACTGAGTGGACTATGGAAGGTCCTGAATAAATGTGATTTTATTTTTCTATTTTGCATGTGTGCACATGTGTGAGGAGGAGTGTGAATGTGCCGAGCATGCACTGGGGTCAGAGGACAGCCTTGCTGCCAGTCCTTGCCCATCGCCTTGCTAGAAACAGGATATCCTCATGTTTGCCACCTCATATACTGCACTCCGTGAGCCATGAGCTTTGGAGAGTCTCCTGTCTCTGCCTCCTCCCACCTCACTGTAGGCACACTGGGATTGTAGCTACATGCTGCTGTTTCCGGGTTTTACACGGGTTCTGGGAATTTGAATTCAGGTTCTCCATACTGTACAGCAAGTTCTTTGTGCACTGAGTCATCCCCTATCCAGCCATTGATATGATTTTCAGTCCAGCTTGTTGTGAGTTTCCACGGTCACGGGTGTTTATATTAAATATTTAGTTCTACTATAAAAGAAAGAATGTAGTCGTGTTTGGTACTATGCGCGGGTCACATAATTGTCATTACAATAAAGTGGACAATTCATGGCCCAAATGCTCAACCAAGTAGCACAAGCTACTTGTCCCTGAAGGTCCCCCAAAGGGGAGGTTACAGTGACAGAATCTGTCCTGGCAGAGCTGGCACTGAGCTGAGCTGATGTGGTCACCCCTTCACGATCCGCTTTTAGCAGCTATTCCTGCTCGTTAACCTTGGCTGTTCTAGATCTGCCATGTAGATGCTGCCTGGACTCTCGGCTCCTCCCCTTTTATACCTCCAGCACAAGAGCGGCAGGAGTGTGTGCTCAGGGCCAGGCTCTAGGTCGTTTCACAGTTTGGGCTTGGTATCAATGCTCCGCTATCACTCCCACTATAATCCCCAGAATCGAGCTCAAAATCTTACTATGTTCTGTTCTCTTAATTAGATCTGAAATGCACTGATCACCTGGAGAAATTGGAAGGCAGCTGGGTGATTGCCATGAAAATCTACAAATGGAAGAAGAGATGAGTAAAGGGAGCTTGGAGGTCTCAGAAACTAGGAAGATTTTTACAAAAAGAAGCACAAAGAATTCAAGGATCTTCACAGCTCGGTCTTGGTCCTCATCCAGATAAGAGCTTCCCTCCACCATCCTTCTTCTTGGATTGTCACTTAAATTCGCCATCTTATGCCCTGCCATCCCACGAGTCAGCTCTAACATCCTGTCTGCTCGTGTCTTCACAAGACACTCAGATCCACAGAAAAGAGGAACTCGTTGGTCAAGGATGGGTTACAGACCTGTCCTGTTAGTGGTAGTAGTCATCAGTGAGAGAATCAGGATCCCCAAAGAATGGAAAGAGTTCACCAGAGGACAGGAAGAGACTAGACAGCATGACGGGTGTCCGCTACTAAAAATTGACCTTGCCACTGCCAATTTTTACCCTTGACATTTTGCCCTTGACATAAATATGGGCGCGTTAGCTACCTTTTTGTTGCTGTGACCGAATGTTTGACAAGAGGCAACTTAAGGGTTGAAAGGTTGGTTTATAGTTTTAGGGGACTTGCCCATGATGGTGGGGAAGGCCTGGCAACGATAAGCACGAGGCAGCTGACTACACCTACCTACAGGCTGAGCATCTAAGAACTATGAAACCCCAAGGTCTATTGGTAGTGATCTGCTCCCTCCAGCAAGGTTCTACAACCTAAAGGTTCCACAGCTTTCCAAAACAGCTCAACCAACTGGGGACGAAGTGTTCAAACATATGAGCCTATGTGACACTTCACGTTTAAACCACAACGTTCTGCCATTGTCCCCTTAGGCTGATGACCACCTCATGATAGAAAATGCACCTTGTCCAACTTCAAACATCCTCATACTCTTTAACAGGCCCAACACTATTCAAAGTCAGAAGACTCAGTACAATCTCTTAACTATAAGCCCTGTAAACCCAAAATATAATTTAGATATTTCTAATATACACACATTATTTCTAATAATGGTGCACAAAAACATTTCAATCTAAAAGTGAGATATAGGAGGGGAGTGACCAAAGATCGGAGGAAGCAAGCCCCAAACTCAGCAACGTCGTCCCCAAACCCTGCAGCTTCATAGCCAAAATCTGAACTCCAGGGACCTTGGGAAGCTCTGCCTTTCAAGCTCTACTCCATGTGACCTCTTTGTTCTGTGTCTGCAGCTTTCCTTGGCAGAAATCCCATAGCTTTAGCCTCTCCAGTATTCTGGGCTCTCCTGTAACATCAGTATCACCTTCACAGCCTCATGTGATGGTCTTTCTGGGCATCTGTGCAGGGCATCTGACCTTCCACACATTGCTGCCTCACCAGATCTCTGAAACAATGGAGGTGGGGTAGGGAGCCTCTGTAACTCTATAACTCTTTGCTCCTTTGCTTAGGATGCCAGCAAAGCCAGTATCATGTAGCCAACATGGCCAAGTTATGCTGCCAGCTTGAGATGTAGTCTGACCCTTCTCATATCTGCAGTGACCACGGTGTGCCTTGGTGGGTGAATCTGAGAAAACACTTTTCTGGGTAGTTTATTTAGAGCAGGGAATGCTTTCGGTAATATTCTCCTTTGGGGCTCTCTTAGTTCCAATGAACTCACATTTTCACCATTTGGAACCTTGGGTAGGTAAAGTGCAGGCTTCAGCATGTGTTTCCTGCTGTTCTAACATGGAGCACAATCTTTCTAGTGGTACGAATAGCTCAACAATTACAGTCACTTTTGCGTCCACCTTGTCCACAATTTTAAACTTTCTCATGCTAGTTCCTTCACCAAACTCCACACTTTTACTCTTTCTACTCTATCCTACACACACACACACACACACACACACACACACACACACAGCAGACCTGAATAAGAGCCATGAGCAGTAACCACGACACAGCCTGAAGACTCTCTTTCCTTGAAGTCTCCTCCATCAGATTATTCCATTGCTTTCTAACTCCATCTTCCCCACGCTCTCAGAACAAGAAGGAAATGAAGCCATACTCTTGTGGAATTGTGACATGAATGGTTTCCAATCCAGGTCCCCCACCCCCACCCCCCACACCCCGTAAGAGTTCTTATTTCCTTTCTAAAACTTCAGGACCCAGGCCTCCAGTGTCTGCATTTGTCTCAAGAATTCTGAATTTACAAATACCTGCCAGAACAGCCCACTAATCCCCGCTTACAGCATTCTCGGGGTTCTCTAGCCCACAGCTCCAAACTCCTAAAATTTCTCACATAAACCAAAGCCTGCAAACCATGTGGTCAGATTAATAACAGCAAGGATCCCATTCTTGGTTCCAATTTCCTGTTTTACTTTTTTCATTGGTCTGATGAAATACCCGCAAAGAAGCAACTTATGAGAGGAGGAGTTTGGGAGGCTTGCAGTTTGAGGAGATATATGCTATCTTTGTGGGGAAGACATTAGTAGACAGAAAATGAAACAACTACAATAATTCATCCATGGTCAGAGAAAGGCTCAATAGGAAGTGCTCCCTGGCTGTAAAAGTTTGAAGCCCTACCTACTTCTTCCTGTGAAACCCATATTCTAAAGGTCCCTTAACCTTCCAAAACAGCTCTACTGACTGGGATCCTAGTATCCAAACACATGAAGCTCTGAGAGACATTCAGACAGCAAGGGCCAACTTAATGAATTTGTAGACTCTCTTAGAATGAGCCACTGCCTGCGAATAGACTCGTCTTAACATTTGCAGTCAGTCTGATGCCTAAATTTACTCATGGACAAGAAAATGCAACTGTCAGGTGTGTTTGTGATTCAAGCTGCTCTGACTGGCACACATTTCCCTTTTAGACAAACCACATGTCAGGCAAACAGAAGCAGTATCTGTGAATTCTGTGAGTGTGAGATCAGAACCATGGAGAGCATAGCATTTGAGTGCTTCACACACACACCCCCACACACACACAAAGCAGATGCCTAGGCATGAGACTCTTCTGAGAGGTATCTTTCTACCAAGTCGTTCTATTGGGGCAGTTGCTGACACTATTTGAAGGATAGTTTGTTCCTTTGGAATTAGCCTATGAATAGAAGTTGGGGGGGGTGACAGAGGGAAAGGTTGACGGTAAGGTTGGCTTGGCAAAGCCTTGTACCATCCATCAAGGAGCTCTGGTACTTTCCCTAGCCATCATAATTGCCTCGTGTCAGGCTGAGGTCACCAGGCCTTTGTGCTCCTGCCCCACTCTGCCACTGGGTTTGAGCTGTGACTAGAGAGGTGGGACCTCAAAGGAATAGAGTGGCATGACACAATCACATTGGCCACACTCCTGGGGCACAAGTCTATACTGGAAGCAGCATAGCCCAGAGCCAGTCAACCATGCACCTCTCTCCATTTCCACCTGAGTCTTGGCAGTCTGCCAGGTTCTAGTTCATGGACACAATGCTTCTTCCGTGTGCCCTGACAGCACTTATCTGGCACTCTCCTTTTATAATATTCTTTTTCTGTTCGTACCACCTTGCTCCAAAGGATGAGGTACAACAGAAACAATTCTCTATAACTTCCCATCACGATATGCTGATAAGTCCGTTACCAGGTGACGGCTGAAGAATTGTCCCGAGTATTTTGAGTGCTTCCTCATCTTCTAGACATGCAGGGTCGACTCCCCTCTGCTGTCCTTTATGACAGTGACTCCAACAAGGGTAGATGGCACTGTCTCCGAGATGACTTTGGTTGCAACAACCAGACATGGCTGGTCTTCATACCACTTCCCCTTTTCTCACCTCTCCTTCCCTTCCTCCTCCTGCTCCCTCTCCCCTCCTATCTATAAGTTATAGATGTATATTTACAATTAACAGACCATTTAAGGACGGACTAGACCTTGTGAAAACCCCAGTTGGATGTGGTTGTGTAGTGTCCTTCCGACTGAGACTATTTTCAGGCTGGACACTATCATCATTTTTTTTTTTGGATTTACCTGAACCAGAACAAATAATAAAGACAAACAGTGCTTCTAATATCAAGACCAAAGAACCATGAGCAGGGCGCACATGAGTAACAGTGGCAACATTTGCATTTCAAGAAACGGCAGTCGATGATATCACTGTCAATTGGATAAATCCGGTTATCTTATTCTTTGCTATAAAATCTACCATAAAAACCCAAGTTACAGTTGACATGTTATTACTTGGTGCGGCCATGGTCGGCGCCTCTAGGCATGATTCACAGCTCATGTTATTCATGGGTCACAACGGGAAAGGCTAGAATTGGGAGCTTGCATCTCAGTTACTTTCTGTAATCAAATTACTGAATTTAACACACACACATGTGTATGCATGCACTAAAATATAGACCATTTGAAGGGAATATCAACTGAAATCTATCTTAATGTCACCCTATGTAAGGCAATGTCTAAGAAATATTTCTGCAATTGTTAGTATTAGCCTGCCACCATGCATGAATATTTATGCAACACTCACTCTGCTTCTGGACCCCTTCCTTGGCTGCCTTTCCAAGCCTTGAGCCCCCTGTTGCCTTCAATTTCTTCTGCAATTCTGTCCCTTATGATAAACCCATTATACCTTGGAGCAAGCGTTCTCTTCTTGGAAATTGCTTCTTTCCAGTTGGCAACCCAAAATGTAAGCATCATAGAACAGAAGGACAGCAACACGGCTGAATCAGCCAACGCTTTACCAGTTAATCAGGTTTGGGGCCCATAAAACAGTAAAACATGCGTGTTTAATTTTTAACTTCCATATTACTTCATAAATACCCCCATCAGAGCCTATAGGCGGCCCGTTTGTATAATAGGGCTGAGGGTTTGTGTTTGTGCACAAAGGTTCTATTTCCTTGAATATGTTCAGTTCTGGGAATTCAGAGAGCTGATGCAAAGTGTTTGGCCCACTCCAATTAAGCTGCCTGGACAGCCAGAGCTCAGTTTCAGCTGTGTAAAATTTGGGCTCCATTCAGTTGGCTTACACAGCAGAATAATAGAAAAAAATTGGTCTGGGCATCCATAGCTGCCTTTCGCCACCTGCCATCTCAGGCAATCAGACGCTAAGGCTGCTGCCCTAAATGTAGTTCCCTGCATTGATTTATTGCTTGTGGAATGTGGAATTATGACCTTTTTCTTCCTTTTTTTCTTTTCTTTTTCCAGCTAGTCTGGATGATTTTTTTTCCTCTTCAAAAATGCCCCTGTGAGCACTCAAACTATTCAGGGCAACTGATCAATCTGTATTGCCTTGAGAAATCTTCCAAGGTTGAAGGGTCTGAGTCAGACTATGACATATTGTGTGTGCACACCAATGTGTACTTGTGTGTGTTGTGTATATATGTGTGCATACTCGTATGCGTTGTGGGTGGGCACATGTGTGTGATGTTTGGATGTGGTATGCGTATGTGTGTGTGCATGCATGCATGTGTGTGCTTAGTGTGTGCACGTACGTGTGTGTGTGTGTGTGTGTGTGTGTGTGTGTGTGTGTGAGAGAGAGAGAGAGAGAGAGAGAGAGAGAGAGAGAATGAATATGCATGGTATGTGTTTTTATATGTGTACATGCATGTACATTAGTGTGTGTATGAGGTGTATGTGTATGCATTCTGTCTATGGAATCTTTATCTTGTATTATTTTGTTGGAGCTACACAGAAAGAAAAACATTTCAGAAGCAACAATCAGGAGGTCTGTCCAAGGCTCCAAAGATGACTGGGAATGAAAATAGCCTTCAGTATTTCCTAAGTTCTTAGACCTTTAAATAGTCCCTCTGATTCATTTCTTAGAAATTTCATCCCAGCAAGGCCAACATGTCACCAGCTTAGTGGTTATATTTTCCCCTTACCTCCCAAATCAAGTCAACCTCATGCCATGCTGAGAATCTCTCACTAATATGTAACAGTGGCAAGTCCCTGTCCTGTCAACTTCTGGCTCACCTGAGATATATTCTGGGGACAATGGTGCTCAAATATATACCATGCACTGGTTATAATGGTGTTGCGTTGGTTTCCCAACTTTATTTGTCAAAACTTAAAGGTCTAATACACATTCATTCAAAGGACTGGGTTTTACTTTACACAAATTATATTTTGGTAATTCTGGCTTTTAAAGAATGATTCTGGTTGTACATTATGGTTCTATTTAAATGGGATTCTAAATCAGACAGTATTCGCCAGCCACAAGGCTCTGAGGCTCATTACTACTGGTCAGAGTAGCAGAAGGCTCGGCGCTTTAGCGGGACCTATGCTTCTCACTACTACAAACATCTCCGAACTCTTGACAATTTGACCCTTGAAAACATCTTTAAAAGATTTACCTCACTTTTAATTATGTGAATCATCTGGATATGTGCAGATGAGTGTGGATGTCCTGAGAAGCCAGAGGATGCCCTGGAGTTTTGAATTACGTGTGATTGTGAGCCATCCAGTGTTGCTAGTGGGAGTTGAACCTGGGTCCTCGGCAAAGATAGAACACTCTCTTACCTGCTGAGCCATCACTCCAGCCCTGAACTTACATTTTGTAAATAAATGATAAAGACATCATTGGTCGTGCACCCGAGCAGCAGAGAGATACCAGAAGAAGCCCTTGGCTTTGTATGTAGGCTCAGGTGCATACCTGGCAATATTCAGGCAAATGATGGGAACACCAACCAGCGTCTACAGGCACACCTATGGTATTTTGAATTGCTATGGTAACCCAAAGAGGATTCCAGGGCCAGGATGTTGGCAATGGTGACAGCACTGGCACAGGAAGCAGCAGATGGCAGCAGTGGCCATATCCCAGGACACTGGAGGGATTTCCTGTGGGGCAGTGCTAGAGCCCACAGGGGAAGAGCTTGCCTGTCCCCAGAGCCCCGCCTTGTATCATCTGCACGAATGTTAAGTTCACAGTCCAAATATGAGGGTAGAAGTTGCTGGCATTCTGGTGGTTAAATTTTTTAAATAAATTATTAGAAGGATTATTTTATTTAATAAGAGCACATGGATTGGTTAAATCATGAGTCATTTCCTGGGGGCACTAAATTTCAAAGGGCTAAGATGAAACACCGTAGCACTGTAGCAACCTTGAAAATCAAGTGTCTGTGGGCTCCAATATAAATATTACATTTAAAATGTGCTATATTGGGATACAAAAATTTTCATGTGAAAGTTCAGAGAGGCCAAATTATGTGTGTGCACATGTATGCGTGCACATGTATGTGTGCCTGTGCACGTGTGTATATTCATGTTCTCTTGTGTGTGTGCCCATGTCTGTATGGGACTGCCTTCCACTGCTGCTTTTTACCTTGTATATTGATATGGTATCTCCCACTTGAACCAAGAGCTTGCCAATTTGGCTAGCCCAGTGAGGCAGCTTGCTCTGGGAACCACTGTCTCTGCCTCCTGAGTACGAGGTTTACACAGAAAGCTCTATCTTCTGAGCTATCTCCTCCCTGTCAAGACGAGCCAGTTTTTAATGAGGAAGACCCCTTTTATTTTTGTTAAATAAAGATGTCTTTAAAAGTAGTGCTCCTTTGTAATTGAGTCAACTGTGACGGGATGGCTTAACCTCATTTTAAATTACGTATACCAATAAAGCTGCTTTGGCTTTTACACGTGTAAGGAAACGCCAAAACGGATGCCATACATTCCTATTTAACATCAAGTTCCGACTTGGGTTAAACTGGTTTGTATGAAGAACTGATTCTAAAGCAATTTATTAAATGTGTGTTTGCAAGCATGTATGTCTGTGCACCACACGCATGAAGTGCCCGTGAAAGCCTGAAGATTCACACAAAAAGATACAGACAACTCAGACAACTGCCTTGTGGATGCTAGAAATGGTCCTCTGGAAGAACAGCTCTCTCAAGCACTGAACCATCTCTCCAGAACCTTTATAGATAAGTTGTTCTCCAAGAACTGTGAACTCTAGATGTATTAAAATGTATACTTTGAATGAATTTATCAGAAATTTGTCCCAATGCTGTCACAGCTATAAAATCACTCAACTTGAGTAACAGCTCCTTCAGATGATTCTTCTCAAAGTAAGAAATCACCAAAAATTACCTGTAGTCTTGTATTTGACAAGAGTGACTAATGTTACTTTCAATTACACCAATTGGAAATGAAGTCACTGAAAGTATAAATTTTAATGACTTAATAATTTGTATAAAAGCAAGTTAGAAAAGAAAATCTTCTGATGAACCAAGATCATATTAGCAAGATAGTATAATGGACCATGTGATACAAAATTATGACATCAAACTTTGTCTCTATAATCTCACAATTCACTCATCAGTATGTCCAACACAGCCCTCCAAAGCGAGCCACGCCCGGCTTCTTAGAATGACTGTTCACACATTTTTTCTATCAGTCTGAGACCAGAATCAATGTTTGTCAATCCCTTGTACACAAACATTGTGGCTAGCAATCTAATTGCTTATTCTGGTAAATGGCTTGTACATGTCTAACTTATTCTTTGGAAACTCTCTTTGAAGACAAGGCTCATGAGCAAAATTATTTTTAGGTCAAGTACACACCCATCACATCCAAAGTAGGGAACTCACAATGGGAATGCCAAAGCATTCCGGTTGGTTGTGATGCACCTTCCTATACTGTTCTCTGGCTACCATTCTTTATAGTCCTAGCAGAAACTCCTCTGTAAATAATCATGAGCAGTGTGCACGATGAGCCTTTTAAAACCAGGTCTACCTCTCCTTCTAAGGGCCTAATGACAAACCAAGGCATGATACCGCCAATGTTCACTCTGGAGAACCAATGAATTTATTGGGCTTCCTCAGAGCAGGGTTGGGGGTGGGGCATGAGGGGGTTACTCACAGAGATGTGGATGCTCCTCCCACCAAAGTCTGCAGCAGGAAAGCCTTTACTTAGCAGGAATGATAGCCCCCATGTGGCTGTGTAGATGGAGCCTCCTGCTGCTAGGCCTCCCAGCCTATGTCAGCTAGCGCCTCTCTGAGGCCACACGCAATTAAGGCAGCACAGCATGTGGTGGTGGGTGGAGGGTGGAACGGGAGTGGCTGTGGATGAGTGTACACAGGTGGGAGTCTTGAGACCCTCCCTGCCTCTCTGTGAGGCGATATATAAACAGTCAACACACCCAGCTGGGAGGATCCTTTTACAAATGGGGCACAGCTGAAAACTCCAAGATGGCGACTGCTAGGCTCAAAGGAGAAGTCACACACAACAGTGATCTAAATGTATCCTGTCCAATCAAGGCAAAAGGGAGTCCATCCCAAGATATCACTCTCCTGCCCAAATCACTTGGGTGCTAAAGAATTCCAGAATCACATTCAGACTGCATGACCTTGTACTCTTCTCCTATAATACCCCCACCCCACACTCTGAGTTGTAATTTCTAAGACTGGCCATGGTTCCTGTTGCCTCTAGAAATGTTCTAACGCTTCTCCTTGGTCATGACGCCCTTCCCCTCCAAACGTTTGTTCTCTTGCCTGGCAAATGTCCATGTGCTGCTACTTGAATTCAGTGAAGGAGACATCATTACTGTCCTGAAGCTGTATCATGTACCCTCAGGTTTTTCCCATAATGCCCCATTCTCTGTGTAACCGCATTTACACCCTCTGCTTACTGGCCCATTGACTGAGTTTCATTTGGCTCTGGTTTCTCTCATCATGCTTCCAAACACTAGAAGCATGTTCCAAACCTTTTACTCCCCCCTGTAGCCCCCAGGATACAACTCATCACTTTCAATACTTAGTGATTCCTTACTTTGAATTACTAAGAAACAGTCCCCAGATATTAAGAAGTACAACATTGTGCACAGTGTTCTTGGTTTCTATGTAGGGTGCCTCCAAGCCTCTGGTCAGAGACCTTTCCTTGGTAAGAAGACATAGGTTGGTGATTTACTTGTTTAACCCTGTAGATTCACCAGCAAATGTTCACCGAAAACTTCAGGGCAATGGGGGTGGTTGCTGGACTCTTGGATGACCTTGTAGGCATCGACTGGAAACTAACCTGCCTTTAACTTTCCCTCTCTTTAACTCCTGTCTGTAGCAGAGTTTCCTCACCATCACTGGAGTCTCCTCAGTCCCTGATCATACTGAGGGTCCTTTCAGGATGACCTTAGGCAGCTGTTTGCTGTAGAGTCTGCTTGTCCTGTGGACTAACTTCTATACTCTGAACCCATCAAATCCCAGACACATGGCCATGTCCGTTACAACCCCCTGCCTCTTGTGGGCCATTGTATCGTCCACAGACTCCCAGGGGAGAGAGTGGACAGTATATGTCTGTGAAAACCCGGGAGACCCTACTTCATATGCCCTGGACATCCCACAGGACTGGAAAGAGACATGGGGGAAAGGAGTGAATTGAAGCTCCCTCTGCCTGTGAGTCACCTTCATAAGCTTCTCCTCCATGTGGTAGATTTAGATGAGGAGCACAGAGTCACTCACTGCTGGTCCTTGGCAGTTCCGGGGGACCTGCTCCTTGCCCTCTCTAGAATATGAAGGCACTTGCCAACCACTGGGGTGGCAGGGAAGGGACCACTTGAAATGTTGTGACATCCAATTTGTCTCTCCTTGAGGAGCAGATAAGGAGCCTTTTCTATTTTGTGTTCCTAATGTCTAGCACAGAGTAAAGTAGCAGTAAATTTTAAAAATTATTGACTCACCTCTATAGAACAGGGTAGATTTTTTTTTGTAGAGTCACAAATGATAGAATAGCTAAATTCACTTTAAGACATAAGTACTCACGGATATAGAATCTGCCCCCAATTATGGGTCCTATTAACACCCCCTTTCTCTAAATAGATGCACAGGTATTCTTTTTTATTTTTGATTATTTTATTCTTTTATTCATTTATTTATTTTTGGTACAGAATATATTGCCTCAAAATGACAAACTGATAAATTTTGTTAAATTATCTAATACCTCCCCCCAAATTAGTAGTAATACTCATACTGGACCAGTCTAAACTTAATTCTCCAAACAAGAATTTTAGGTCTAAGTAAATAGCTATGAAAGTTAGTTTCCAAAAGTAATATTCGGAACTTTTCATGTCAAAAGTGATAGAAAATAATGGTGTTTAATTTTTGGCTGACGGGAGAAATTTATTGTGAAGGTGAGATGTAAGAATTGTCTCATGTAATTCCCCAGTGTAGGGGATTGCCAGGATGGGGAAGTGGGAGTGGGTGGGGGAATACCCTCATAGAAGCAGGGGGAGGAGGGATGGGATAGGGGAGTTGGGGAGGGGAACCAAGGAAAGCAGATAACATGAAATGTAAAATATCTAATAAAAAATTCCAAAAAAAAAAAAAGAATTGTCTCATGGAAGCCAGAGGCAGAGGGATGGCTGAAATCAGAAACACGGGAGACCCAGAGGCTGCTGCCTGCAGTTCTGGTGTAACTCCCGCGTCTCTTTGTCTGCCCTGTTGTGACGTTCACTGCTGCTGAGACTTGTGGGCTGTCACATCCCTGGCTCCCTGCCCTCAATCCTGCTTACTCTGAGTCTCAGTCCCAAGTTCCCATTTGGATCAAGCATCCCCGTCCACTCAGGGATGGTTGTCACCATGGATACAAGTGAGGGAAGCTGTTCCCAGAGGCAGAGATGGGTAACTGGACCTCTAAACGAACAGATACATGCAGGGCAGATTCCCAAAGACTTACTTTAGGGAAACTTCCATCTCAGAATCTTGGCAGTTGGTTTACTTATCAAAACTGACATCGCCCGTTCTGTTACTCTGAAGTGATTTCTGTTCTATCCAAAGATTTATAGATCTCCTTGTTCAGTGGGAAAGCCTCATTATGGAGCCTCCTGCTATTTATACCACTGGGTTCAGTTCACAGGGGCTGTCCCCCATGAAATAAGAGACAGGAAACAACAACATAACATGTCCAAGTATAAATGATCCTTACAATCAAATCTGAAACTCAACCAAACTCTGCGGGCTTCTTCCCTGACCGGAGCTGTTGGAGAGCTCAGCGGGAGTTTAATCGGAAATTATTTTTGACCCAGAGAAGAGGGAGTCATTCATTCTTTTTTCATTTGAGGAATAGATGTATAATATAAACATGTGGTCATTCTGGCAATGATGCTAATCTCTTTTCAATTAAATTAGGCTCCCTGTCTATTCAACACCGCTAAGCAGCCTCCTTTCTCACATGGCCACATCAAAGGCTGCACAACAGCCCTGCTCTGCCTCCCTGGATTCCTTGTGTTTCTCTCCAGTTCTCAAGATCTTCATATCTCGTAGACCATAGCATTCTATCCTGCACCAAATTCCATCCTCTTATAAATATTAAGACAGTGGTGAGTTCTAAGAAGAGCCGACCACTGAGAGAGCCTTGAGGTGAGCATAGGGTGGCTCTCCCAGCAGAATCCACCCACGTATTAAGCTTCCTTTGGTCATTCTCAAGCAAATGTGACAAATATGGGCATTCTGAAGTCTTGAGTTCTTGGGTCCATTTTAGGGACATGCATGGCTACCAAGAATTTTATGTATGCTTGCACCATAGGAAATGTGCAGTTATGAACTCATAGCAGCTGTGGCTGCCTGCTCTCACCCTGCACAAGATTGCCTGTCTTGATGGGTAGGGAGCTCCTGGAGCCCCGCCCCTTCAAGGAGAACTCTCTGGCTGGTGATGGCTTCTGAGATGAGGGGCGTGGTAAGCAGGGCGATAACATTGCCTTCAGTGTTATAGTCACTGGTGAGTCTCCCACGTTCCAGTGGATATGCTCCACACTCATGATACTTGGTCCTTGTTAAACTCATGGGGTCACAAACCAAAAGGGTAGGAAGAGCTGAAGAGATGACGCAGTGGGAGTCCTGAGGATCTGCGCTAGCAAACCCAGCCTAAAGGGGGGTACATTGGGGATCCAAACTAGAAGGCCTGGCACTGGGGAGGCAGGGACTGGTAGATCCTGAGAGTTCAGCCAGCCAGCCTGTCCAAAATTACCAGCTTATACTTTAGTCAAAGACTGTGCCTCAAGACATTAAAGCAGAGAGACATAGAAGATGCCCCACAACCTGAGCCTCCATGTGAGTGTGCATGGTTGTGTGCACTTGCATAGTCACATGCATTCATACACACACACACACACACACACACACACACAGGTGGGGGGTAGAAAGGGGCTTGGGAGGAAACAGGTATAGGTGACAGTTGGAAAGGGGGAATAAGTAAATCATAATACACTATATGCTTGTGCAATTGTCAAATAATAAATTTTAAAATTTCAAAAGAAACAACATAAAGTTTGATGAAGCAATTCTGCGTCTGATTTTTTTTAAATATGTGCCACCAACAACAGGGACAAGCAATTATAGTGTAACGTATGTAACACATGTAATTGGCTAAAAACGGGGCTGAACACACAGCACAAGCCCCAGGGTCTCCCTGCTGCTGAGCACTTGGCTACATCATTGGGGATGAAAATCAATATCCACGAAGCACACCGTGGGCACACCTGTTTGGAAAACCAGTCATTTCTACGCCGTTTCTACATTCAAGTCAGACCGCAGTCCTCATTACAGCAGATTAAAGGTGTGGAGGCAGCCGAGGGGGCTGTTATTTGGACACTGCAGCATTTGATGCTATAATTGTTGTCTCCCTCAGCACCTCTCTGTGTGCAGCAGCCTGAGGCCCTTTGGGATGTAGTCTGTAGTTCCTTCTTCTAACACATTGCTATCCTTTTAACTGTAGGTGAGATCATGTTGACCTATTTATATTTATGGGACATCTGCTGCTCTGAAGGTCCTTGGTAAGAAAGAATGGATCCCACCTCGTGAGATTGGCCTCAGAGCACGCCCTCCCGCTATGAGAGGACTGGGGATCTCCCTGAAGAGAAGGTCCTTTTCTGTTAGTCCTGGGGTCAGGCAAAGTACAAAGGAATAAATCCAGTGGCTCTAGGAATGGAGAAAAGAGGGAATTATTTTTCTGTGGGGGCTTGACCCAAGCCTTAGTGAATCCTAAATCAGTTGTGTCAGAGAAGGGTAGACTACAGAGAGCCTGTGTGGCAGCCCAGACCCCATGAAACACCAGGACCCCAAGCACAGAGAAATGGCTCCAGCAGAACACCATGGACGCCTTGCTGGTGGACAGACTTCTAGAAAGCAGGCCAGTAGGTGTGTGTTCAATGATCCCGCTAACCTGACATCATTAGCTAGAGACTTCTAGGCCCTAATGTGATATGAATAAATATTACATTACCCATTCCTTTACTTTCATTAATCCATAAATAATAACCTCAAGCCAAAACTTTGGATAAGCTGTCAATTCCCTACTTTGGAAATCACTCCTGAAGACATGATTAAAGGTTAGAATCTATGTTTTATTCTAATGTAGGTTATAGTCTTTAAAACCATGTCAAAAGCTATATACATATATATGACACATGATATATGATATGATACATATCAGAGAAACAAATCAGAAAGGATTTAAAAGTTGTATGGAGAAATTTTTAATATATTTATCTAATAACTGTAATAACTGCCTATTAAAACTATGGCTTCCAAGAATATATAATGAATGGGGGAAAGGTGATAAATGATTTTTAAAAGCACAGTATGATTTCTGTATCTATTGATTTTTCTTTTTAAGTGAATATTTATTCACAGATAAAAGGGCACTAGAAAGAAAGCAACAAATGGCTGATATTAATTCCTGCTCAGACTGTTAAAAATTATGTTTCATGTCTTTGCTTTTTGTGGTTTTCAGTTTTTAAAGGGATAAGTAGGCTCTGCTCTCTTAATAAGGAAAGTTATTTCTACATGCACAGCTTTAGAGACAGAAAACTTTAGAATAGGCTGGGCGTGTAACTTGATGGTGGAGCTTGTGAGGCTCTGGGTTCAGCAGCCCTGGAATCAGAAAAAATAATAATAGCAGCAAGGCTACAGGGCTCTGCTGTTATGAAGCTGGGGGAGGGGGATGGGAACAAACAAACCTGAGAGACAAGACCTAGAAGGTACTCTACAATGAAAATGGCAATTAGCCGGCCTCCAACGTCATCTATTTTATACATTAGATATGAGTGCAGCTTTCTGTATGTCAAATACACGTCGGTAAAATGGCTTTTAAAAAGAACTCTGATGGAAAAGAGTGATTGGACCCAGACGGGGAATGCTGTTTTTACTTCTCAATTTATTTTGATGTCATGATGCTTCCTTTATAATGTAAAAGCTCAAATAAAAATAACCCTTTAATGTATTCTGCGGAAGCACTGAATTAAAATTTTAAAGTATAAAAATTTAATGCATAAACAGAGTCAGCATCCAGAGGAAAAAATATGAAATTATTTTCTCTGTAATACACTACATCAACAATACAACAAGAACTGGTCTGTCTGGACAGAGTGCCACAGGAGTGAGGGAAAGAAAGCTGGCTTGGGCCAGCCTCCCAGGGCTTTAACTGGGAATCTAGAACTTACTAGAGATGCCCCCCCCTCTATGGCTTGCTGTTCTGGGTGTCAGCTTCCATCAAGTTGGGGGAATCCAGTAAGTGATGGCACGGAAAGGGGCTTTTAACTCAGCTCATTTTCAAATGTTACTAGTTCCTCCACTGTCTTCCCTACCTCCTAACAGCCAATGCATTCTTCGTGAAGAAAACATCTCAGGGCCCCACTGCTTAAAACACTGCTCCTGTAAAGATTAATTTCTCCAACTCTGAAGTCATGCTAGAATCCTAATCACCCCTGGCCCACGCTTTTAACAAGCTTTTGAAAATGGAGGTATAACCAGGCATAGAGACACACACCTGTAATCCCAGCACTGGAGAGGTAGAGGCAGAGGATCAGAAATTCAAGTCCATCCTTGGCTACTTACTAAGTTTGAGGCAGTGGCTTCCCGAAACCCTGTCTCAACAAGCAGAAGTCAAAAGGAAACCAAAAATAAAAACTAATATAAAAATAAACAAAACAAACAAACAAACAAAAACTTTCTGAAACCCTGTCTCGACAAATAGAAGACAAAATGAAACAAACAAACAAAAAAAAATCAACTCAGGAAAAGATCAAAGTGTATTGCAGAGCAGTGCTTTAAATGATAATGTAAAATTCAATGAAATTTCACAAGGCGAAGACGTCCATGCAGCCATCATCCGGGTTGAGATACAGGTCCCTGCTAGGGATCCTGGGAGCAACCAGGTTCCTATCACTCCCATCCAGGTCTACGCTCATTGTTCAAAGACAAGCAGCCCTTGCTTTTTTTTTTTTTAAACACCTACAGTTAGTTTTTAATTTCCCTTTTATAAGTATACAAATACAATTGTATATATGAGAGATTTCTCTCTGTACAGCAATAATATGTGTGTGGCTGCTCCTGGATGGGGTTCTGTTTTATGAACCCAACACAGTCTGCATATCCATCCTGTAAGTCTCTTGGTGGACAGATGCACTCAATTATCTTGGGCGATTACTAATGGATGGACTGAGTGGTTAGAGGAGGCACATACTTGAACTTTTCTTTAACTGATACTGCCAAACCGCATTCCACAGCAGCCCCATTCCCCTGGAAGGCAGCACCCACAGTCTCTCTCTGTGAGTCTGACATCCTGTGGACTGCACACAAGTAGAGGCATACAGGACGTGTGCCTATGCACCTGGCCTGCTTCACTTAGCACAATGAACTCCTCCGTTCACATTGTAGCGTGTGGTTGAATTTCTTCTCTTTGCAAGGATGAGTAATTTTCTACTGAACATATACACCACATATTTGTAATCCACCCCCCACCAGTGCCACATCAGTTGCTTCCTCTTTTGACTGCAGTAAATAATGCTACCATGAGTTTGAATGCATAAATACATAAACCCCTTGCTTTTGATTCTTCTGCTACACACTCAGAACTGGAACTGTGGGATTGTGTGGATTTTTTTCTGCACCTTTCAATGCAGCTGCCATATTGTTTCCTGCTTTGAAAGATTTATTTTTATGGGTAGGGGTAGTGTGCCTGCTGGTATATTTATGTATCATGTACGTGCAATGCCCACGGAGGCCAGAAGAGGGCATTAGATTCCCCCCCCCCAGAAGTGGAGTTACTGATGGTTGTGAGCCACCATGAGTGCTGGGAACTGAGTTCAGGCCCTCTGGAAGAGCAGCAAGTGCTCTTAACCACTGAGCCATCTCTCCAGCCACAGAGCTAGCGCTAGAGCCAGATGCATCTACCCCATCTACCCCATCCCTCGTCCCTTTAACAGCTGCCTAAGACCATTTCAATGTCCCATCCATCTTTCAGACTTTGTGTGCCCCAGCCCTGCCTATCTGCACAACATGACTGAGGAAGGACATAAAGGTTGGCCATGGAGGAAGCTCTCTGGCCAGTTCGGCTACCAGCTCGCACCACATTAAGTATGAAACAAAAGCACTCCCGGGTGTTCTGAAGTTTAATTAAAAAACCCAACAAGTCAGGTAAGGCAGGCAAAGCCTTCTCTTTAACTCTGATATTTAGAACATGTTTTTACTCTTGTGGGAATTTACTCCAGCTAGACGGAGTCACACTGCACTGTGAGAAATAAGATCCAGTTTCTACCTCCTACTTTGTCATCTCCAGCGTCTAAACTCGAAATGCTGGCACTCTGCAAGGAGAAGGAGCTTTAGAGAACCAAGGGAGGATTCTGTTGTTCTAGGAAATATAAAGGAGTCGCTACTGTGTTCATCCCTCTCTCCAGCACCTCTCCTTCGCTCTCTTCTTACCAGCAAGGTGTGATCACCTCAAGCTCAGATTTTCTTCTAAAATTCTTTCTAGGAGAATAAGGACAGGGTTGACTGGCAGGTTCCAACTGTCACCTTGGGTTGCACCATGGTGCTCACTCCAAAACCGTCACTCCTCCATGTGTCTCCTGGACGATGCCTGAGCATGGTGAGTATCTAGCGTGGTCCTCCCCGGTGTAGCTTCCTGGGCAGCTGGATGTGGTGGGTGCCTTTTGGATGGGACAAGAATGTGCCATCTGTGATCTCTCTGCAGCTGTGGCTGCCATCACAAGGCCTGTCCCAAATCACAGGGATCAACGTTTCTGCATGGGTGGGGGAAGGGCTCACAGGCCCCATCCCTTCGTCAAGGAGTTACAGGCAGTCAATGGATGCTGGAGGAAAATCAAGTTTCCTCATGGTTTGGCCCCTGGCTCCAACACAATAGGACAGAGGGGAGCAACCTAGGAGGAATTGGAGTGGGGTAGTGAAGGATAGATATAATCAAAATGCAGAAGTTGTACAAAATTCTCAAAGGAAAATGTAAATGTCATGTCTATATATACACACCGAATGTTCTTTATCCAATCCCCTACTGATGCATACCTACACTGATTCCATAACTTGGCCATTATGAATAGTGTCATGATAATCCAGGATATGAAAGGACTTCTGTGGTCGGTTGATTTACAGTCCTTTGGGTATACACCCAGGAGCATATGGCTAAGTCACACAGTGGTTCTACCTTCTGGTTTTTAAGGACCCTCTACAGTGATTTCCATACTGGCTGGATTTATTCACACACACCCATCAGTGTACATGGGCCACCTTTATGCAGTATCCCAGCATGCATTGTTAATTATTCTCTTTATGATGAACATCCTGAGTGGAGAGAGCAGACATTTCAATGGAGTTTTAACTCTCATTTCCCTGATAGCTAAGGATGCTGACAACGGTTTTTATATTTTCACCGGACACCTGTACTTTACAAAGACTATGTGCTCATTTCCTTAATATGCTTACTGACTACATTGTTTGAATTTTTTTAGTTCTGTAAATATTCTGGATAATAATCTTCTGTCAGATGTACCTCTGGCAAAGATTTTTCTCATGCTGTAGGCTGCCTCTTCACTCAACTACAGTTTTCCTTGGTTGTGCCAAACACTTTTTGATTTCGTGCCCTCTAATATTTATTTTGAAATTTTTCCAAATTCACTGAGAGTTTGCCAAAATGCCTCTACGCCTTTAATCTAGACTTATCAATTGCTACATTTACCTTATCTTTCTTTTTTTTTTCTATTTGTGGAAATAGGTTTTGATGCATCATTAATAATTGAGCTAGTCACATTCATAAATATCTCAGCACATATCCATCCAGAACAAACACATTATTTGATGTAACTACAATGCAATGCCATGCTAAGAAAACAGAACATGGGTTTGTTATCAACCACATTATCCACACTCTCATATCTCCACAGGTGAGCCAACACTGACCTTTATAGTTGGGGGGGGCGACCTAGTTTGGTTTCCAATGCTGTGATAAACACCATGATCAAAAGTAACTTGGGGAAGAAAAGAATCATTGCAGCTTATAGTTGTAGCCCATCCTGAAAGGAATCCAGGGCAGGAGCTAAGGGTGGGAACCTGGAGGCAGGGATTGAAGCAGAAGCTGTGGAGGTGTGCTTGTTTACTGGCTTTTTCACCCTGCTTTCGTATAGCACTCAGGACCACTAGCCCAGGAGTGGCGCCACCTCCAATAGGGTGGGCCCTCCCACGTCATACCCTCCCACGTCATACCCTCCCACATCATCATCAATCTAGAAAATGTTCTACAGACTAGCCTACAGCCCAGTCCAATGGAGGCATTTTCTTGGTTGACTTTCCATCTTACTAGATGATTTGTGATTGTGCAAAGTTGAGGCGAGAACTAGAAAGCACAGTGGCGGTACTTGCTTAGCTCTGACTGTCTCTCCTACATGCTTGTGCTGAAATGTACTCACCAGCAATGGTACTAAGAGGTAGCATCCTTAGGAGGTGATTAAATCACACCATTCCAGAGCCCTCTGGAAAGGGACCAGGATCTTCTTAAGGGGACTGAAGGGAGCTGCTGTGCCCCTTGTCATGTGAAGATGGAGAAGATATCATCACTGAAACGAGAAGCAAACTTTCATTAGAGACAACCTGCTGGGCTTTGACCTTGGTCTTCTCAGCCCTTGGAACTCTAAGCAAAGATTTTTCTGTGGTTTATAAATTACCCAATCCAAGGTGTTTTGTTACGGTAGCCTGAGAGGACCAAAACACTGGTGTGTTGCATTATGTTGTGTTACGCAGTATCCAACCAATGAGTCATGCAGTGCTTGGAGTTGTCCTGTCTCTTTAATCTGCTTTTCTTTGTTTTTCTTTTGCCTTTCTAATACCTTGGCTTTTTTTTTTTTTAAGAATTTAGGTGAATGGTTTTGCAGAATTCATCCAAATTGGATTTGTCTGGTTATTTCCTCATAAGTGGATTCAGGTGACATGTTTTAAGGCCACACTGAGAGGATGAGATGACCTCTGGCTTTCAAGGCTGTTCGGAAGCCAGCCTCTGTCCAGCTGTTAAGCCCTCCACCCCTTTCCTGCTCTCTGTTCCCTACCTTTTGAGTCCTAGCCAAAGTATCCTGTAGATCCTGAGGATGTCTGTCCTTCACCTTTTCCCCCACTGTCTGCCTGGCGTGCTCTTCTCCTCCACTGCCCTCTGCTCACTTGGGTCACCCATGCATGCATGTCATTTGTAGCCTTAAAATATCTCTTTATCCAGGATGCTTTCCATGATGTGCATGGACCAGCTCACCTACATACTTGGTTAGCCTTCTTTCCTTTGTTCCGTGGGTCTTCAAAGTGTGGTTCTCAGATCTTTGGGATCTGAAGCACATTTCATGCAGCTCATGAATTCAAACTATGTTCATGATAATACTCACATGTTCTCCTTTTTATCTTACACATCTGTTTCATGTTCTGCATGACAAAATGGAAAGTTCATGTTGAGCACTTTCACTGTTGAAATAAATGGCAGGGACAACAGAGACCCCAATGAAGAAGATGAGTCTGTTTAGATTGTTAGCTGGATCAGGGGCTCTTTACACAGAGTATCAGGGTTATTAGTTGAAATAATAGGCAGTTAAAATACAGTTATTTGTTTTGCAGATATTTTCTCAAATATTAGATAAGCTATTACATTGAGACAAACAACTCATATGACCTGGAGAGATGCTCAGGTGGTCTGAGGACCTGAACTCAGATCTTCAGCATGCATAAAAAAGGGCAGGTTTTGGTGGTACACTCCTACAATCCTAGAGCTGGAGGACAGGGAGGACGGAGATAGGAGAATCCCAGGAGTTCACTGGTCAGCTACCCTGTGAGGTCTAGGTTCAATGAGAGACCCTATCTCAAGAATTAAGGTGAAAAGCAATAGAGGAAAACACCTGACACCAACTTCTACCCTCCACATACACATGTCCACATGTCCAAATATCCACATGCACACACATGCACACACATGTACATGCACACACATACATGCCTACATGCATATATGCATAAACATGCACACATGAGCATGCACAATGTACATATACACACATACACACACATGTACATGCCTACATGCATGAATGCATACACATATGCACACATATGCATATGCCTACGTATACATTCACATATTGCATATATATGCACATGCCCACATGTACACACACATATACCACAGACATATGCATTCCTATACCCGCATGTACATATACATACACACATACATATATGTCCAGATGTACATACACATACACTACACACACACACATGCCCATGCCCACATGTATATATGTACACCACACACATATTCATACACATTCACTCACACATGCATGTACACATGTGCATACACATGTAGATTGAAAGAAAGGAAGGCAATGAGCAGTCTATGCCCACTGATAAAATTCCTGCATCAAATAAAAATTTAGGATTCTAGAAAAATTTTATCTGCCACCACTGGCTTCACAGCTTCCTGGTATTTGATGGTTTTTCTAATTCAATCAGTGTTGATATTAATGAACATGATTTTAAAATGTGGTATAATGAAATGTGTCAACATAGGAAAGAGCTGTACCACTCAGAAAATCAATATTTTCTAAATGAACAATGGGTTTTGTGACAAAAATCATATGTAAAATGTATCAAAAGTACAAGATGGCATAATGAATGTTAACATAATTTTAAAATATGAAAAATGCATTACTAAGGTTTGTAGCAAATCTTATGAACTGATCACCTATGAGCTTCGGTAGCACAACCAAAAGGGTTTGCACAGTTATCTCAATTGGCTTTCAAGACATTTCTCTCTTTTCCAATTACACATCTGGGGAGGGCAGATATCCCTCACCTACGTCACCCAAACAACAATCACACACACACACACACACACACACACACACACACACCCACTCACATATTCTCACACACACACACACTCACATATTCTCTCACAAACTCTGAGTGTGTGTGTGTGTGTGTGTGTGTGTGTGTGTGTGTGTGTGTTCTTTATTGAGCTATGTCTTACAGGGGTCAACAACTATGGAGCAATGCCATTCTTTCCAGTAACTTTCTGCTCTGGAGAATAAAGGATTTTTCCCCACAGAAATGCCTTCTTTGTATTTACTTATAATGGATTCATTATACTATTTTAAAGCAAGTGGATGAATAATTCTATAATTTCAAGTTTTAATTTCTTCTCCATGTATTTTCTGGGAATACAGGTCAGAGGACAACTTGCAGCTGTCGTCAGCCCTCTCCTTGTGCCATGTGGGTCCTGGGCCTCAAAGTCAGGCCACCGGGCGTGGCTGCAAGTGCCTTTGCTTGCCGAACCAGCTCACCGTGCCCCACGTCTCCATTGCTAGTGAAATGAATGCTGAGAGTTAAAACTCACATAAGCAAAAGCTCTTTGTGACACAGGGTCGTAAGACTTAAGGAAGAGTGACCAGTCCCATGCCAAACTCTAAGTTTTCTGAGGGCAGAGCTGGCTCTGCTTTGAGCACTGAATACATATCCTCTATGGAGAGTATTTGAAACATGGCCAGTACTTGTTGGAAAGGAATGTGAATGAATAAATGAATGAATGAATGAATGAATGACATTTAAATTGAACCTCTCAAGGAATTCCAGACAGAATTAAAAATCTGATTAATAATAATAATAATAATAATAATAATAATAAGAAGAAGAAGAAGAAGAAGAAGTCAGACTCCATCAAGGATGTAAGGAAAAGGGCAATGAATTGCATTTGGCAAATGGCACAGTGGCTAAAGGCATAGGCAAAGGAGATAAGCGATTCTGAGTTCAGAAAATTCTGGCTCCTGTCCTTGTTGGCAAAGTCACTTTGGGCAAATGAGCTGCTCTGAGCTTTATCCGATGCATTATGTGAGCTGGTACAAGTGGCTACCTCGCTATGCCTCTAGTTCACTCTCAGTAGACAAACGCTCAGAGCTATGCCATTACCCATGGCAACCACGCATGTGATAGGGTAACCGAGAAGCTAAAATTGTCTCTAATTTTAATTGATTGAAGTAAAACTTTATATTTTAAATTGGCAGTACAAGGGAGACTAGAAAATAAAGTTTTAATTTATTCTTGACAATTTCATACATTGATCATCATCTCCATCTTCAATTACCCCTTCCACTCCCCAAGACACCTCCCAAGACATCTCCCTTCCACCACACCCACCTCGCGGCCTCTGCCTTTCCTTCCTTCCTTCCTTCCTTCCTTCCTTCCTTCCTTCCTTCCTTCCTTCCTTCTTTCCTTCCTTCCTCCCTCTTCTCTTTCTTTCTTTCTTTCTTTCTTTCTTTCTTTCTTTCTTTCTCTTTCTTTCCTTTCTTCCTTCCTTCCTTCCTTTCTTTCTTTCTTTCTTTCTTTCTTTCTTTCTTTCTTTCTTTCTGTCTCTCTCTCTCTCTCTCTCTCTCTCTCTCTCTCTCTCTCCCTTTCTGTCTGTCTCTGTCTCTGTCTGTCTATCTCTTCCTTCCTTCCTTCCTTTCTTTCTTTCTTTCTTTCTTTCTTTCTTTCTTTCTTTCTTTCTTCTTTCATTTTGTAACCCATTGAGTCTAATAGGTGCTGCCTACTGGGATACTGACTAATCTTACTGGAATGATCTTGTCCAGGGAACCACAACTGCTCTGAGTCCATGAGTGCCACAGCCACGGCATATCCAGCAAACAGCATTTCACAGTACTCTGGCTCTTATGTCCTTTCTGTCCTCTCTTCCACGATGTTCCTTGAGCCTTGGTAGGTGGGGGTCGGGGAAGGTTGAAACCAGTGCCCCAGCTTTGTCCGAGAACTCTACAGTTATTTAGTTTTACCACTTTAACCAGTTATGGGTCTCTGTATTAACTGCTGACCACTTCAGCTGTACTAATCTATGTATTACTACTGTATTAATACAGTAGATTAGCTGTATTATCTACTACTAATCTACATAAATATGTAGATGGTAGTTTGATAATGTGTTCATTTAGAAAAACAAGAGTATGTTCTGCTGGGTGCCAGCTGCTTGCTGTCGAATGGGTAAGGTCATGAAACCCAGAAAACTGGAGCTGGTCCTGGCTGGACACTACTCTGGACACAAAGCCATCATCTCAAAGCGCATTGATAATGGTACTCAGACCACCCTTACAGCCATGCGCTGGTGGATAGAATTGACTGCTATCCCCAAAAAGTGACAGCTGCCATGGGCAAGAAGAAAATTGCCAAGAGATCCATCAGCAAGTACTTCGTGAAAGTTTATAGCTACAGCCACCTCGTGCCCCTAAAGTACTCTGTGGCTATCCCCTTGGACAAAACTGTTGTCAACAAGGACACATTTAGAGACCCAGCTTTGAAATGCAAGGCCAGGCAGGAGGCCAAGGTCAAGTTTGAGGAGCGATACAAGACAGGGAAGAACAAACTGGTTTTTTTCTAGAAGCTTTGCTTTTAGGTATATTTTTGTTTCCATCATTAAAAATTAAGAGAGAGAGAGAAGAAAAAATGATCATGGAATCTCCTCAGTCATGGGGTTTTGGTCATGTTCATGGTCTCAAGCATGAATTCCCTCTTTGGAACAGACCTTAGATGTGATCAGAGAGTGTTTGGTTACCCCAGCAACCTTCATGCTACCATGACACCACTGGGTACAAGTGGTATCAGGAAGTTGGTACGCAGCATCCGGTGACCACTCAGCAACACCAGGGACTGTTCTCCCCAGAAGCCTGCACTTACCCCTCCTGGCACTGTGGACACTAGCAAACAAAGAAGTTTTGGGGTCAGTTCCAGCTTGATTTTCTCCTTGTCCTACCACAAAAGTGTGCATAGCTTCACCAATTTGGATGTTACCATGTAGCTATCGTGGAATAAAAAAAAAAAAAAAAACAATAGAAATAGCCTTCGTTGTTTTGGGAGTGTTTATGACCTTAATCACCAGTAATTCAGAAAGGGTTCCTTCCCATGCCTTACTCCAAGGTTTCCACTTAATAACCAACATCTTCTGGAGAAAATGTTCACTTATGAAAAAAATTATATATTGTATCCACTCATATATTGAAATTCTAACTATGTTTGGAATAACAACTTGGGTAAATTATCTACTAAACTTACTGTACACTTTATTAAAACTAAGATGCTGCTCTTGTATTTTCAATGAAAGTTAACATCTAAATTGAAGTGTGCTATAGATATACAGTACCTATGACTTTTAATGACTCCATATCAGAAAAAGGAATAAAATGCCTTGTTAATAATTTTTATATTGGTTATATGCTTGCTGGCAAAAATAGGTTGTTAAAAATCACTTGCGTCTATTTCTTTCCCCTTTTTAGTACAGTTATTTAAAATATAAAATTAGACAGGTGTAACACATAGTCTATCTGGACAATGGTTTATCATACTTCAAGCATCATATAAAATATAAATAAGATTTGTATTATTACTGCTATTTACTTCAACATGTTTTACATGTTTGTTGTATGTGTGTGTGATATGTGCGCATGGGTGTGGATGTGTCCACAGCATCCATTTGGAGGACAGAGGTCAACTCTATAGAGTTAGTCATCCCCTTCCATCAATATATAAGATCCAAGGATTTAACTTGAGCCATCGGATTTGTACAGTGTGCGTGTTCACCCACTTGGCCATCTTGCCAGGCCTGGTTTTATTTTATTGTTGTATAAAATGTTATAAAGAGATACTATTTGAAGCTCTTAGCATGGGTTAAGGGTATGGGAGTGTGTAACTTTGCATTGGTGAATATAAGGCCTTGTGTGTTCATGGAATAGTCCTGGTGGGTGACGGGACTGGAAATCCAAGTTGGTGTTGGGTCGGGTGTGTGTGTGTGTGTGTGTGTGTGTGTGTGTGTGTGTGAGAGAGAGAGAGAGAGAGAGAGAGAGAGAGAGAGGAGAGAGAGGAGAGAGAGGAGAGAGAGAGAGAGGAGAGAGAGAGAGGAGAGAGAGAGAGAGAGAGAGAGAGAGAGAGAGAGAGAGAGAGAGAGAGAGAGAGAGAGAAATATAAAAGTTTGGAATCCTAGGTGCAGAAGTTGGGGCTTAATTCTCTATGTAGCTAAGGGCCACTGGAGCACATGAGCCGAGATGTATTTTAGAAAGATAACTCTGACAGCGTGTATCCTCCAAAGAGGGGGTGTGGGTTCTGAAAAGAATCCACAGACATTTGGAGCTCAGGCTGCCAAGCAGGTTGGGTGATCAAGCCGGGAACGCTGCGGGGGTCACACACTATGTCTCAGCTTGAGTGATGAGTCTGGTTTCATGGGAGGCTTCTAATCCAGCACTGCGGCTAATTCTGAGAGAGCAGTTGCATGAACAGTTTTGAAAAGTGACACTGTCATTGCCTGAAATAAATCACTGTCCACGGTGACTACCGTATGCCAAGATGTGTGCGTTTTGATGTGTTTAAGCAATCAAGCAAGTACAGGGACTTGCTCCAGTTTAGTTCACTTGTTACAACAAACGAGGGGCTCTTGTCACAGCAGAAAACACCATGATCTCCAAACTCTCATCTATCCTAGTTTCTTGTATTAATAAGCCTGCTCTTCCCAAGAAGATCCAGGACACCTATCAGGCAGACATGTCCTGTGCGTTAGTGTGACAGGAGACTGTATATTTTACTTAGCCATCTTTTATCTTGATGTATAGCTTTTGAACAGTTATGTATGTGGTTTTCTAGACCTCCATTTGTGTCACTGGATAGGATTCCATAAATATTCGGTATGCATGAGACTTTAGTCCCCAGTTCTGGGGAAGAGAGACGCTTACCTGTGTTATGCTGCATTCTGATTAATTCTATTACAAATACTGAAGCGGAAAGGGATAGGTAGAGCCCCAGTGTGGTGGCTTTTATGGCATGTTCTGTCTTAATATGTGTTTCAGAGAACATTTCCCAAGATTTAGAATCTGTAGTCACCCATTGAACCTGAGTGCACATCATATGTATGTGTTAGAGTGTCACCCTGTACCTCATACTTATTATAGTTTAACTTTTGCTTTACAAAATGAAAGAAAGTGATAGTTTGAAGAGACTATGACATTCCTGAAAATATCATACAGAATGCACTTTGGAATAAAGAATTATAGTCATCCCTGTTGGTTACCCATTCAGGTCCCTCTTGTGGGAGTGGTGTTCTGATGTCCCAGGCTTTCTGAGAGTTGGCTGGTAACCAAAGTCTAAGTTGGGAGCAAAGCTTGTCCCCTTCTCCAAAGCATTGCTCATGGCTGACAGTATTAAATTTCCCCAAAAGGTTACCCTCCACCCCTATTCCATCCTATGGGCAGGTGAGGCACAGACCTTTCAAGGTGGGCCACCTGTACAGTGTCATCTTGCACAGTTCCCTGTGGTGAGAGCAAGGCTTGTCTTCACCAGAGACCACATCCCTGATGGAATTCTTCCCCCTGACCCATCCTGACTCATTCTCTTCCCTTTGGGGTTTTCCTCACAGTACATCTGGACACCTGAATTCCTGACTTCGTCTCTGTTTGTAAACCTGGCAAGACCATTCGATTTAGTGTGGTGCCAGGAGTGAGGGGTGGGCCCTGCACCTCTCCATCACACACCTATTTTGGCCATTCCAGACTCTGAATTTAAAGCTTCATCCGTTAGGTCGAAGGTATGCTGAAGGTCCCACAGTGTAGAAGGGAGGTTGGCTTCATCATTATCTCTGCACATCATTCCTCAGCCCCACAGTCCTGCTCCAGTCTTCCCAGGGAGTGGAGTGGAGCTAAAGAACAGCAAAGATGCTTCTTCATGGGTTCAGCCGTAGCCTGACTCTGATGTCCCTCATGGAAAGGATATCCAAATGCTGATTGTTTGTTTTGGTTTGGTTTGGTTTTGCAGTAAAATATTTTTATTGGATATTTTATTTATTTACATTTCCCCTTTCCCAATCCCACCCCCAGAAACTCCCTACCCCATCCCCCTGCCTCCTGTTTCTATGAGGGTGTGCCCCCACCCACCCATCCACTCCCGCCTCCTTGCCCTCGAACTCCCCCTACACTGGGACATCGAGCCTTCACGGGACCAAGGCCCTCTTCTCCCATTGATGCCCGACAAGGCCATCCTCTGCAACATATGCAGCTGGAGCCATGGGTCCCTCCTTGCAAACTCCTTGGTTGGTGGTTTAGAATGCTGAGTCTTCTTCCCCATGTCTTTTAAATCTCATAGAGACACTTAGTTTTTATTTCTGTTGCTGTGATAAACTGCCACTCCCCAAAGTAACCGAAGAGAGAACAAATTGATTTTGTGCCCCATTCCAGGTTATGATCCTTTGTTGTGGAGGAGTCAGGGCAACAGGAGCTTAAAAAACTAGTCATCTTACACCCATAACCAAGAACAAGGAACAGTGCATCCATGCATCCATGCATCCATGCATCCTACATGTGCTCAGCCCCATTTTTGTGTCTTCATTCAGCCCAGAGCCCAGTCCATTAAATGGGCTGCCCATAGCCACAATGGCCGTCTCGCCCCAGTTAACCCAATTAAGAAAATCCCGCATAGGCGTGCCCACAGGTCTTTCTAATTTAGATAATTCATCATTGAAACACCCTTCTCAAGTGATTCCAGATTGTTATAAAGTTGACAAATCTCTCTCTCTCTCTCTCTCTCTCTCTCTCTCTCTCTCTCTCTCTCACACACACACACACACACACACACACATCAGAGTAAAGGGTGGAAGTGAGTGTGTCAACTGCAGTCACTTTATGCGATGATGCTCCTTTCCATAACTACAGATGATCCCACTCCCAGCTCCTGTGCACAGTGGTACGCAGCTTCTTTCTTCCCAGGTCTCCTCACCCGAGGAAGGATGCTATCACTCTGGCAGGAAGCATTTCTTCAAAGAGTTCTATGTCTCTTCCCTCCAACTCTACAGACTGACTTCCTTCCCCATATTTCCCTTCTGTTTCTTTGCTCTAGTCTCTTTGGCTACAGCTCTCTCCCACGGGTTTTCCCAAGTATGTGTGACGTGCCTTTCCTCATGGGGCACAAGCTAAGCTCTCTGGATGCATTGCCAGACTGTTATTCTTATGTGGTTTATTGTGATACAGACGGATCTCTCTTCCCAAGGAAGCAGAAGACTAAGTCCTGCAACCGTTCTTTCTGAAATCTTTGCTGTCCCTCACTTGATTTTTCAGCTCTTGCCCCCTCCCTTGCAATACAGGTGGTCTGCATAAAAGCCATGGCTAGTGTCCTGATCTGTGTTGGGATATGGTGTTATTTGACTCAGGTTTTGGCTCAGATGCCGAACAGACCCAACATCCTAATCTATGTGATGATAATAGCAGCTAAGTTTATATAGTGCTTATTAATACGTCAGATACTCTTCCAAATCTCTCCCTGAATCAAGTCGCCTCAACCCCCACACTCTGTACAGTTAGCTGCAGCTGTTGTCTTCGTTTTACAGATGTGGAGAACAAAGCACTGAGGAGTCACTATTTCCCAGGGAACGGGGCCCAGGTTCTCAGGTAGAATCCAGATAGCAGGCCCTGGACCATCTTCCCTAAGTGACTTCTGACTTAGTTTGTCCCATCAAAGGTGACCTTCCTGCAAGGTGGCCCCTGAAACAGCCAACCATCCGCGGGAATTCTCCTTACAATAGCCTATGCCTTTTCCACCTGGGATATCTCTAAACATAACTGCCTGTCAGCAGTTGGCACACAGAGAGAGTCACTACGTTTTCCATAAGTTTTAAAAAGTACTTTGAGCTGTCTTGTGAAAAGATTCTTTTTTTCCAGATCAGCAACTTCCCTGGGTGATAAATGTTCCTAAACCCATATGGTCACTGGGGTGAGAACCCAGACTCCTGACTACACAGAAAGGGGCCCTCTGCCTCTGCAGTTCTGGGGTGAAGAGAGGAGATGTGCCCTTGGCCGAGGCAGCTGAGGGCCTTCCAAATCACTGGGGAAACACACGTGGCTTTCCTTTTACTCACTTCCTTTTATCCACTCCTGACCTTGAGACGGTTGTGGAGTCACTACCATGTGAGCCAACTTAGAGATATTATAGAAGTCATCGTTTTGACTTTGAGACTAGGAGGCAGACTTAGCAGATATGGAAGGCAACTTCACTTCAAATTCTGCTTCAGATAAGCAAAGGGCTAGAAAGATTTGTGCATAATATAAAAATACATATTCTCTCCCCCCCCCCCGTGTGTGTGTGTGTGTGTGTGTGTGTGTGTGTGTTTTGCAGGCTGTTACTATGTAGTCCAGGTTAGACTCAGATTTGCATCGACCCTCTGCTTCAACCTTTCAAGTAGCTGAATTGCAGGTGTGAGGCACAGTACCCAGCTTAATCATGTTATTGTACATAATAGCAAGTTGCATGTAGCCATCTATTTCTTAAAAGTAAATATTACATTGGTTAGGAATAAATGAATATGGTCAGCATAGTTAGAAATGAAGCCAGAATTTTGGCTTCCCTTGTGTGGAAAAGCTTTGCTGAGTCTCTGAGCATACGTGGGAGTTCTGTTAGGTCTCCTCAAGCAGAAACTCAGTTAGCTTGGTTACTGCTAAAAATTAGATTTATACCAATAAATTATATGATTCTGAGTTCAAGTCTCTTGGCTATCCCATAGAATAAGGTGAATTCTTCCTGCCCTTGCCTGTGACATAAAGAATCCAGTCTAGAATGGATTGTCTAACTTGCCCAAAGGATCACAGGTCAGCAGAAGCCCGGAGGCTTCAAACTTAGCAAGTTGTTCTTTAATACTTATCAACCGGCATGGAAAACTCACAGGAGCAGAAACAAAGGAATCGCAATACCGTAGTAGATGCGCTTTGAAGTTGGGAAGCGCTCTGTGAGTCCCAGGGCTCTGTTATGCACTAGGTCTCTATTGCCTAAGCAGGGATCAGAGAGGCAGGCAGCCAGAAACAGACTGTGTACATGCCAAGGTCAGATGAACCTTTGTCCCCTGTGATCTGGGACCGAAAATGCCATGCTGGCAGTATACTCTGTTCCCAGGCCCTGTGAAGAACATCACAAGGGAAAAGCAGAACCTTGGCCCTGAGCTGCATTGCCTAGAACCTATGAGCGCTCTGGGGCTGTCAGAACCAGCCCCAAATACACCTGCCTCCACACAGGAGAACCCTCAGGATTCTCAAGGAAGGCGAACTCTCTAACAAGTGGAGATAAGTGCGCCTGGTCACTGACGCTCGGGGAGTGCCTCAGATGTGCAGTGTGAGGCCTTCTCTGTCCTGATTTCAGACCAGTCTAGAACGGATTCTCTAACTTGCCTATACGCTTGGTTCAGTCAGTAGATGCACAGAGGCCATTTCTCTGATCTATTAGCCAGCACAGTGTGCAGACCCTGTGTCATCTCTTTGTCATTTGTTGTCTGAAACCTTTCCAACGACCCCATTCTACAGTACACCCTTAACCTGGGCAGGGTAGCCTCCAATTTGCAGAAAGCAAGACAAAGTCCCCGTTCTTATCACCTACCTGAAAATCTGTCCAAGATTTATTTTGGGAGGGTCAGAAAAGCTTTTCCATCTCATGGACTCCCACAGCTCCATACTTAAGTCCAAACATGGGGCAAGACGGTACAGTGGGAACATCTCTGAAGAGCAGTCACGGGACTCGGATTCTGGTCTAGCTTTGAGATCCTGGCTAGGCTTTGTGACTATGGTAAGAGAGACTGTCTAATTCTCACTGTTACTAGGCAAACCTGACCAGGTACCTGACATTCCATACATCATGGTCATGACCACCAAGTCACAGATGCAAGTGGAAATCTGCTTCTCCTCTGCATGCCCAAGCCTAGTGACAGTGTCCAGTGTCAAACATTCAGAAAGTGGAGAGACGTATAAATGGTTTAACAGCTTTTGTTTTAACCTATGTCTGTACTTTATATACTATTATGTCTTGCTGAAGATAATATAAGGGCTCCCTGATTTGTATAAGATTAATAGCAAAGTAAGTGTTGTTCTAATCATCAAAAACACAATAGAATACGGTAATCGTACTTCTCAGAATCTATGGTGGGATGTGATTAGAAAGATCCAGGCAGAATCACTCAAAATGACATCTTTGCTTCAAAAGCGCTCCGTGTAGATGCTGAGCCCATACTTGAGTCAGATGCTAATCCCCACGTCGCCCCCTCTGAAAAGAACGATGGGAAGGAAAATCCAATGCAGTGTTTTCTTGTGTTGCCTCCTCCTGTGCCGCCACCCAAGAGCCTGCTCATCCCGTGAGCCAGTGGAGGCATCCTTACAGCATCTTGTGCTATGGTTCTCAGCAGTGTCCCTGGCAACATGGAATCAACTACCATCTCCTAGCAACCTCCTCAGATGCTGTCCTAAAGACATTTCACAGCTAGCACGGGAGATGCCAAAGACAAAGGGGAGAGATTACAGTGGGAGGAAGAATGAAAACCATGCCCAAGAGCCAGACAGAACTGAAGGATGGGAGATCTAGAAACTCCCCCTTGGAAGTAAGACTGCAGTGGGAACTCACAGAATAGAGTGGGGATATACCAGAGACTGCAGTGAGGACAGACCTTCAGACTGCAGTGGGGACACACCTCAGACCGCAGTGGGGACTCACCACAGCACAAGTACACTGCACATCACACCCTTCTCTGGAACTTCTGTAATGGCAAGAGGGAGGAAGAAAGCACTGGGTTGGGCTCCCGGCTCTTTCATTTATCTGGGACACCTTATGATAGTCAGGCTCTTTGAGAAGCACTTCGACAGACACGAGGCATGGAGTGATATATATATTATGTACATACATGAACTTGAACTCATTCAGACAATGGTTAGTGCTTATGCCTGAGATGGTCAAAGTTACCATCCAGATGTTCCTCCAGCTTTTCAACCTTTGTGCCTATAAGACCTCATTAGCCTTTATGTGACCTCTAACTTCCCGCCTTCAATGCCTGGTTAGCTCAGGAAACTACTGGACTCACATCACCTTGGCATAAAATGGAACCTCCTTTTATCCACAGCGACAGACAGCTAACATGCCATCACTATCCAGACTCCTTTTACGGGCCGGTGTAGGGGCACTGGTAGCACATACTCTTATCTTTGGTTACCCGACCTTTATCTGTGGACTGACCCTTTCCTTTCACAGCCACCATCCACAGGAGCCTTCCCAGAGCACAGTCACTTGTTCAAATGCCTTCAGTAAGCGTGTTCACCTCTTCCCTGGAGTTCTTTGTCCCGTGCCATCGGGCTCTGGTATCCTTCACCAAGTAACTTCTACCCAACCTGTAGGACATATCCTCCATGAAAGAGTACCACCACTCCTGCTAAACTCCCCTAGGTAGTTTCACCATCACACACATCTCTTCTGTAAACACTCTTTTAACCTGAATCTGCTACCCGAACCAAGACATGCATTGTGTACCAGGGAGAAGGTGGCTCAATGGTAGGCTGTTTGCCTAACATGTAGAGGGCCATGGGTTCAATCCCTAGCATCACAAGAAGAAGAAAGGAGAGACTAGAAGAGGGAAGGAAGAGAAAAGGGAGGGAGGGAGAAAGAAAGACTGTGATTAGGTATGTTCCTGTATATCTATCACCTAGCAGAACTGGGTACTTAAAAGCTTCAATTCATTAATATTTTCTCTGGCTCCAGAAATAGCATTGATCTGAAGCAGCACGCAGATATCTGAATCTGTTTGAAGGCAAACAGATAGGCAGAGATGGAAGCCCCGCATCCTAGGCACATGCTAGGGCTGCAGCCGTATGTGGCTGGCACTGAGCTGAGGCAGTCTGGGGCCAATGCTGACACACTGCCTTTGAAGCTGAGCTGTTTGGACAGGCATCTCTTTCTAAGCAAAAACCATATATGGCAGATGCTGCATTAAGGTCATTATTTTCTACAAATGTAATCGATTTCTCTAACTGCTTTCTTTCCAGCAAATAATTCTGAACAAAGCAAAGCTGACTGCTTTGGCTTGACAAGATGCCTTTTTCTTGGATGGCAAGAGAAATGCTCTAGAGATCTTGCCAGAATAGTAGACAGTGTTGGTCTGATGTCAGTGGCTCCCAGCTCCACCAGCACCTCACTTCTCTTGCAAATCCTCCCCTGCTCTAGGCTTTGCCCCTTCCATCTGCAAAATGAAGACGGATTAGATTATCTCTAGGATATCATCTTATCCCCTAAATTCTAATGTTTCAGGATTCTTCATTCTGTTTTATAGCCGAGCTCTTGAAAAGCCAATGGGCGGTACTGAAAAAATTGGCAAAATAAATTAATTCAGGGATTATTCTTCATACAAAACTAATCTTTTTTTTTCTTTATGGGATTTGCTTGTATATCAGCCCCCTGGCTTCTGTGAAATAAGATTTGATTACAGCATTTGACTTGCAAAGCTGTTGTGTACCTGTGGTACACAAAACAATGCTGAGTTTTATAACAAGTCAAGAGACTGGTGGTACCCAATACAAAATAAAAATGCCAAGCCCTGGTTTGACAATTGGCAAGAGATTTGGGTACTGAGAGTAGAGAATCAACCAAGACAGAGCCTTGTGTGAGAGACAATCCATGTTCATCTGGGCTGGTCTCCATAACCTGGGTTAGGCAATGGAAGTGTCTATTAGAGGTAAATATGCATGATCATTTTCCCTAAACACTGTGCTCAACGTAAACCTGACAACAGGGGCTAGAAATGCACAGGAGAGGTGCACTGATGCCAAAGTCGGGCCATGATCTAAGTTCCCATGTGAAAAGCCCTGCCTGAAATCAGCCTGGGGCCATGTGTGGCCAGACCCACACTGGAATGAGGATAAATCGATTCCCTGGATTCCCTGGTCCCACAGTTTCCTCAAAACAAGAGCCCTTGGAAGTCTGTGACTCTCTGCTTACTTTCTGACCTCAAGGCTCATCTCCCTGGTGGTGTAATTATTCAAATCTACAGACGAGTACTCATGTCACGTGTGTCAAGCTCATCATGTTCTTACAAACAGCTCACAGGTGCAAACATCTGGAATCAAAATCCAGAAGACCAAAATCTCAAAAGCCCATTGCGTTTGACCTCCAGGCCACAGCTCCAGTGAGGGTGAGCACTAGGCTCCTCATGGTGTATATTAAAGACATTCGTTTTGGAGCTTTAAATAAATTGGGCTGTGCAATATGTACGTACCTGACTTCTCTGACTCTGTGTTGGGCTTTAACATTCAGACACATGTTGATTGGCCACTCACTCTGAACCCCAGTGTCTGTTAATTACCATAGCACAGCTGAGTGGCCTTTCTACAGATGGTGGACATACTCATGGGTTTCCCTTGGGACTGGCCTGTAATTTTGTAACTTACTAAACATGTCTACCATTTACTATCTCCTATTTCATGAACAATAAGATGGAAGTGCCCTCATTTGGGGTGTTCACAAACCTTGGTTCCTCTTTCTTTATAACCATAGCAAACATGAGCAGAGGATAATGTTTTCAATCCTCTTTCTGCTCAGCTTCTGCGTGACATGTCAGTCACAGCTGAATCTTCCTAGGCAGTGGAAAAAGCCCATGAGTCATTATGACCAAGCCCAAATAACAACAAGATAAATGGCTTCTGGGTTGATAAGGAGGAAACGCTTCCTTCCAAAGCTCACAATCTCTGTGTTAAGCCTGGAGCTTATATCGTGGTTGCTCTGAGCAACTGTATTGATCCATCTCCTTCCCAGGATGGGCACTGCTGTTATGAAACCCTGTTCTGGCCATGATAATAGGAGGCATTCTCTCAGACAATAAAAAAAATTATATCTACTTAATGGGCCACTGATGCCTTTGTATCTAGAATTGTCAATATTATCATGTAAGAATGATTCACCAAGTTACTGCCTGGAGGAGAGCCTACAAGAATTGTCAAGGCCTCTAACCAACTCCAAGCAAGAACACACTGAGGCTCAAGGCTCTGAACCACAATCTTACATTTTGTCTTACATCAAGTTTTATTCCTGCTCCCAAGTGTTCATCTGTGCTTCGGCTAGAAGGGGGAAATGCCTCCCTCTTTTTCTCCTCTATACAATCCAAGATTCATCTCAAATGCCCATGTTTTTCTGAGAACCCTTGAAATACCTGCGCTGTTAAGGCCTCCCCTCTTAAAACCAAAATACATTTTCTACTACAGAGATTATTTGAGGCATGGTAACCATTATTCTCAAGCCATTTTTATGATTCCCAAGGATTTCCTTAAAATTTTTTCAATATTTGTGGGAGATATGAGTGCAGGTGCTCCCAGAGGCCAGAAGGGGGCGTTGGATCCCCGAGAGCTGGAGTTCCTGGTGATTGTGAGCTGTCCAACCTAGATTCCATTTTAACTCAAGTCCTCTTTGAGAACAGCATGCACTCTCGACTACTGAGCTATCTCTCCAGTCCCACAACCGATTTTTAATTCCTTTCGGGGAAGAAATGTCTCTTTATATGGTTTTTAAGTGGAGCTGCAACCCTTGACCAGTTTTTAGACTTTTCATATGTGGAACGGCTAAAGATTGACTTCCTTATTTGTCGCTGTTATCATTGTTCAATTCTGCATGTTTCTTTGTAGTTTAAAAATAACTCTGATAGGAAGATGTATTGGACAGAATTTAATCTTCTCATTTGTGGTACATAAGAAGTAGGGCAAAGGTTTAATTAGTCTTAGGAAATTCCCCTGTTTGGATACAAACTGCTCAATCTCTCTCTCCCTCTCTCTCTCCCTCCCTCTCTCCCTCTCTCTCCCTCTCTCTTTCTCTCTCTCCTTCCCTCCCTCTCTCCCTCCCTCTCCCTCTCCCTCTATCCATTGCTCCCTCTCTTCCTCTCTCCTTCTCTCCCTCTCTCCTTCCATTGGTGTGTACCTACAAATACATGAAAATATACAATATACGAAATTATCCAACTCTTTACAAATCATTTTTATTTAGAAGAATGAATACTGCCGGGCGGTGGTGGCGCACGCCTGTAATCCTAGCACTTGGGAGGCAGAGGCAGGAAGATTTCTGAGTTCGAGGCCAGCCTGGTCTACACAGAGAAACCCTGTCTCAAAAAAAAAAAAAAAAAAAAAACAAATCCAAAAATCCAGAGAGAGAGAGAGAGAGAATACTACAAAACCGTAACAGTGACTATCTGGGTGGTAGAAACACGACTCATTCATATTTTATTCATTCTTGTTTGTCTTACCTTTCTGTCATGATGGGGTTGATTTTTATAATCAGAAATCAAAATAAATTCTTCTGAGATACTCTTGCTTAAGTACTCACAGAGACTTGCCACAGAAGGCAGGGAAGGTGGCTCTTATATAGATCAGTGTCCCAGGATAACTGTCCTTTTTTTCTCTGTCTACAACCCCAAAATCAGCCCAAATACAACCTTTTTTTTTCTGAGAACTTTTAAAATATTTGTGCAGGGAGAGCACATAAGAAAAATCGCTGTAGACAATCCTAAGTTGCAAAGCTGCCCCTGAACGGATGTCTTATGGTCCAAATATTTCAATTTTAGTAACTCTGGAAATACAATCTCCCAAAAAATACTTTATGCATAACTATACATACAGATGGATATATAACTATTTTAAACTAATAATATATTAGTTTTCCGAGGTGGACTACTTAGTTTGACTGGACCGTTTCCCCTAGTTACAATATGTAATGTCCATTCTGAGGCTAGCGCTCCTATCCTTTTTATATCTAAGCCAGAGGCTTTTACCTGAGCTGTGCCTGGGGAGGGTATATCAGACACATGTGGGTCAGGATTCTATTACCAGAGACTCCAGAATCAGGAAAGCCTTTTAAAAAATCATTTCTTATGTCTTCTTTTCAAAAAAGGCATTTCCTGATTGAGATGGATGCTCAGCCCAGACCAGTGGAGGATGAGAATCAGACGCTACTTCTTGTTTGATGAAATAGCAAAGAATGGCCATCCAGGTTTAAATGTCTACAGTCTCGGGGAGCACTACGGAGGTTGTTATGGTCTCCATGATGTTGATGCAGCCTCTGTGACAGAGAAATAGAGGAACAAGGACAATGGGGCCATGTTCTGATGGATGCCTGTGAGTGTCTCACCTGTCACACAGCCTTGAATTGAAACAAAGGCTTCGGAGGCAAGCAGCTTTGGGTTCACACTTCTGTTCTTCCACTGATCCACTGGGTCACTTTAAACACTTTTGGGTCCCCTCCTCCTTACATGGGAGAGTCCTTAAGCTCCATAATAACATACAGATGAGAGATAGAAGCTAATTTTTACAGAATTTTAAGAAACCATAGTGGTGCCCTGGCCCTAAGCTCCCCGAGAGAGAGGCTATTAACATCTCCGGGAAGTTTAGCCCAAGTATCCAGGCTAGCGTTTCATTACATGCTCATCTCTATTTTGACATTTCCCCACCTTCTACCTCATTATCCAAATTCCATCAGAAACAGTTGAAGAATCAGCAGCTGAGATGCCTGGAGAGCCCGCCACAGCTGATAATACCTAATACCTAACAAAAATAGTAAGGTCTCCAGAAAACTCTGAGTTTACTACCATCTCTTCACACTCAAGGGATAGATGAACAAGGCTCTATAGATCCACCAGGAGAAATAAAGGCCGAACATGTAAAGAGGACATATAGACTATAACAGGCTAGCAGTCTTCAGCATGTGAGGAAACGCAGAACATTGGGACCAGCGCTCTGATGGTTATTCACGTCGTCAGTCCATTGTCACCCCTCCGTGCAAGAAAAGAGGTTACAGCAGTAAACAGAGGAATAGAAGGGTTTTTGTTGGTCTGAAAGAGAAATGTGGCCCACAGGCTCAGGGATTTGAGGGCCTGTTCCCAGTTGGCGGCTCTCTTGAAGAGGCTTACGGGAAGCAGCCTGGCTGGGGGAAGCGTACACCAGAGCAGGCTTTGAGATGATAGAGCCTGGGGGGTGGGGCCCACTTCTGGTTCGCTTTCTTTGCCTTGTGCTTGCATTTAAAAAGGTCAGAGCTCAGCTTCCCCGACTCTACCGCCACGCCTTCAGCTTACTGCCACGCTCTGCTCTCCTCTATGATGAAACTTTATCCCTGTACAACTGTAAGCCAAATAAACTCTTCCTTCTGTAAGTCATGTATGGCTGTGTGCAGTGTTTAATCACAGCAGCAGTGACTGATACTGATACACAGAGTGACTGATACAGCCCTCACACTGACGGAAGATGGAGCTGCTGCCACACAACATTGGATCCCAAGTCCCCATGATGGCACTAGAACACAATCTTCCTCACTTCTGGCCCTTTGCATTTGGTAAACACACAATCCAAGGAGCCCTCTCCTCTGTGGGTTCAGCACAGCGACCAGTACCATTTCTAGGTTTAAAATACAGGTGCTCTGCTGCTGTTTCTAGGATTTCCAGAAGTCGGAATCATCTTACAAGGGTTCTTTTCTTTGTAGCTACACACACACCAATAGACATTCAATTTTATAGAGAGAGAGATGCAAGAAGTAGAAGAGCCCCCAAACCAAAATGCAACAAGAGGAAAAGAAGAAAACGGAGGTGCTGGAAGATGACTGGAGAAGGGTGGGTAGAGATGGATTGAGGCCTCTTAGCCTCTAAAGAGAGGTGCCAGGGCCACTACTGAGAGTGAAAGTCCCGGGGTGGTGGTCAGGGTGGTGTTCCCAGTAAGGAAAGCTGAGTGCAGTGGATCAGGAGCAAAGAGGTGACAAACGGCCACATGAGGGATAGCCTGGGCAAAGCTGCGTAACATGGCTTGGGAGTGAATCAAAGTGGCAAAGCTTTCTCAGGAACTCTTGGCAGTCCCAGAGAGCAGGAACCAAAAGCCAACGGGAGTTGCTGAGGGCTGGAGTTGGCACACGTCCATCAAGGTGAGCCCGTGCACCAAGCTTTCTAACCATCCAACACTCCCGTAACTGATTTATGAGGTCCACAGTGCCGATGCCTAGTGCAGTCCTGATTATTGAGAAGAATATTCTTGAAATTCTTGCTAAGGAGTGCTGAGTGAAGCCGTCAGGTTCAGTCCTACACCCCCACCCCACCCCCACCCCCGCACACTCGTCTGGTCTGAAGGCACTAACCACACTGTGATGGAAGGGCTGTTCTTGGAGATCAAGGTCTGAGTGTCTCCCTCACGCTCTTTGGTTTTCCAGAGACATGTGAGAGGTCTTGGAAAAGAGGCAACAAGGCAGTTGGACAGGGATCAGGGGTGGCTTTGGTTATAATTGTCCTACACAGCCTAAGCCGCACTACCATCTATTTCTCTGTTTCTTTCAGTTTAATTACAATAGTTCTAAGAACAGAGTGACCTTGGGTGCTAATGTCACCAGCCCTCCCCCTCCACTCCCAGCCCAGAGTTTCTGATCTATTACTAACGGGGTCTTGATCTCTTTCAAATTCATGGCCTCTTTTTTCATTTTTATATACATGTATATATGTATGTACATATGTATATAACATATGCATGTATAGTGATATATGTATGTAATATATGTTGTGTTAATATTATATGTGTATGTGCATTATATACACATATGTGCATTATATATACACACATATATGTATATATACACACACATATATATATATAAAGAAAACATGCTCAGTCTGTATACTATCATTTGTATATATGCTTTCAAGGCTGACATGTGGTATTAGATATCCAATTGGTATGCTCTTCCATGGCGAAAGCGATTTCTCCCACTCTCAGCATTTGAAATATTTATTGACTACTGTATGCACTCACTCTGACCCAGGGTAGATACTCCTACCCACTAGGTACACTACTGAGTAGCAAGCAGTGTGATACGAATAATCCAGGTCCTAAGGAAGCTTATGAACGACAGGGTCCAATTACTATAACCAGCTCACAAATCAAACCACCACAAACTTCAGTGCATTTTAGGAAACAAAATTACAGAGCATTGTTCCGGGGCCTGGGAAAGCCCGGGGGGTGAAGGCACGAGGTGTGTGGAGAAATGGGAGCCTGAGGTCGCCCTTGCAGTACGACACAGGATGAAGAGCACAGAGCGCTGTGGCCCGTGCCCCTCTCCTTCCCTCTGAATTCCACTGTATTCCCTGCAGCAGGTAGCAAGCAGCGAGCTTTGTCCCCTGACGGAAGGAGAGCAGGTCAGTGAGAGGCCCATGGGCCGGGTACTGGCACTCTTTGGGCTTTAAAAACCTCATCTTCAAATTTCTACAATTGTTTCTGTAATTTTCCCAGGACCATGATTCTGGACCTTAGCGAGAGTTGGAATAACGCTATTGGAATCTTCTGGAGTGATTTTGAAAAAGAACTGTTTCTTGTTTCCAGATGCCCTGTATTAACTGGTTTAAGCCCAGGAGCCAGGCTTTTTAAGAGTCTCTCCCGAGCATTTCCAATGTAAAGTCGAGGCTAAGGGTCACTGGGCTGGAGGGATCTTGAGAGGCCTCTCTGGTTGGCTTTAGTAGTCAAGTTCTGTGACAATGACTACCAAAGACTACCAAGTTGTGCTACACACATGTTTACCATGATCAGAGTCTTTCCAGGGTCTCTGGGGCCTGCTGATGGCACCTGGTACCATTTGGCTCAAAAGTTATGAGCAACACAAAGCCAGGGCCAGGAAAATGGGCTGGCAGTTTCTCTGGGCTGCTTTTCAGTTAGTGAAAACTAGAAGCTAAAACTCTCTTTCTCTCATTCTCTCCCTCCTTCCCTCCCTCCCTCCTTTTCTACCTCTCTCCTTCCTGCTCCTCCTCCTCTTTCTCTGTCTCTCTCTGTCTCTCTGTCTCTGTCTCTCTCTGTCTCTCTCTGTCTCTCTGTCTCTGTCTCTCTCTGTCTCTGTCTCTCTCTGTCTCTGTCTCTCTCTGTCTCTGGTGTGTGTGTGTGTGTGTGTGTGTGTGTGTGTGTGGCTTTTTGAGACAGGGCTTCTCTCTGTGGCCCTGGCTGTCCTAGAACTCACTCCGTAGAGCAGACTGGCCTTGAACTCACAGAGATCAGCCTGCCTCTGCCTCTGCCTCTGCCCCTGCCTCTGCCTCTGCCTCTGCCTCTGCCTCTGCCTCCTGAACACTAGATTAAAGGCGTGCACCACATCTGCCCAGCTAAAACCTCTGGTTTTAATACCTTCTTTTTGGTTTTGTCACAGGCTTAAGTCCATTCTGTAAACGTTTCCCATCTTGACATAGGCTTGGGTAGAAGTCTTCAGATCAAGATCATATGTCGTGGCTAGCTTAGGTCTTGGGCACAGGACTACCACCTGGTTTGTGACGACTAGCTGCATTTGCCTTGATCAGAGTGACCGTTCCCCTCTCTCCTGCTGTGAATAGGTTCTAATGCTATTTGTGTTCATTTGGCCCCTGAAATCACATGGGAACCTGCACATCTGTGCTGAGGGTGTCTGCACCCAGTTGGTTCTGACTGGGAAATAAAGTTGCCGGCAGCCAATGGCTGATCAAGGAGACAGAGGCGGGACTTTTAGGATTCCTGGGCAAGAAACACAGGAGAGAGAGAAAGACAGAATCCTCATGACAGGGAGTGGGAAGATCCAGCCTGAGAGCCTCAGGATAGAAGACATACAATATGTAAGAATTGGGGTACAGTGACCCCAGTGACCACTCCCTGATTGGGTCTGGAGTAGCGGAGATGGAATATAGGTTTTAGAAAGTAATAATTCAGGAATATAGGAAGGGAGCGTGTGCTAGCCGCGGGAAGGCTTGGAAATGCCCAGCCATTGCTCTGTTTAAGGCACATTAAAAATAAAGTTCTCTCTCTGTGTGTGTGTGTGTGTGTGTGTGTGTGTGTGTGTGCGTTTTTCAGGAATCCAAAAACTTGGATGGGTGTAGAGGAGGTATGTGCACCCACCGGTGAGTTTAGAGCAGATTAACACTACCGATACCCACTTCCTTTATTCCCATCTGATAATGTTGCTGGCTTACATGAGAGCCAGCACTCCACTTAGGCAGAAGACAGAATATCATTATTTGGTATAAGTTGCAGCTTTTATCCACCCTTTCCAAAAGCACCTTCCTCCCACAGCATACCCGCCTTAAGTCTTTCCACCATTTCAGCTGAGAGGGCTGTGGTGGAATCGTGGATCCAGAAAACCCTGGTCCTTGGTTCCGTTTTATACTTTGTCCCCATTACATCTCTAAGTGAATCAACTCTTAGAGCTTGATAGGAAATGTGAAATAGGATCCATCCCTCCTCCCAACCTCTGCAGAGACCCCACACGGGGCATCAGAGTAACCTGGAGAGCAATGGCGCTGACCTGCCCTCAGACTTCCACTGAATGTCTGACCACAGCTCTGGGGTGGGGACTGCGCATCTGGAGTCCCAACAAGCTCCCACAAATGCCTCTCAGAGGGAGGCTTGAACAGTAGTAGGTGTAGAACAATTAGAATACCCTGAAAAAAAAAAAGCAATAAAACAGGCACTCAGGGACTGCATAATCAATCCAATTTTTTTCCTTGTTTTAAACCCAGAAATTCTTCACTTGATTCTCACATCTGCAAAGACCATTGTATATCTAACGATACCAAAGTTAGCAAGTCAACTCAAGGCTTCATCATTCAAGGGGCCAGAGTAGATGAGTGTTTCTGATGTGTAGTTATGGAAGCTTCAACGTCATCTCGGGATGCAAATTCTCGTTTGTCTCCACTATGTACCCAATGTACACATTTCACTGTTCTGGTGCAGGGCAACATGACAGAACGTATCATTCCATGTTTCTTCTCTGTGGACCATTGTTACACCTCACGCCCGCTGCCTGGAATGTTCCCACCCCCACCCTCCCACCCCCCCACCCCTCCACCCCCGAGCCCCCTACCCCCGTCTCCTGTTCCCTGGTCAATTCCATTCTGCCTTCAGACTCCAGCTTAGTTGTTACTACAGCAGAGACCTTTCCCCTGACCTCGTACCTAGACCAGATTCCATGAGATAGCCTCTCGTAGCACTGTGCATCCTCACCTGGAAATCCTTCAGAGTTTGTGTTTATGTCCCATTTAAAACCTAATGTTTTCAGACCATGTGGTGGGAGACCAATGTCTGTCTTTCCTTGGACGTTTCCTACTCAGGCCTTGGCAGCATGGCATATAGTATATGCTCAATAAATTAGGCCATCTAACATGGTCCAGCAGCACCAGAGGAAGGAACAGACAGACCTAAGGCAGGTACCGGATGTGATTCTGGGTCAGGCCACAGGTGAAAGGAAAGTTCCGCCTCTCCCAGAAGCTTCAACAGGTACTGTCTACCATTGGGCAGACAATGAGTGATGGTCAACACAGAAACACACAACCAAAGTGCAGAGAATAGACGGGATGTGTGCATCATACTCCTCCACGAAGCTCAAGCACAGGGGAAGAGGTAGAAGATTTAAGAGCCAGCAGTCAGGGGGAACCAGAGCAAAACTATATCTTTTAGCGATGACAGGACCTTGGCACCTGTGAGCTCACCGCTGCTGTGGTTGTCTACAGAAGACCTGCAGAAGATCAATTCAGTCAACATTCTAGCATGAAGCAAGGGGTGGGGGAAGCTTCTGAGCCCCCACCTCTAGCCGAGGAACTATTTATTAATGGTGGCTTCTTGAGGAAGGAGAGTTGGTTTTCTTTAAGGGTGTACACCCTGGTAGGTTGACCGCCCTCCAAGTGGATGGGCCCTCAACCAGTGTACAGACAGCACAAATTAGAGTCAATGAGGTTATTGAATTTTTTAAAGAGGCCTGAAGGTGGTGGGGGGATAGGGAGGTAGTGGTAAATCTGGAAGGAGTTAAGAGGAGGAGTTAGAGGAAAATATGATCAAAATAATTGTATGAAATTTTCAAGAATTAAAAAAGGTAATGATGTCTTAATTGGGACTTCCATATTGGCATGTTCCTATTGATTATGAATTGATTTGCCCTGAAGGGAGTCAGAAATACTTCACTTTTCTCATTATCCCTATTAGACGAGTGAAATCCGAACTACCTGTGTTGGGAGCCTGCACAACCAGTGAGAGTGGGCCTGGAAAGCCAGTCCCTTATGCTCGGGTCACAGGGTCTCTCTGAGCACAATAAATCCCTCTGGCGATAGATCGGATACACTGAAAAGTCACATAGGGCTGGAGAGATGGTTCAGTGGGTAGAGTGGTTGCTATGCAAGCATAAGGACCTAAATTTGGGTCCCCAGCATCCATTTAAAGTTGGCCGTGGCAGCACACAACTCTTAACACCAGTGCTTAGGCAGGGGTGAGAACAGGCAGGCCCCTGGGGGGCGATGGCCAGCCAATCTGGGGAGCCTCCAGTTCCATGAGAGAGCCTGTCTCAAATCTAAGATAGAGATGTTCTGAGGAACTGTCATTATACTCCACATCAACCCCTGGCTTATATACACAGAAAGAGAGGTGGGGGCAGGGAGGAAGAGAAGGGAGCGATGGAGAGACAGAGACAAAGAGATGCTGAGATTCATGTAACGTGTTCTAGGAGGAGAAAAATGAAGAAAGTCACAAGCTACAGCCTTTAAACACCTGCCCTCAGATACCTGGACTGGGAAATGTCTGAACGGATAGTCACCAAGACCTTGAAAAGGACAAAGGGACTGTGAACTCCACAATTACATAACCAATGCAAAGCTGCAGCCACCTTTGTTCAGGCTCTCTCTCTCTCTCTCTCTCTCTCTCTCTCTCTCTCTCTCTCTCTCTCTCCTCTGAGATAAGCAGGCATCAAAGCAGACTGACGATATTGCTACTGGTTAAAAGCTGGAAGTTTAAGAAGTGGGCGCCTGTTTGACTTCACATAATAAAACGTTAATTGAACTTCACAGCTGAGAAGAGTAAGGATGTGCTTCCCTGCATAATGGGAACTGTCTCACATCTTCCGTAAATCTTTGATATCAAAACCCAGCACAGGCTTCCATGGGGATAGTGGCTGGAACAGGGTAAAGCTGCTATTTAGGGAAGCAGCAGATCGGGGTATTTTTCCCCCTACAAGCTTCTCTTTGAAAGCCTCAACTCCAGACTTAATCCTGCAGGCTGCTCTGTACTTATGGTCTGTGATTTGATGGGAGAGACGCATCGTGCCCTAGTTTTGGCTGAAGCAAAGTGTCTCAAACTCTGTCTCTGCAATTTATGCTCACCTACAAGGAAAATGACATACACTTAGGCTTAATTGCCACTGTGTGTTCCCCCAGAACCTAGAGTCTGAGTCTATGAGGACTGAACAACTCTAAACGCATTCCACGTCAACGAATCCCCTCTTAATTGATACCTAGTACCTCCTAGCCATGTCTAACATCCTTGTGGATTGATAGAATGAGTGTCAGGTCATGGAAATAGCTTTACTTTGGATGGGTGTATGCAGTAGGAATTTGGGGTACTTCAAACAGCTGACTATAGGTCAGCTGGGTGACAAGATTGAAGAACCAGGCTGGGTGTGGTGGTGAAAGCCCGTAATCATAGCACTTAAGGGGTAGAATCTGGAAGGTCAGGGGTTCAAGACCAATCTTAGGTACATAGTTTCAGTACAGCCTGAATTACCAGAGACTTTGTAGAAGAAAAAGAATATGGAGAAAGAGAAAACTAGGAGGAAGGGGAGGAAGAGAGGAAGGAGGAAGCAGAGAAGAAGAAGGAAAACAAAAAGAGCTAAGGATTTCAGCCACGCCCCTGTGTGAGCCCCGACAATAAAAACCATTGTAATCATTTAGAAATATGCAAACCCCACGGAGCAGTGAATGAGGTGTTCTAAAGGCCTCTGGGAGGTGACAGCTATGTGCACAGAGCTTTGTGGCACATGTCCGTGCCCTACAGTCTGAGAGGAGGCAGCAGGGGTACCCCGTCTCAAGGACAACTTCCCTAAAATGTTACAAAGGATGATGCGGCCAGAACATAGATCTCTGGGCATCCAGAGATGATAAAGACCGAGGAAGCCAAGGGAGACTGTCACACAGGCTTAGACTATAAATGAAACTATTTGAGATAAGGGGGTGAACTGGTAAGTGCGTTTCTCAGCTGCTTTCCCTGTGCGCAGTGGGAAATGATCCCCCTGCAGCAGCACACCTGGTCTCAGTGGGGCAGTGGGAAACAGGAACCTCCAAGCACAGGGAATTTGGGACCAGAACACAGAGATGCTGTGTGTGTGTGTGTGTGTGTGTGTGTGTGTGTGTGTGTGCATGTGCCTGTGTGTGTCTTTAGTTGAGATTCAAGCCTGGGAGTTGCCAGCAGCAGCTCTTAACCTTCCATGGGTGCTGGAGAACAGAGACGCTGGGATAAACCAAGTACCAAAAGAGAAGCAGGTGCATAGACACAAACAGGCCCCTGAGACAGGAAGTGTCTGAGTCCCACCCGCTTCCACTCCTGGATTCCTGAGACCCAACAGCACCTTTGTGCTTAGATAGTGTGAAACACTCCAGTCCTCAGGTTTATTCCCACACCTGCCCAGGCTGACCTGCGAGTCTGCTCATTATAAACTACACCTACTAAGTATTCTGCTTACATGGACAGTGGCTAAGTACTAGCTACAGTAACAACAAGAGTACCCTGTGAAAATAAGCCAAGACCACCCTCGTGGAAATCTAAGTCCGTTTATTCGTTTTGGTATAGAGGGAGTCAGCCACCATTTCTCGTGATTGACAGTCTGCAGAGGCAGGCGGGGCAGTAGGGAAGCTTTGTGTGAAAGCAAGACGGGATGCCAGGCTCTGAATGGAGACTTTTCAAATGGGGTGCTAAGCACGGTCCAACCAGAAGCAGGACCGCTTCTATGATTTATATGGAGAACACATTTGACCTCCTCTGGTTGGCCCTGGAGGATGGTAACTGATAGGGAAACTGGTAGCTGGTGTGCGTGGCTCTTGGCAGTTCTAGGCTGGTTACAGTGGGTGAGAGTTGTACTGCCATATAAAGTCTGGCCACTATCTGCTTCTATGTTCTGTCTCTCACTGAGAAACTTAGAACTGAAAAAAATAGCCAGTCTCTGGGCTGGAGACATGGCTTGGTTGGTAAGGTATCTAGAGTGCAAACATAAGGACCTGAGTTCACATCATCAATAGGGGGATCTCTGGGGGTCCCTGGCCAGCCAGTCCAGGCCATCAGTGAGCTCTGGATTCAATGAGAGACCCTGGCTCAGAAAACAAGGTGTGAGGGTATTAGTGAAAGACATCCGATGTCAGCCTGGCCTTTCCACACATGTGTGTGAGCACCCCTGTACATATGTGCACACAGATAAAGAAACATGCTCTCTCACACAACTACCTGACAGTCTATGAGCTGGGCTGGCTGCTTATTAGAATCACCTGAGCAAACTTTAACAGCAATACCTGGTCCGATTCAACCAGTCCCTCTGAGGGCTACAGCCCACTTCTCCTTGTGGTTTATCGGTTTTCCAGGCAATTCCAAGGCACAGCCGTGGTTAAACAAGCAAAGGACTGAAAACTCAGCAAACTCTCCAGTCAGGATGCCGCCTTCTCTGCTGCTCTCCTCTGAAAGACACATGACTGGCAAGGGCTTACAAAACTGCAGCCTCCTGGTAAGGCTCAGGAGTCAGGAAATGGGAGAAATGGTCTCACCAGCATGAGGCATGCTCTTACGAAGCGTGTGCTCCAGAGAGAGCGCATGCCCTACTAATGACGTACACTTATAAGCCTGCTCCCTGGGGAAAGAGGCTCTGTGGGGCTCTGAAAAGGAGATGTGGAGGGCTTCACACCGTTTCTCTCATTTGTTTGCCGTATCCCGGGGTCTAGTCATTATAGCGACTATTTTTGCCATTGTATAAAGAAATGGAGATTTCATCCCACGGGTGCCATGTTCTCCCAAAACGGTTTTAGGTAGTAGAATCATTTAATCAGCATTCATTTATTTACTGGGTGCCAGTATCCTATCAAACTCCAGGAATGATGTCGAGAATAACAGACATCGTTTTGTCTTCATGGGATGCTGTGGGGTGCATCCTCTGAGTATGACAGCAGGACCATCTGAACCATCGTGGCCATGGGAACTTGTCCCAGGCCCTCAAGTTCAGACCTACAGACATTACATCATGAAAGGTAGGTAGGTCAATGCACCTAGTGGGTTGAGGTACTTACTACTGAGCCTGACAACCTGAGTCGAATCCCCATGACCCACAGGGTGGATAGAGAGAACCAGCTTCCAAGAGCTGCCCTCTGACCTCCCCCAGGAAAAGTTATCCAACATGAAGCTTAATCTTTAAATGGGAGAGATTACCATGACTACATTTTTGAAGACATGTTTATTTGCCTGTCTGTCCATGACATTTATAACTCTTCGAATGGCCTTCTTACTGCCAACAATCCATCTCAGTGTCCCCTTGAAACCCAGATCTGAGGTTTAGTAAAGGCCAAATATTTTCCTTAATGACTCTGAGAGTATTCCCTTTCATCTATGCCATGGTGGGAGGGTTAGTCTCTGCCGCCACCATCCACTTCTGCCATTTTGTTGCAAGGGTAGCTGTAGGTGATATGCAAATGAGGGAGTTTGGATGGGTTCCAATAAAACTTTATTTGTAAAGACAGGCAGGCTGGCTGCATTTGGCCCAGAGAAATGACTGAGCAAACTTCTACAACAGTAGAATAGGAAGGCAGCGGGATCCACGCTGTGGGAGACCCTGCAGTGGAATACACAAGAAACCAAAGCTTGACATCAACATACCAGAAAGAACATAGAAGCAGATTCCAGCTTGGTATCCTTCTAAGAGAGATCTGCTAGGGGCTTGGGGGCTCTGCATCTCCATGGGAGGAGCTTTGAATACTGTCAACTAAGATGAGATGGGCTTTGAAGTGAGAGGAATTAAAAAGAATACAGCGCTAGTGTTTACTCCCATCTTGCCGTTTAAGGACCAGGAGTTTCCACTGACTGGATTTTTCTGCAAAACTGACTCTGGAGTTTCAGAGAAAATGACATTATTATCATTTGGGGGCTTTTAAAGCCCCACAGTGTTCTTAAAAGATCAAAAACTATTTCACATTTAATTTTCCACTATTAGTTCAGTTTTAGTCAATGTTATCTAGCGCTAAATTGGCTATTATAATATTTTATTTCTATCAACTGTATCTTCAAATAATTCATAAAAGAATAATCTTTGCTTAATGACTGTTCCATAGATTAATATTTTCATTTCACTTTAGTAGTAGGTTTATATGTGTTTGCATTTGCAATGTATTAAATATTAAATTTCCATTTTATCTCAAATGAATTCTTGAAGTAGCTGTAACTCCCTTGATGCTTATAGCCACCCTAAGAGGTGGATGTTAGTATCTTCTCTAATTACAAATAGTACTGGAAACTCAGAGAGGTTAAGGAACTTGACCAGGATCACACAGTAGTACTCGGCAGGAGCTGAGGCCAAAGGCTAGGCTTTTTGCCGTCCTTCCACCCTGCTTTTAACCACTAAGCTGTGCTGACCCTCTCTGAAAAATAAGCAGTGGTGTTAGAACTCGAAACAAACGCTGCCGGTGCTGTATCGGCATGGTTATTTCATTCCGCTGCTGTAATCATTACATCTGAACTGTGGGGTGACGCTGCCGGGAGGGGGCAGCCACACCCATGTTGAAGATTCCATAAGGACTGATTAGCACCTCCTGACTGTGGAGGGTTGGAATGTCGTGGCTCCAGAGCCTAATTATCTTGGGCCATCTTTAGTCCTCTTGACAGCCATGCGCTGTTCACCTCTGTGTCTGATGTAACATCCTTTGGGCTCTCGGATAAAAACCTTTGGAACCGTATTCTTAGCAGACCACTAGCTCCCACCCATCCAAACGCTGTGACTGCCAATCACACAGCATCTAAAACCCAGAGTGGAACATCCCTTGCTTTGCTCTACCCCCTTGCCTGATGTCCCCATCATGGTATTTCCAGGGGTGGGGGTACCCTCTCAGAGGTGAAAGGGAAGGGGGGTCATGGGGAGGAACCCTATGATGGGGGACTGGGAGGGGGCAGAATTTGGGATGTAAATAAATAAATATGCCGTGATCTATGACTTCCCATTGACACTCCAACTGTAGAAAGTTCATGAAACTACTTTCATGTTGGAACACGTCATTTGAGGCATCTGAACCTGTGTTCCCAGGCCATGGTCTGTAGAGCCAATTTGGGAATTTGGGTTTCTTTAAAAACCACAGGAATATTGTGGGACTGTGCTTTCATTGTAATCCCAGGTGTGGACTATGGGGCTACTTCAGATCGTCGACAGCAGCGAACTAGGATTTGCCTCGCGCGCTAACAGGAGTGTGGTTTTCCCAGCAACAGTTAGTTTCTGCCACTATGTGACCTTTGGAATTCTGGGGACTTTTCAGAGGATATATAAATGCTAGGGCTCTGAGGGGTTGTTGGTTGGTTGCTGTTGGTCATGATTTGTTATAGTCATGTCAAAAGGAAGAAAGGAAGGAAGGAAGGAAGGAAGGAAGGAAGGAAGGGAAAGGAAAGGAGAAGAGAGAAGAGAAGAGAAGAGAAAAGAAAGGAAAAGAAAAGAAAAGAAAAGAAAAGAAAAGAAAAGAAAAGAAAAGAAAAGAAAAGAAAAGAAAAGAAAAGCCGGGCGGTGGTGGCACATGCCTTTAATCCCAGCACTTGGGAGGCAGAGGCAGGCGGATTTCTGAGTTCGAGGCCAACCTGGTCTACAGAGTGAGTTCCAGGGCAGCCAGGACTACACAGAGAAACCTTGTCTCAAAAAACCATTAAAAAAAAGGAAAAGAAACAAGAAGAGAAATTAGATATCTAATAAAGATGATCAAACTTGCCCCAAGGAACTTGATATCCCTAAATCAGCAGAAAAGTAATATAATGAATTATTAATTAATTAAGCCCCCTTCCTCTCTATTCTTTTTTCTCTCCTATCCAGTGTTAGGAGGTTGAAAGGGCGGAAGAAAAAGCCCACAAAAGTAGCTAAAAGGGCAGCTACAATGGTCACTCATTTGAGCCTCAAAATAAATCATTTCTTATTCCTTGTGAGGCAAAGGCTTCAGTGAGGTGGTCCTATAGAACAGAAGAGGATAGGTAGTTCTTAGTTTAGCACAAGTAAGGGGAAGAAGGTTCCAGACAAGATAATAGCAAAGACTCTAAGGCAGGAGCTGCCTTGGCCCTCAGAAGGAACAGGAAGGAAGCATCTCACGGTGACTGTGATGGTTTGTATATGCTTGGCCCAGGGAGTGGCACTTTTAGGAGGTGTGGCCTTGTTGGAGTAGATGTAGCCTTCTTAGACTAGGTGGGTCACTGTAGATGTGGGTTAAAAATCTCTCATTCCAGATGCCTAGAAGTGAATATTCTGCTAGCAGCCTTCAGATGAAGATGTAGAACTCTCAGCTCCTCCTGCACAGTGCCTGCCTGGATGCTGCCCTGCTTCTGTAAGACAACCCCAACTAAACGCTGTCCTTATAAGAGTTGCCCTGGTCATGATGTCTGTTTACAGCAGTAAAACACTAACTAAGACAGTGGCCATCTGCATTTGTCCATAAGAACAAGAGAGCCTTCATCTTAGCTGTTAACAGAACATTGGTGTCCAACAAACGATTTAGTGTGGGTGAAGAAATAAAACTGTCTAATTTTATGTCAACTTGATGCAGCTAGAGTCACTGGAGAGGATGGAACCTCAGTTGAGAAAATGCCTCCATAAGATCCAGCTTGCAGAGTATTTTCCTATTTAACGATTGATGGGGGGAAGGCCCGGCCCATTGTGGGTGTGGCCACCCTTGGGTTGGTTGGTTCTGAGTTCTATAAGAAAGAAGGCTGAGCAAGCCCTGGGAAGCAAGCCACCAAGCAGCACCTCTCCATGGTCTCTGCATCAGCTCCTACCTCCAGGTTCCTGCCCTGCTTGAGTTCCCGCCCTGACTCCCTTTGATGATGAACTATGATGTGGAAATGGAAGCCAAATAAACCCTTTCCTCCCCATCTTTCTTTTGATCATGGTGTTTCATCATAGCAATAGCAGCCTTAATTAAGACGATTATATTTTCATATACTGATAGATTATTAATAACAATTTTTCCATAATACAACCAGACTGAATAGCAGACATCCATCAGTGGTGGAGAATTTGTATAGTGAGGGATGCTGAGCAGGAGCAGATGTTGTGGGGCTGGTAGAAGCCAAGAGAAGGATGAAAGGAGATGACGACGACAACGCCGACGACAACGACAACACCACCAACGACGACGACGACAGGGAAAGTGTTGTGATCAGAAGATCCTAAGCATAAGCCACTCACTATGATGTTTTCCACTGTCAACTTGACTGGACTGAGACTCGCCATGGAAATATACCTTCCCCACAAAGATGGCCTGAATCCCCTCATAAACTGTGAGCCAGGACACACCACCCCTTTCTTAACCTGCTTTGGTTAAGTATCTCGTCTCGGCGGTGAGAAAAGTAAGCAGCCCACTCATCAGATTATCAGGTTGTCAATCTCCTAAAAGCAGCTAGGCGTGTCCACTGTGAGCCCACCAGCTCAGGACCTTTCGCCTTCCACACCCGCCTTGCCAAGTCACAGAGGAAGCAAGTTCTGCCCCAGAGCATACAATCCTAGCGAAGGTTTAACGGTCTCTCTAGCATGCACACTCCACAGCCAGAGATGACTCCTCTGTTCCCCCGGAGGCAGTCAGGCCTGCTTCAGCTGACCTGGAAGATAGCCTGACCCTGCCTGGCTCCACACTGCTAACACTGAAGCCAAGCGCTTTCCCTGACGTGTTAATACAGGGCACCCTTGGAGAACTTTCTGTTCACCCAAGCCATATCTTCCCATCATACTCTCAAACACAGCCTTAATGATCTATTGCGAAGGTGCCTCTTGGGGAGATGTGTTTTAAAGGGGTGATGGCAGACCACTGCCTTCCCTTCTTCGCCCAGACTGGATACCTCAACCCCCAGGGATAGAAGGACTACAGCTCCTTCTCGGTTGCTATAGTGATTGCAGTTGCAGGCTGATGCTAAGCTCTGCCCTCTTCCCACTTACTGCAGCCTGAGCCTCCTCCATCTTCCACAGGAGATCAGGGGCATCCCTCCATCCCCACAGACCCAGGTGATCTTTGCCCTCCCTCATCCTGACTGCCTCAAGGATTCTAATGTTCCAATCTGATTCTGACTGTGGGATTAAAAGCGTGGCTTTTCATGTTGCATATGAAGCCATCATTCATTCATCTGTGCATCCACTGACCACACATGTCCCCAGTGTTTACCACCCACCATCCACCATCCACTCTGCCAGTCAGAAAAGAATAAGATATGCACCCCTCCCCGCCCAGCTACTTGGCCCTGGATGGGAACAGGCTCCTAAACAGATTATTAGAACACAGTGACAATGTCAGTGTTACCTCCCGGATTTTTGTTCTGATACTTTGTAGCAAGCCTCTACTGAGGAAGATTACGGTAGGAATTTGATTTTCTGGCAGGCATGCTATATTTTAGGGAGGTGTTTGTAAAACTATCTATTATCAGAAATCTTGATTTTTTTTTAAAAAAATTGGGTATTTTCAGTGAAAACAAACAAACCTTGAAACTGGTGTGGCAGATGAAGCTAGAACAACCAGCCACTTAACACCTGGACAATTTATCATGTCACGGAACAGGTGCGGAGAGAGACGTGCTTGTCTGAAGCAATTAGTGAAACAATCATCTTTTAAAAAAAAAAAAGGAAAAGAAAAGAAACAATAAAGAGAACCCACGAGGGGGACCAGAGTAGCAGTTTTGAGTAATTAATAATCATAAACAAATGAGCTGAAGATTGCCAAAATTATCAAAATAACTCAGGTACCAAATGGTAAGCATCCCAGATCAGCTCTGAAGTCAGCCAAGCTGTGACAAATGTAACTCAAGAGGCCACCGCCACAGATCCTCTTCAGGGTTTGAGGCAAGGTTCTGTGAAAGTCTGTAACAAATTCACCAGCTCATGGGATGTTTCTGAACGGTCGAGGATGATCTATGATAGCCATGCTCTCTGTCATGAGTGAGTAAGGTTATTAAGTGTAAAAAAATCCAAAGTAAAAGAATTAAATAGCAAGAAATGGATGGATGGATGGATGGATGGATGGATGGATGGGTGGGTGGGTGGATATGAATAGATAGATAGATAGATAGATAGATAGATAGATAGATTGATTGATTTTGTTTTGTTTTTCAAGACAGGGTTCCTCTGTGTAACCCTGGCTGTCCTGGACCTTGCTCTGTACACCAGGCTGGCCTGGAACTCAGATATTTGCAGAGTTCAAGGATTGTGCCAAAACTCATCAAATGGGCTCTCAGAAGCCCACAGGGGAAGCTAAGGCCGTAAGCAGACGTTCTGACTGAGCTCCGTCTCCATGGAGGAGCATCCTGGGGCCGAACCTCCGGCTTCTTTCCTTGCAGACACCTTTATCTCACAGAGGAGACACTACTAGTCTCTGTTGGAAATGTTCTGTCTTCTAATTGTTCCCAAGGACACAGAATTTACTCAAAGGCTATTTCACTCTTCTTTTCTTTCCCTGTCTCAGAGTTAGGAGAGCCAGCCTATCCCCCAACAAGGGGTCTTAGAGAACACTTACCCTGCTTGGATTTGTAGGGGGAGGTACAGCCTGCTGTACTCCATCACTGCTCTCCAAGCCAAGCAACCATCATCTTGAGGAGTTTGGCCGCACCCATGCAAAAGGGTTACACCAGCTGGGCCTGCTGACTGTTGCCAGCTCTTATACAGGAATGGGGAAGGTCAGGAGATGCTCACCTCAATGCACGGGTGCTCCTACCACCTGTCACAGGCAGTTCTGCCTTAATTTCATGCGGCCTCAGGGAGGGGCTAGATTACATAGGCCTTGGGAACACTGGGGGGCAGGGAGAGACTCCAAGTATGCGGCTCTCATCACAGAGAGGTAAACGATGCTCCAGGTGCAGCCTGTTGAGGGGGAGCACCACACCTTTGTAAGGAGCACCTCCCACATCTGTAAGGAAACCCCATAAACTCATTGGTTCCACAGAATGAATGTTTGATGAAATATTGCCTTCATGTGTCCCTGGAAACTCAGGAGGAGGGGTAGACATCGGTGATAGCTAATCTTAGCAGGACACCCCCACTTCTGGAGCCAGCTAGCTTCTCAGTGGGCTCCAACAGTGGCCAACTCACCAATAATCTGCATTATGGGTAGACCAAGGCATCTGAGACTTGAGTTTGCTTCCGAATCCAAAGGGCAGACTTGAATAACATGATCTCTGAAGCCACTCCTGAGCTCCTAAAACAGCAATTCTGGATAAGGGGCCTCCAGACACACATTTCTAATAAGTCCTCTTGTGGATCCGCTGCTGCTGGCCAGGGACCATTTTTTGAGGAATTCAGTTGCAGATCCTGGCTTTTCCACGAACCTCACCTCGAGTGCTTTTAGAAAACTGCCCAGGCCTTTTCAGAACAATTAAATCTGAATTTGCAGAGGAATATCATGGGCAGCAGTATATTTATTTTTAAAGCTCCTAGATGATTCTATTGCTGAAGCTGAGAACTGCTAGGTAGAGTTTATATACCTCCGGAAAACATAGGCCACTCTAATTCATGTTAGAATACTCATATGGTAGGGAAAAAAAAACAAAAACAAAAACCACTTACATCTTGAAATCTTGAAAGGATTTAGTTTGACTTTACCACAGCCATCTTAACTTCTACCTGTCAGGATTGCCCCAGAATAACCTTCAACAGTGTTTTCCTGCAGTTTCCCAGGAAACCATTAGAAGGTATAAGGAACCCATCCAGCCCTTCGCTTCAGGAGTGTGCCAGTCTCACTGATAGGAGTTTAAGATAGCCAGGCATATTTCAGTCAGGATCAAGGACCTTTGTCCTAAGCCATAGGCAGGTTCCTCCTTCTCCCCAGATGGGGGCTCCAACTGGTCTTGCAGCTGGCCAGCGCCCTCCCTTACAGCTTCTGTACGTGCCCTGAGTACTCACAGCTCTCTGGGAGCCTAGAGCTGACTGTTTTCCTTCAGTCCCATAACCCTCTGTCCTCGCACACTAAGAATTGTTTGGAACAGACTCAACTAAACCTTTAGGAAGTTGAACATCATTTTAGGGTCATTCTGACTCTCAGAAAGTTCCAGACAAAAGCATTTTGATCATGAAAACAGGTTTGCAGTGCAAGGGTATCTTGAGGTTTCTATTGGTGTGATAAATCCTATGACCGAGCGCAACCTGGGGATGAAAGGGTTCGTTCCAGTTTACGGCTCCCAGATCACACGCCATTACTGAAGGAAGTCAGGAACTTGAAAGAACTGAATTAGAGGCTGTGGAAAAACACTGCTTACTGGCTTGCTCTCTCGGGCTTGCTCAGCTACACCTAACTTACTTTCATTATACACTCCAGGACCACCTGCCCAGGGCTGCAGCTACCACAGTAGGCTGGGCCTTCCCACATCAGTCATTAACAAGACGATATCCTACAGCCTTACCTACAGGCCAAGCTTACGAAGACATTTTCTCAATTAAATTTTCCTTTCCCAAAACTGACCAGTGGCATCCTTTGAGTGTGAGAGCAATGTCTGAAACTTGGAACACACAATTTTCTGTTTCTGTGTGTGCACACTAAACTGGAGTCTCAGAGTCATGTGCCTTGCGCATTGGATGATCCAGAGAAATGACTGACAAAGAAGTACTGTCTGTGTGTTTAGTGAGTGCTTTATACTGGGAGAAAAACTTTGAGGTGGGATTAAATACTAAACTCTGATTTTATTTAGGAGAAACAGAAGAAAGTACAATTAATCTCCAGTTAAAACTCAGCATAGTTTCCCAACTTTTACCCTTAAATTATAATTTCCAGATGTTTAGATACACTGTGTCTTCTCTTTGACATGCCCCCCCCCATGTTATGGTTCATTCTTTGATGCCTTTTACACGCTGACATGACAGCTATGCTTTAGATTTGGGTTGCTATCTTCCCAAAATAAGGATTACTATGTTTCAAGCTTGATGTCCACCCCCTGAAATTTTGTTTAAAGAGATATTCAGGCCATGTGTGGAGGCATAGGCCTTTAATCCCAGCACTCAGAAGGCAGAGGTAAGAGGATCTCTGTGAGTTAGGGGTCAGCCTGGTCTACAAAGTGAATCTGGGACAGCCAGGGCTTCTGATCTTGAAGAAAAAGAAGGAAGGAGGAGGAAGAGAACGAGGAGGAGGAGGAGGAGGAGGAGGAGGAGGAGGAGGAGGAGGAGGAGGAGGAAAAGGAGGAGGAGGAAGGAGGAGGAGGAGGAAGAGAGAGAGAGAGAGAGAGAGAGAGAGAGAGAGAGAGAGAAAGGGAAAGAAAGAGAAAAGAAAAGAGAGATGGAGATTCAAAATCCTAACTTAGTCAGAGCCTGTATTTTGTGTTAAGATGCTTTTTACTTTACCCTGAACATGGCTGGATACCTGAGAGTCTGGGATGCTGACCACACTGAGTGCAGTTAACCTGGACCCAACCAGCCCATTCAGAGTCCTAGACTTCAGACCCTCCACTAGCTGGTCTAAACTCCATCTGGGTCCCCGACTATATTTGAATATCTGTCTTCAACATTAAAATCTTAGCATAGATTCATTTCTACAAAGTGCATTCTGGGAGTTGTGAGCCCTTGCTGTTAAGGCATGTGGTGTACTAGTTCATACATCGTGTGTCATCCATCTCACAGACTATAAGAATTTTATTTGCTAAAATGGAAACCACTACAGGAGTCTGGTGAGTGTGGCGCGGGAACCACACACCCGAATTGGTCAGGAAGGGATGTGGTGGGTGTATCGTGTCAGAGAGAAGAGGTATTTGCAAACTCATGACTTACCTGGGTTCCTGAATCTTTGTTGAGTAGCCATCCAATCAGCATCATTCTCTGCGATTCTCCAGTAAATACGCCCATCCACGATCAGGCTGGCAAGATTTTGTCTTGGCACCATTGCAGTCAATCAAACTGCCAGGCTTCTCAACACCAAGGAGAGGGCTCGGGCTCCAACCGCCATTCACTCTGATGCCAAGAGAATGGAATTCAAATTCCCAAAATCTGGACTTTACTCGGGGAGGCTAACTGGATAACAACAATCCTTCATGGCTCTATCAAGTTGTCTTCAAACAGCTACATAACTTGGTTAAACCTTTCCCAGGTGTGTCTAGGTTTGTATCAAGCTGACAAAGAACAACTGGGTTGGGGTAGGGTGGGGTGTGGGGTGTCACTAAAAGGAAAATTCCTTTGGCCAATTAAATGGGGTAGGGTTGGGTAAAGCATAACTGAAAACAAAAATTAGGAGAACTGGCAGCTGCCAAGGGCAGGCTCTGCCAGCTCCAACTTGCAAGGGGTCTGGCAGCACCTGTAGAAAAACAGAGGTGAGCAGCAGGAGACAACAAAACTGGCTAAAGTCTAGCCAACTAGTCAACTGGTTAACTAGTTGTCCACCACATAATTAGCTAGTTACACTACCTCTGAACACCAGCCAAGTTCAGTTCCTAGGACTGAACTCCATGTTGGTTTGGTCTGTCTGTGGGGTCTAGGGAACGTTCCAGGTTCAAGTACAGAGTTTACCTCCCATCAAATATTATCTAACACTACTGTTTCCGTTGGGTTTTCTGTTGCAGCTATAAAACACCATGACCAAAAGCAACTCGTGGGGGAAAGCGGTTATTTCTATTTCTAGTTCCACATCACAGCTCATCATAGAAGGAAGACAGGGCAGGAACTGAAGCAGAGGCCATAGAGAAACACTGCTTGCTTGTTTGTTCATAGTGATTTGTTCAGCCTGCCTTCTTATAGCACCCAGGACCACCAGTCCAGGGGTGACACCACCCACAGTGCCCTGGGCCCTCCCCCATCAATCCTCAACCCAGAAAAGTTACCACAGGCTTGCCCACTCGCCAGTCTGGTGGGGGCATTTTCCCAATGGATGTTCCCTCTTTCAAAATGACTCTGGTTTGTGTCAAACTGATAAAAACTAGGCAGCGCTCATATTTGGGTTGATTCGCTGTGGAAAGAATTATGCAACCTGGAAAGAAAAAAACCTGAGAAATAACCTCCCCAAATATAAACAGCCACTAGACAGGAGGGACCTGTAACCGTGATTGTGTGAACTTGCAGGTTCTGCCTGTAACCCGCACGGTAACTGTAATGCCTGTCGCCACGCTGCTAAGGCGTTGCTGTGGGAGGATGGGTCTGTGGGGCCCAAACGACTCATCTTTGGTCTGCCCTGCACCTCCAGCCCAAATGGTTGAGCCTGAGATGAAGATGTGACATGGAACCTGGGGTCTGTCTTGAAGGTTCCGCACAAGCAGGGATGGATGACAGCTCTCCCCGCTGAGCCAGCCACATCTTTATCAAATTCGGAAACCGCAGCAGCGGTTGGAAGCAAGCGATGTGTACCAATGCGGGCACACCGGAGAGGTGAGAGGTGAGTGCAGGGAAGGCTTGTCCTCATACCTGGGGAGCCCCCGAGCAGACACCTAGAGCTTTCCCAACTTCCTCCGTCCCTACTCCTCCCCTCCTTCTGGCTCCGAGAAGTGCAGACCCTCTGGGTGGACTGAAATGAACTCCTTGGCTTTTGTCCCTCCGTCCCTGTCCCCACAGAGCTGTAGAAGAGCTGTCCCTTTTCTGAGGTCACCTGAGTCGCTGCACCATCGTCTCTCACGTCTGGGCAGCCGTCCTCTCTTGTTGTGGCCTCTCTCTTGCCTAAGGATAAGAACAGGGATCTGTTGAGTTTTGAACTCAACGTGTGCTGTTGGGAGCATTTGACTTTTTCCTCCACACGAGACTGTGAAAAGGAGAAATAGAAAATCACGACGAGCATTTAAAAGAACTGTCACACAAAACACACTCTGGAGTCAGTCTACCCAAGTTCAAAACTCAGCCCAGTGTCTTACTTGCTGCGAGGCTTCTTATTAGGTTACTTAATTTCTGTGAGTCCAGAGCCAATGACGAGAACATTCTTATCAAGGCAGGAAAGTAAAAAGCTGTGTGAAAATCTGAGCCTCGTGCCTGGGACTACGTAAGAATTTCATCAGAGTTAGCTGTTATGACTGTTCAATTCCAGAAGAGTATTTACACATTTCAATGGGTTCTCTGGAGAGAAATGTATCTACAGTTAGTGGCTGATACTATGTCTGTATTGGACACGAAAGAGGAGGCAAAGCTGGGAGTTGGGGAGACAGAGGTCACAGGACAGGAAGAGAAATGGCAGCTGAGGTAAATTTATCAAAAGGTTAGAAATATTGGGATAAGGTTTTTATCATTGTCAATTGGCTCTAAGATTACTGAATTGGCATCTTATAATTGTGTTTATAATATACATAAATCTAACTGGCTAAGATTAAGAGTCATGCTTTACCGGGTTATTGTGTGATCAGCTGACAGACCACGGGATGAGTGGGGGGGGGGCAATGCGTGGAAGCAAGAGGAACTAGGGGTCCCCTTCTGGAGAGATGGCTAACAGATGGACCGCCGCCGCAGAGTGAGATGGCCCAGCAGAGGCCCCATGGCCCCATAGGGCCAGAGAGTTTGTGGGCCCAGAGACCAGCAGTTCCGGAGAGTTGAAGGTGGAGCCGGACAGGAGCTCTGAGGCTCTCCATTGTCAGGATGGCAGATCACTTGGTCAGCGCCGCGTGCGGGGAGTTGGGGGTGGGGGTGGGGGCTTTCCTTTTTAATATTTCCCGCAACAATCTGGAAGTTCTGCATGGGCAGCAACAATAAATCACGGTTGGGCCTCTGCAGGAATGTGTGAACCCTTCATCTAGGAAGCAAGTCTGCCCCACAGGCAATTAAAATAGAGTTGTGGAGGTTAAGAAAAGCCCGCTCATTAACACGCAGGGGCTGTGGGCCTGCGCGGCTGAGCAGCACCCCTGTGTCCTGCCTGCACTTAGCTCATCCTTTCTGAGACTTGACGCTAGGGTGGATGCTGCCTCCGGGGACCTGACTCCTGAGGTTCCGGAAGGGATAAACAAGCAAGAAGCCAGCCAGGCTTAGACACTGGCATTCCAATGCCAGCCTCCTTCACCGAAGGAGCTCACGCCATCAGAAGTGACAGTCCCCAACAGCTCCTTGTATAGAAGGGCTGGCTGTGAACCGGCAGTGTCAGAGCTACGGGAAACAGAAAAGTAGGGCTTGCTGGGTCCCCACAAACTGCTGCTCTTCTTTCTGGGTTCTAGTTGTTAAGTGTGAAAGAGTGAGTGGGAAACGTGAGGGAAGGAGAGCGATAGGGCCAAGCTGACCACATCAAAGGAAAAATGGAATTCTGGGGGAAGCACCGAAGTTATTCTCAGCAGGCTCTGGCCAGCTCCTGTGAAATCTCCTCCCCCACCCCCAGCACAGTCGATGCATCGCTGGCCTTGACCCATGCAAACTTCTCAAATGTATGAGTTAGTCACAGCTTACTACAGATGCATCTAATCGTAACAGACTGAATGGAGGGTAAGTTTCTAGGAAGTCGTCTAATAATCCAAGAAGGAAACCAGCCCAGAGAGGGAGAAATGGTGGCTCAAGACTTGAAAGCCCGGATATCAGCAGCGGCGATGCGCGGCTGTGGCTCCGCTTTGTCTGCTGTCCACTCAGGAAGCCGCACGTGACTTCCGCTTTCTCACCCGCTAAAAATAAACCTTGACTTCTCTCTCAGTCTACATGACCCCTGGTGTGAATTCTGCTCCTTCAGGAGCATGAGAGCTAAGTCTCTCTCTCTCTCTCTCTCTCTCTCTCTCTCTCTCTCTCTCTCTCTCTCTCTCACACACACACACACACACACACACACACACACACACACACACGTACACACCACCAGTTGGGATCAGAGGGAATGAAAGAAGGAGAAGGCCACTCCTCATAGGAACATGATCATCCACAGAAAAGCTCAAAAGGAAATTGCAAGATGCACAGTGGGACTGGAAGATGACTCCGTAGCAGTTAAAAGCTCTGGCTGCTCTTCCAGAGGACCAGGGTTTGGTTCCTGGTACCTACATGGTTACTCACAACCATCTGTGAGTCTGGATCCGAGGAACATACCACTTACAGGCAGCCACTCATAGACAAAAATAAAAATAAGCTGTCAAATGTACACAGGACTCATCACTTAAAAATTCAGGCTTCCTGAAAGAGAAGGTAAAAAAAGGTTTTTATGTTTGGGTTGCTAGGTAATTAGAATGCAGTGACATTTTCAGTATTAAAAATGAGTTGAGTTGGATCCACGATGAAAGGCTATACAAGGACAGTAGAGGCCACACTGGAAGAGCATTCTGTAATAAGATGTCCCATGGCCATTTGATTCAGCATGGTAGCAAATAGAACTAATAAGATCGAGGTGCTGCTTTTTTACATTTTACTGAATTTTGGTTAATTTGACTTGGAATTTAAGTAGACAGACGGCTGCCATCTTTGTAAACTGTAAAATTATTGAAGAATGGGTCGAAGCCAAGGTCCCCCAATGAAGAGCTTGAGGACATTTCAGAACCAACATTTAATGCAAGGAATCTACTGACCCTTGATCTTCTCAACACACCGAGAAATCTCAACCTGACATCTGCGCATCTGATCACAGTCAGCTGCCTGAACTTTCTGATGGGCCCGGATCTCAGCCAAAGGAGGACTTGATGCTTATCTATTATATAACTATTACAAGGAAATCACATGTGACAGAGAACTCTCAGAGTGGGAGAAGCTTGAGCCGTTATATGTGATGTACAAAACTCAGTTGTTTGGATGTTCTGGGAAATGTTCAGAGCTTTTACAAGGTCAGGAGATGGTAATGTGAGAGGCCAGACACGGTGAATGGCCCACCCTGTGCAGGGCAGGCTCCTTCAGGTAGTATTCAACCTGCCGCACTGCCAACTACCCCTCCACTGTTAATACTTTCTGTCTTACATTTTCTTCTGAAAACCGGGAATTTTCCCCCAGAAGATTAATAGATCCAGTTGTTGGTAAAACCGAGTTTTCTAGGTCATGGCAGGGAAAGTCAGACACAGCTGGGGCAAAGTGCATTGGATTCTTCTGAGAAGTTAATGATGTTTCTACACAACTCATAACATTTCGACTGAGAAAAATGCAAAGAAAAAGGGAGCCTTCTGGAAATTTATGATGCCGCATTGGCGCCTAGGTAGAGTGCTCTCCACTCCTGGGCCCTTACTGACGGGGCCGAATGGTGTGACAGTGATTCTTTGACTTAAAGAGTCTCCAGTATTTACTACTTGATTCTTTCAGAAAAAAAAATTACTCCTGTAATCCTAGCACTCAGGAAGCCAAGGCAGAAGAGATCTCAAGTTCAAGACCAGCCCAAGCTGCATGATAAGACTCTGTTTCGAAACACCAAGGGCTTACATGTAGCTCAGTGGTAGAACCATTACCCAGTATGTGTCAGACCCTGGGTGAAATCCCAACCCCTCCCACACACACAGACACAGAGTTTACCAACTGTGATAGTCATGATCAAACTATACAGCTTTCAAGCTACTGATATAAGAACACTCAGTACAGTAGTGTTGCAGGGCTAGTTGAAGAGGACCTAAGGAGCCCAGGGAAGACGTTCACAGGGGATAAATATTTTGACAATGAAATACATGGCAGATTGACTTGTCCTCTTAAGCAGTTGAAGGCCCTAATCCCCCATATCTCAATATAGCCAATAAAGAGACAATTGAGTTTAGGTTGTTTGGGCTGAGGATGTATAGCCCAGTGGTAGAGTGCTTGCCTAGTGTGTGGAAGGCCATGGGCTTGGTCCTCAAAGACAGAGAGGAGAATGTGAGGGAAAAAAGAAATTGTTTACATGCATCTCAATCTACTTAGATCAGTTTCCCCTTAAGAAGAGATGAGGAGCACACCCAGAGACAGCCACGGTGCCGTGCACACAGAGACAGCCACGTGAGGTCGCAGTCGAAAGTGGTCATCTGCAAGCCACGGTCAGGCATATCAGAGGAAAGCAACGCTGCTGAGACCTTGGCCTTAGACTCGCAGTGAGAAGAACAGTTTTACTATTTAAGAGGCACAGTCTAGCTGGGCGTTGGTGGTGCATGCCTTTAATCCCAGCACTTGGGAGGCAGAGGCAGGCGGATTTCTGAGTTCGAGGCCAGCCTGGTCTACCGAGTGAGTTCCAGGACAGCCAGGGCTACACAGAGAAACCCTGTCTCAAAAAGACAAAAACAAAAAAAACAAAAAACAAAAAAGAGGCACGGTCTAGAGTCTGGAGAGGGGGCTCAGCAGGTAAGAGTGCTTGCCGCTCATACAGAGCACAGGAGTTCAGAGTTCTATTCCCAGCACCCATGTCAGGTGGTTCATGACCTGTGCAATCAGCTCCAAGGGATCTATTGCCCTGCTTTAGCCTCTAGGAGTACATGCACCAGTGTACACACACACACACACACACACACACACACACGATTTGTTATGGCCAGTCTGAAAAAGTCACAGAGGTTAGAAAGACTTTTTTTTTTTTTTTTTTTTTTTTTGTCTCAGAGAGATGAGCATGGGCACAGCCTCAAGCACACAAAGAGTTAAGGAACTTGGGTCAAATGGTGAAAACATTCATTGGAGAATTAAGAATCCAGAAGAAGGGGAGAAAAATACTGAGAAGGAAGAGAGGCCTCAAATATTACAGTATCCACCGTTTTCCCTGAACAAAGAGTGAGCTTTTGGCTTCTAGACTGGCAAGTCTGGTGGCCCGCCGGAGAGAGGAGAACCGGAAGAGGAAGCTTAAAAATGTTTGAGCAAGAAATGAGAACATGAACGGTGGCATTTCCCAAGGCAAGCACTTGGAGAAAAGACTTGAAAGGATTTTGTTGGCCGAGAGCATTATTTGTTGGAGACGGAGAAACGGGCACAGCAGAGCTCCATCTGCAACAGAACCCTGTGGGCAGAGGCGTGGCTGTCATCTGCAATGCAACAGCACAGCCGTTCCTTGACCCCAAATGATCAAAAAATGACATAAAAAGCCAAAAACTTACTCTGCTGTTTTAAGGTGGATTAAAATACTAAATGGCAAACTTGGAAAGAACTACTGAATAGAGGAGGAAAATCAGATGCTTTATCAGTAAGAGGAAGAAAGAGAGAATAAATCAGATATTACAATTAGTTACAATGACAAAAGTCCATCATTACAAGTATTCGGAAGTGTTGAAATGACGGGTTAATGGGTTACCAGGAAAACAGAGTTGGGTGGGTGGCAGCATTAGAAACGAGCTCGGCTCTCATAGAGCTGGCTTAGGAATTTATTACGCTAATATAAGTCTTCAACAGATGCCAGAGTTTTAAATAGTAACATCATTACCGCACAAAACAGGAGTATCTGATCCAACACGAAAATGTTTGTTCCTGGTAAGGTGACGGTCTTGGAAGCTGAAAGCCTTGAATATGCAGATCTCATTTCTACGTGAAATGGAGCCAAAGGGAAAATCAGCCTGAGGATGGCCTTGCCTACAGCAGCCTTGCCGGAAGGGCTCCCACGGCCTCAAACAGCACAGTTCTCCCTTGTTCAGGCTGCAAGCACCTTGTAAGTTGTCATCAGGGATGCAGGTTAGAGGAGAGGCTCTCCAGGCTCCAGCTGGCATGATGAGATGGATGGGAGGAAAGTAACAAAGAAATACACCCTGACTCAACGCTTTCAGCAGAAGAGTGAATCATCGTCCTGAGAGGCCAAAGCTTTTGGGTTCAGACTCCATCTTCGAGAACCTGGCGGAAGGCCGAACTCAAGTTAACTAACAAGCTGGCACATACCACCAGTTCCCAGGCTACTCCCCTATCAACCTGTACCTCCAGGTTACAACCCCGCCCCTGACACCTCACTTCCTAACAACCACCAATCAGGAGGAAAGCAGAAGTTAAGTTTATGGTTTGGCTCCCAGCACCAGCCAATTATGTTGAAGATCATAATGGCCCCCAATCAGATGTGTGCCAGGTTAGATGCCCCTTTCTTGACTCTGGAAATTCTTGGTTAAAACTAGACTCAGGGCTCCACCTTCCTGCTGTGTCAGGGCTGGCGGGGAGCCCAAGCTCAAGCTTGTAATAAAGAGAGCCTAATGCTATTACGTTGGAATGGGCTCCTTGGTGGTCTTTGGGGTCCACAAATGCTTCCTGGCACAGTAGTCCCAAGGTCTTCAGTCCCAAGGTGTGTGTGTGTGTGTGTGTGTGTGTGTGTGTGTGTGTATGAGAGAGAGAGGGGGGAGGAGAGGGAGAGAGAGAGAGAGATGGGGCTCATAAACTCTTTGCAAGGAGACTATCTTGAGGCATCATTTTAATAAAATGTAGAGAGAAGGAATGAAAATGTTTTTATACTATAAAACATTATATGTATCAATTATATAAAACATATGTAATATAGTATATTCATTATAAAATGAACAAACCATTCATTTATAATCTCAAAGGAAATAATAGCCAAAAGGATAAAAATTATAATTTCTGACGTTTATTGAATACCAAATGCATGCATACTAGGCACTATCCTAAGCACTTTGCCTGTCCCAGCTAATCTCATTACAACATGCTACAGTGTTACTACCACTCTATATGGAAATAATCAGAGGTATATGGAAATAAGGATTTGATGAAGATTATATACCATGTAAGTGGCAAAGCTAAACATTCAAAACCAAGCAAAATACTCCAAGGATACAGCTGCTTGATCATTGTGTTTGCACAATTAACAATAAGGAATGCCACAGTTGGTGATGTGGGGTTATATAGTGACTTAAAGGAATAAAGTAGATCTCTAAGTATTAATGTGGGTTAACATCATTAGTTAGGTGCCGGCACCTGCCATGATTAATCTTGTCAACTATAAGCTAGACAGAGAGAGGCCAAGGCACTACCAGAGCCCACCTTTGGATGTGTCTCCCTAGGAGACATCACAAGAGACAGAAATGAGGAACAGAGTCCCACCTTGAAAGTGAGAGGCTCAATCAAGCAAGCTGGTGACCCACACGTCATCGAAGCGAAGCAAAGGAGGGACCCAGGTGGCTTCTGCAACTCCTTTCTGCATGAACAAGAGCACTTGATGTCACCAATGTCCTCCGACATCAGACTCCAGTTTCTCCAGCCCTTCAGTGCCATCGCACCATTGGCTCTCCTGAGAGCATCATGCAGCCGTGGACTTAGCCTATGTCACTGGTCTCTCTGGTCCTGAGACTTCTACCGTGCCGGACTGAGCAGCTTTGCATTCTTTGCCTCTCTAGCCCGCATACCTCTAGTTGAATACCAGCTGCATGAGCATCAGGGGGTCTGATGGTCTCTTCTCACCTCCATGGGCACCCAGGATGCACGTGATGCATGTACACACATACAGACACACAGAGAGACAAAGCATTCACACATATAAATAAAAGTAATAAATTCAACTTTAAAAATCATACTCATCAAAAGAGTCTCCAACATATAACAAGGACACATGCTCCACTATGTTCATAGCTGCCTTATTTATGATAGCCAGAAGCTGGAAAGAGCCCAGATGTCCATCAACAAAGGAATAGATACAGAAAGTGTGGTACATTTACACAATGGAGTACTACTCAGCTATTAAAAACAATGAATTCATGAAATTCCTAGACAAATGGATGGAACTAGAAAATATCACCCTGAGTGAGGTAACCCAATCACAAAAGAACACACATGGTATGCACTCACTGATAAGTGGATATTGTCCCCAAAGCTTGGAATGCCCAAGATACAATTCACAGAGCACATGAAGCTAAAGAAGAAGGAAGACCAAAGTGTGGTCCTTCTTAGAAAGGGAAACAAAATACTCATGGGAGCAAATATGGAAATAAAATGCAGAGCAGAAACTGAAGGAAAGGTCATCCAGAGACTGTCCCACCTGGGAATTCATCCCAGACATAGTCTCCAAACTCTGACACTATGGTGGATGCCAAGAAATGCTTGCTGAAAGGAGTCTGATATAGCTGTCTCCTGAGAGGTCCTTCCAGAGCCTGACAAATATAGAGGAGGATACTTGCAGCCAACCATTGGCCTGAACATGGGGTCCCCAATGGAGGAGTTAGAGAAAGTACTGAAGGAGCTGAAAGAGGTTGCAACCCCATTAGAAGAACAGCAATATTAGCCAACCAGACCCTCCAGAGCTCCCAGGGACTAAGCCACCAATCAAGGAGCACACATGTTTACAGCTGCATATGTAGCAGAGGATGGCCTTGTCAGGCATCAGTGAGAGGAGAGGTCCTTGGTTCTATGAAGGCTTGATAGATGCCTCAGTGTAGGGGAATTGAGGGCTAGGAGGCAGGAGTAGATGGGTGGGTAGAGGAAGACCCTCGTAGAAGCAGGGGGAGGGGAGAAACTGGGAAAGGGGATAACATTCTACATGTAAATAAAGAAAATACCCACACCATTTGCACCAGGGAGCCAGGTGGTTCCACAGCTTTCTGTGCATGGCCCACCAGTAGAGAGTGATCTCCAAACAGTGCTTTCACTTGGACCACAGAGGTGAGGTTTCCACCTTCTCTCTGGAGGAGAACAGCTAGGAGTGCACATGGCAATCAGTGGAGAAGCTGGGACAGAAGTCTTCCAGCTGTCATTTGTACCAGGGAGCCAGGCAGCTCCACAGCCTTCTGTGCAGACCCTGCCATAAAAGAGTTGGTCTCCCAAGAGTACAGACACAGGCTTACAGGCCCACAGGAGGGACAAGCTCCAGCCAGAGACAGCAAGACCAACTAACACCAGAGATAACCAGATGGTAAAGACAAGCCAAGAACCCTACCAACAGAAACTAAGGCTAGTTGGCAATATCAGAACCCAGTTCTCCCACTACAGCAAGTCCCAGATACCCCAACACACCGGAAAAGCAAGAGTTCAATTTAAAATCACATCTCATGATGCTGACAGAGGTCTTCAAGAAGGACATAAATAACTCCCTTAAAGAAATACAGGAGAACATGGGTCAACAGGTAGAAGCCCTTAAAGAAGAAATACAAAAATCCCTTAAAGAATTACAGGAAAATACAATCAAGTGAAGAAATTGAACAAAACCATCAAGGATCTAAGAGTGGAAGTAAAAACAATGAAGAAATCACAAAGGGAGACAACTCTGGAGATAGAAAACCTTGGAAAGATATCAGGAGTCATAGATGCAAACATCAACAACAGAATACAAGAGATAAAAGAAAGAAACTCAGGTGTTGAAGATATCATAGAAACCATTGACCAACAGTCAAAGAAAATGCAAAATGCAAAAAGTTTATAACCTAAAACATCCAGGAAATCCAGGACACAATGAGAAGACCAAACCTAAGGATTGTGGATATAGAAGAGAGTGAAGATTTCCAACTTAAAGGGCCAGTAAATATCTTCGACAAAATTATAGAAGAAAATTTCCCTAACCTAAAGAAAGAGATGCCCATGAACATACAAGAAGCCTTCAGAACTCCAAACAGATTGGACCAGACCAGAAAGTTCTCCCGGCACATAATAATCAAAACACCAATGCACTAAACAAAGAAAGAATATTAAAAGCAGTAACGGAAAAGGGGCAAGTAACTTATAAAAGCAGGCCTATCAGAATTACACCAGACTTCTCACCTGCGATTATGAAAGCTAGAAGATTCTGGGCAGATCTCATACAGACCCTAAGAGAACACAAATGCCAGCCCAGACTACTATATCCAGCAAAACTCTTAATCACCATAGATGGAGAAACCAAGATATTCCATGATAAAACCAAATTTACACAATACCTTCCCACAAAACCAACCCTACAAAGGATAATAAATGGAAAACACTAACACAAGGAGGGAAACTACACCCTAGAAAAGACAACAAAGTAATTTTCCAACAAACCCATAAGAAGGTAACCACACAAACATAAAAATAACATCAAAATAACTGGAAGCAACAATCACTATTCCTTAATATCTCTTAACATCAATGGACTCAATTCCCCAATAAAAAGACATAGACTAAGAGAAATCTTTTCATGTAAATTTTCAATTTTTTCAGAAAATGTAATTCCTCATCAATTAATTTAGTAATGATTTTTTAGTCTACCATTTTATCTGCATTATTTTTCATGTTAATCTTCCATTTTTAACCTCTTTTTTTCTATTGGATATATTCTTTATTTACATTTCATTTCCCTTTTCCTGGTTCCCCACCCCCCCCAAAGGTCCCATATGCCCTTTTCCTTCCCCCTGTTCCCCCATCTACCCTTTCCCACTTCCCTGTTCTGGTATTCTCCTACACTGATGCATTGAGCCTTTCCAGAACGTGGGTCCACTCCTTCCTTCTTGGACATCATTTGGTATGTGGATTGTGTCTTTGGTGTCCCAAGATTCTAGGCTAATATCCACTTATCAGTGACTGCATACCATGGGTATTCTTTTGAGACTGGGTTACCTCACTTAGTATGATGTTCTCCAGCTCCATCCATTTCTCTAAGAATTTCATGAATTCATTGTTTCTAATGACTGAATAGTACTCCATTGTGTATATATACCACATTTTTTGTATCCATTCCTCTGTTGAGGGACATCTGGGTTCTTTCCAGCTTCTGGCTATTATAAATAAGGCTGCTATGAACATAGTGGAGCATGTATCCTTATTGCATGCTGTGGAATCTTCTGGGTATATGCCCAGGAGTGGTATGGCAGGGTCCTCTGGAAGTATCATGTCTAGTTTTCTGAGGAACCGCCATACTGATTTCCAGAGTGGTTGTACCTGCTTGCATTCCCACCAGCAGTGGAGGAGTGTTCCTCTTTCTCCACATCCCCGCCAACACCTGCTGTTTCCTGAGTTTTTAATCTTAGCCATTCTGACTGGTGTGAGGTGAAATCTCAGGGTTGTTTTGATTTGCATTTCCCTAATGACTAATGATGTTGAACATTTCTTAAGGTGCTTCTCAGCCATCCAAAGTTCTTCAGGTGAAAAGTCTTTGTTTAGCTCTGTACCCCATTTTTTGATAGGGTTATTTGGTTTTCTGGGGTCTAACTTCTTGAGTTCTTTGTATACACTGGATATTAGCCCTCTGTCAAATGTAGGGTTGGTGATAATTTTAACATGTTTTCTCTACATTTCTTCTTTCTTATCAGAAATATTTTCCATGTAAATCTCTAATTTTATCACAAAATATTTTAATTCCACTTTCAATTAATTTAGATAGGCTTTTTATGTTTACCATTTTACCTGTATAATTTTTCATGAAATAGTCAATTTTAACATGTTTTTCTAGATATTTCTTGAATTTTATCAGAAATATTTTCCATGTAAATCTTCAGTTTTACCTTAAAATATTTATAATTCTACTTTCAATCAACTTAGAAATACTTTTATGCCTACCATTATATCTATATAAACTTTTCAATGATAAACCTCAATTTTAATGTATTTCTATATTTCTCTACAATTTTATCAGAAATATTTTCCATGTAAATCTTCAATTCTATCATAAAATGTTTCTACTTCCCTTTTCAATTAATTTAGCAGTTTTTTATGTCTTCCATTTTACTCTTTAATTTTTCTTGAAAATTGTCAATTTTAATGTTTTTCTATATATCTCTTCTATTTTATTAGAAATATTTTCCATGTAAATCTTCAATTTTATCATAAAATGTTTTTACTTCCTTTTTCAATAAACAAACATGCTTTTCAAAAAATATGGGAATCATAAAAAATATTCTGTATATGATGTTATTTCAAGGTTATAAAGATTGCCAAAATCTAAAAAAAAAAGAAAATAACCAATAAAAAATGTATATAAATCATACTCATACATATGGTATAAAAGTGGGTGTGAAATTGCCCAGAGCAGTGGTTCTCGACCTTCCTAATGCTGTAACCATTTTGAGAACAGTTCTTCACATTGTGGTGACCCCAAAGCATAAAATTATTTTATTGCTACTTCATAACTGCAATTCTGCTACTATTATGAGTCCTAATGTAAATATCTGATAATTGGGCTTTTCTGACATGTGATCTCTATAAAAGAATCATTCGACCCCTAAAGAGGTCACAACCCCCAGGGTGACAATGACTGGCCTAGAGGAACAAAGAGAACCAAGGAGAGAAGGGAGGGTGAACAGAGAAGGGGATCTGGTGACAGAGAAGATGATCAAAGCACGTTATATAATCACACAAGAATGTCCTTGGGTAAAGCAACAGCGGCTACAGTGGAAATGGTGGAGCAGAGTAACAAACACATGCCTTTTTAGAATAAGAACATACAACACACGTTCTGTGGATTCTGTGCCTCTACAGAACCCTGACTAACACAGCATGCTAAAATAAAAAATGTCCATTTAGCATTACAGTCACTTACCATAACAGATTGCAAAGGGGAGTCTACATTTGACTATTTCAGTGATACGGTAAAAGGGGGGAAATTATAATTATATGATATTTCCTTGCTATTGCCAACAACAATTCAACATTCCCACATTTTCAGAAAATATGCACATTTTTCTGAACTGTTACGTCATCTTCATCCATGAGATAATCAGGCAAGTTTTTTTTTAATATTCCATTTCCCTAATGAACTACTAATATTCCAAGCACCAATGTATTTGGTAACCTATGCATAATTTACCTTATTGATTCTAAGGCTCTGATTCTCTTAAATCGAAGTGAAGACTCGTTACTGCTGTAACCGCACAGTATCATCTCCACTTCTTCTCAAAGCCACCCTTCCTGTCCCACTCCCAACATGGTGGCCCCTAAACTACCGTACTGGCTGGTTTTGTGTGTCAACTTGACACAAGCTGGAGTTATCACAGAGAAAGGAGCCTCCCTTGAGGAAATGCCTCCATGAGATCCAGCTGGAGGGCATTTTCTCAATTAGTGATCAAGGAGGGGGCAGGGGGAATTGTGGGTGGTGCCATCCCTGGGCTGGTAGTCTTGGGTTCTATAAGAGAGCAGGTTGAGCAAGCCAGGGGAAGCAAGCCATTAAGTAACATCCCTCCATGGCCTCTGCATCAGCTCCTGCTTCCTGACCTGCTTGAGTTCCTGTCCTGACCTCCTTTGGTGATAAACAGCAATGTGGAAGTGTAAGCTGAATAAACCCTTTTCTTCTCAACTTGCTTCAAGGTCATGAAGTTTTGTGCAGGAATACAAACCCTGACTAAGACAACTATCTCGCACAAAATCTGGCTTCAATTCAGGGGGCTGATGACTTTTACAAACGATCCAGGCTGTCGGGTTAATTCCAAGGGGAGTGTCTGATCCACAGTGCCGTCTTGAGGTCCCTCATCAGAAATGGGGTATCTGAAAACTCTGTGAGTCCATCTCTCTCCATATGACTAAAATTATAAATAAAATATCTGGGTAGATCCTGCTAACAGCCATGTTTTTGTCTCATGAGAGAACAACAATCCAAGTGAAATAATAAGCTAGAAATGAGGTGGAAAAATAAAGGGTGTCTCAGCTGGGTTTCTATCGCTGCGATAAAACACTATGACCTAAAGCAAGTTGGAGATAAAGGCTACACTCCCAGGTACCAGCATTCTCATGGCTCAGGGAGGACATGTCAAGAACCCAGGAGCAGGAACTGGAGCGGAGCCCTGGAGGAACCCTGCTTACGAGCTTGCTCAGTTCTTTTCTTTCATGGCTTAAGCCAACCTTCCCAATAGTGCCATTGCCCATGATGGGTTTTGGCCCTCACACATCAATTGTTAATCATTAAGATGCCCCTACGGCCTTGCCCACTGGCCCATCTGGTGGGGACAATTTCTCAATTGAGTTCCATTTTCCCAAATGATTCTGGCGTAAGTCAAGTAGACCAAGCAAACTAATCAGGACAAAAGCAAAAGGTCAAAGGTCCACCCCCACCCCAGACATTGGTCAAATGTCTCCACCTCTGCCCTTGGATCTGCAGATCTTAGCATCTCTGCTCCATTCACTACTTGACTATCACTGTGACAAAAGTCATTGAAATTACTACAACCAGCGTCTAAGATTCCCTACGCGCTGCTACGCTACTGAAAGATTTCAAACGAGAACATATGTGCAGCCGGGGTTCTTGTGACTCATCAAAGAAGGGGATGTGATCTAAGTTTGAACAGAAGGCAAAAGGGATTTCATGATGGATAATCTCCCACACAATACAATCTCAAGGAAAAGAGATTCCAGGTTTCTCTAGTTTTTCTCTTATGTATGTCAAAAAAAAAAAAAAAGACAAAGAAAAAAACCATAAAGAACCAAGAACCAAACTGAAGAGAGGGATGACTCGTGGGTAAGAGCACTTGATTTGCAAGCATGTGGGTGGAATTTGGGTCCCACAGGGAAGAATCGAGGTATAGCTAAATGCTTGCCTAGAAGCCCAGTATTGCAGCAGGGAAACAAAAGGATCAGTGAGAGACTCTGTCTCCCCGAAATAAGGTGGAGAACGACAGGGCAAGACACCTGATCTCCTTCTCCGGCTTCTCTGTGCATACATAGGCATGCATACCTGTACACACATACGCATACACCATGTATAGATGACAGCAAGAAAGAGTGAGAGAAGAAGAAGGAGGGAGACAGACAGACAGAAAGGGAGAAGGAGAGGAAGGTAGTGGGGGGGGGACCATATGGTGTCAAGTTCTTACTCAAGTTATACTACTAGCATTACAAGGCTAGCAGCCATTTGGAGCAAGCTCTCAAGTGAGTAAAACACACTTTGAACATCCTGGAGAATGGAAAATGTTGAAGGAGCCCTCGCCTCTGATGCTTTTTGTAGCCGGTCCACACCACTGAGATTTCATCTTCTCAAGATCCTTCTCAAGAACCGACTGTGAGAACGGTCACCAGGGATGCGCCTCTGTAATTGTGAGTCTCCAGAGTCTGCTAAGGGCCAAGCTTTACCTGTGAAGATCTTCTAGCCCTCTTCCCTCTTTTCACATGTATGTGGGTGCATGTGTGTGCGTGTGCTGAGGCCAGAGGCTGGTGTTGGGTGTTCTCCTTGATCGGTCACTGTCATATATATTGGGGCAGGGTGGCTCATTTGAATCAGGAGCTCGCTAAAAGCAGCTAGTCGAGTTCCTCAGAATGCTCTGGAATGCCCTGTCTCAGCCTCTCTTGAAGAGGGGTGGGCTAAAGGTGGGGTACCACACCCAAATGATATTTTCTTGGGTTCTGGGGATCCAAACTCTGGTCCTCACACTGCACGGCATGTAGTTAACCAGCAAGCCATCTCCTGGCCCCAACTTCTCTCTTCAAGTCCCTTAAATTATACACCTTCAGGAGCTATGTTGGCGGCCTATGGAAGTATTAACTAGGCAAATTTCTAGTTTCAAATAAAAGTAAATCATATTACTTCAGTATCAATTCAACCGATCCTCAATTCTCTGTATTGGTGGGAATCAAAAGTAAATTATCCTAAGGAGCAGCAATTCCAACTTTTCCACTTGAATCAGTTTATCTGCTCTGTCAGTGTTCCAACATCCTTTCCCAAATGTTCTACCACAGGTACCAAGCTGGAAAGAACTGGAACTAAGAACTGAAAGGGAAGGTTGGGGTTTGAACCTCCAGCAACTATGAGAAGATGCATGTTAACATCAAATATAAGTGTCACTTGGACAGCCCATTTCTCTTTCTGTGGACAGCCAGATAATGACTATAGCCATTTTTCTCACATAGTTATATGCTCAGGCATGGCCATTCATGTACCTAGAACAAACCCATGAATGCTTGCTTGCCTCTTTCTTTGATTCTGTTGCTACAGTTTAACAAGAAAAGCAAGACTCAAGAGAAAATGCTAGCCCCTATTTTGTGAGGAGTTCTATACTAGCTTTGGTTTCCCCACCAATGAAGAATGGAAGGCAAAACTGTTTCTTGGCATTTTGGGGACTATGGTCCCCAGGCAGTGAGGTCACTGGACAAGGAAGCGACCAAGCCAACACAGAGGTGTGCCACTGAATTGTTACCTTCTGCCAGCACCCTCTGCTTGACCTACCCAGATACTCCAAGGAGCCTTGAGAACCGCATCTCACAAATGTCTGTCCTAGAGATGAACCAAGGAAACATGTATCCACACCCTTCTCTCTTCCATTGGCCAAGGATGGCTCATGTCAGAAAGGAATGTCTAGAAATCGCATATTTTAAATCCAGAGCTGAAGCCCCTGGCCACAATATCAGAGAAGCCATATGACAGAAAGCTTGATGTCTTAGTCAGGGTTTCTATTCCTGCACAAACATGACCAAGAAGCAAGTTGTGGAGGAAACAGTTTATTCAGCTTACAATTCCACACTGCTGTTCATCACTAAAGGAAGTCAGAACTGGAACTCAAGCAGGTCAGGAAGCAGGAGCTGATGCAGAGGCCATGGAGGGATGTTACTTACTGACTTGCTTCCCCTGGCTTGCTCAGCCTGCTCTCTTATAGAACCCAAGACTACCAGCCCAGGGATGGCACCACCCACAAGGGGCCCTCCTCCTTGATCACTAATTGAGACAATGCCCTACAGCTGGATCTCATGGAGGCATTTCCTCAAGAAAGGCTCCTTTCTCTGTGATAACTCCAGCTTGTGTCAAGTTGACACACAAAACCAGCCAGTGCACTTGGGGTGCACGGCTATCGGATGAGCCCATAACAAGGCTCTTTCTAACTCAAACAGCTTGTGGCAGATTTAGGTCTATAGGAACTGGTGACCACAGACAGGGGTGACTGGAGTAAGAAGTGGCCCCGAATAACCTTTGCAGGAATGCAAAAGACCCAGCCAATATGAATAAAGGGATTTCTTTCAATGCAGTCTCTGGGAATGCAGCTTTTGTTCAGAGCCAGGCGTCTGTTCACAAGCATGCTCCCGAGGTCCGCGTGTTAGCTGGAGAGGGGTGTGGTGTTTCCTGGGGGCTGTCCCCACAGAAGCTCTCATCTAGCTCATTCTTCCAAGCATGCGACAGCAAGGGTGGCAGATGGCAATTTCCTAAACTAGATTTGATTGTTTGCTGGGGAGTTCAAGGACAGAATTCCTCGGGTTCAACAAATATGAGATCACGAATGGCTAAAAATACTCAACATCAAACCAGAAAAAGAATTAAGAAGCTCTTGAGTAATGATTATTTTTATAAAGGATAACTAGGGGCCTCCAGGCCAAGCTGCATTCAAGACTTAAAAGCAACAAAAATCACCCAGAGGGTTGGCTCTAAATGATCGTGGACATCATATTGCCTGGAGAGCTGGCTCAATGGTTAAAAGCACAGACGACTCCTCCGGAGGACCCACGCTTGGTTCTCAGAACCCAGGAGTTACTCACAGGAATCTGTGACTCCATTTCCAGGGGATCTGACACCCTCCTCTGGCCTCTGTTGGTACTGCATGCACACGACATAAATGGAGATGCAGATGCAGGCAAAACACCCATACACATATAAAATAATAAAATAAAATAAAATAAAATAAAATAAAATAAAATAAAATAAAATAAAATAAAATAAAATAAAAAAATAAAATAAAATAAAAAAATAAAATAAAATAAAATAAATAAAATAAATAAAATAAAATAAAATAAATAAAATAAAATAAAATAAATAAAATAAAATAAATAAAATAAAATAAAATAAAAATAAAATAAAATAAAATAGTAAAGTAAAATAAAATAAAATAATCTTTTTTGTTAAGGCAAATATTTAGTATTTGTTCATTTGAAAGGAAGTGTTGTGGATTGCCCTGGTGCTATTTGTATTTTGATGCTAATTCTGCTTCCTGAAGAGGGGCTACCCCCCACCCCCACACACAAGGAGCAGACCATGTACTCAGATGACTCCATTTGAAACTTCTCCCTATTTTAACTTGTGAAATAAAAGCTAAAGCCTGTGGTTGAGCAGTGGAAGGGAAAGGTGCCACTGGAAGTTTTAGAGAAGGAGAGTGCAGAAGGAGGAAGCAGAGATGACAAAACAAAGGGATGGGGAGAGAGAGGAAGATGAGGAAGAGGAGGTAGAAGATGGAGCAGAACCACCATGTGGCCTGGAGGAGCCACAAATAGCAAAGGAGCTCATCTCTGGGGAATAAAGTGGTGTAGTGGTAAATCTGCCCAACCTAGGTGTGCAGCTTATAAATATTATAACTGAGCTGTGTGTTCTTTGCACGGCCATATTGGGGTTGGAGATTTACCAATGCAAATCTGGCTGGTATTAAATATTAAGGCTGCCTGGTGTTTTCCATTTGTGATGATTTAAGTGGGCAAAAGAGAGGGCGAAACCATGGAGCGGGTAGGTCTTTGGCGGTTGCTGGGGTGGGTCAGTCTGTGAACTTCATGCATTCTCAGGAAGGACACAGAATTGAGCAGCTTAGCAAGCCAGATGCTGGAACCAGGCATCTGGCATTAGACTAGGAGGAACGGGCGGGATGGAAGTGGAGCCAGTGGCAGCGTGAGCATGGAGCCAAGTTGTTAGGGGCCATCATGGCACCCGGCAAGGAGACCAGGTAAGGGGAAGCACACCTTTTAAAATTACATGCACCAAGGAAGCTCCACAGCAGTGTTGGAAAAAATTGTGACAAATGTTGGTAAGACTACAGAGGAAAGGAGACTCTTCTATATTGTTGGGGGACTATACATTTGTAAGGTCACTATTTCATGTGTGTGTGTGTGTGTGTGTGTGTGTGTGTGTGTGTGTATGTGTGTGTGTTTCCCCTTGTCTCTGTTCCTTTAGGGAACTCTAACTAACACATTCACTTTTCCTTGACCACAAAATACTACCCATTCTTTACCAAGTCAGTTCACATCCCATTATCTCCTCATAATATCCTTCCATCCCTTGGATACCTGCATTACCACAGCCAAATCTCAGTTTGTAGAACTTGATGCTTCAGTGCCCTAAGGTCTCATTAATTCAAGACTTACTAAGACAAAGCCAGTCGGTGAAATGTAATATCACCCTGTATGATGCTTTGAAAACCCAAAACATGATTCAAGAAAACTCCATGGGAAGTTGATATCAAAAGGAAATCTTTCAGTTACATATTTGATAGAGGAGTAATAACTACAATAAACAAAGAACTCAAAAACCTGAACATCAAGAAAAACATTCAAAAAAAACAAAAAAACAAAACAAAACAAAACAAAAAAAACAATGGGCCATGGAATTAAACAGTGAGTTCTCACAAGGATTTGCTAATGACTAGTAAGTATTTAAAAGTGTTCAACATCATCCCAAGTGTGGTAGCACATGCCTTTAATCCCAGCATTTGAGAAGCAGAGGCTGATAGATATCTGCCTCTTGAGTTCAATGCCAGCTTGGTCTACACTGCTTTCTCCAGGCCAGCCAAGGCTACACAGAGAGATCCTGTCTCAATAAAATTTAAAAAAAAAGTGTTTAAGATCTTTAGCCATCAGGAAAATGCAAAATAAAATGACATTGATATCCTGTTTCATACCAAAAAGTCACGTCAAACACTGGTAATCCTGTGGAGAAAAGGAAACCACTCTGCATTATTAGTGGGAGTATAAACTGTTATAGCCACTATTTAAATCAGTTTGGTTTCTCAGAAAGGTAAAAGTGGATCTGCTCTATAATATGACCACTCCTTGGGAAGGGCCGTAATAGAGATACCTACATACATATCTGTATTTATTGCTACGCTGCTAGCCACAAGCGCTAGGGAGTAACACCAACTTGGATGTTCCCAATGAGTGGGTTTTGAAAACATGATACACTTACACAGTGGGAATCTATCCAGCACTTAAAAATGAAATTTGTAAAAGAAAAAATAATGCAATGAGAAAATATACTGAATGAAGCAACCTGAGCCCAGAAAGAAAAGTGGCTTCTTTTCACTTATGTGCAAATCTTAGACTCACATCTTCAGAGAGCTGTGTTCAAACTGAAGTGAGTATCAGAAGAGGCCACACATCAAGAGCGGTGCCATGAGATTTGGGAGGCAGGGAAGAGGTCTGAAGAGGGGTATGAAGAGTAAAGCACATTCAGTGTGGATTGGGAGGAATATGGGGGAGGGGGAAGGCTTGAAGAGGTAGGTGAAGAAGGTGAATGTAGTATTGACAGGAGGCTTAAGCAAAACTAAGGGTATATGGAAGGTCATGCAGAACCCTACAGCTAACAGGCTGTATTTTTGAATGAATGTTCTCATTCATATTCCCCTTAACAATTGGTTGGTAATCCTAGCCCTAAAATGTGGCACCAATCACCCTCTCAGTGAAGATAAGTTTAAGAACACCGGTACCCTTATAATATGTCAGAAGTGATTCTGTGTGACTTCTGAAGTTAGGTCACAACAGGGAATGCAGCATCTGTCTGGCTGTCTGTTTAAGTACAGTCACCCCTGAACACCAACTCCTCTAGTGTAAGTTAGACCCCACTCCTGGTACCAATTTGTGGTATTAGTTAGTATGTCTATTGCTGTGATTAAAAACACCAATGACAAAAGGCAACCTGGAGAGGAAAGGGTTTATTTATCTTACAGCTCTCAAGCCCCACTCCATCACCGAGGGAAATCAGGACAGGATACTAACGGTAGGAATCGAAGCAGGAGCCATGGAGGAGTAATGCTTACTGGCTAATTGCCCATGACTTGCTCAGCCTGCTTTCTTATACAACTCAGGACTGCCTTCTCAGGGATAGCACCTCCCGCAGTGGGATAGCCCCACCCCCACATCAATCATTAATCAAGAAAAGACTCTAAAGACATGCCTACAGGCAATCAGATGTAAGCATTTTCTCAATTGAGATCCCCTCTTCCCAAGTGTCCCTAGCCTATGTCAAATTGACATAACACATAACATCCAGCACAGCAGGTTATTTGACATGCAGAAACTCAATTGCCTAATAGTCTAAGGTTCCAATTTTCCAAGGCTGATTAAGATAAAGCCAATCAATGAAATTCAACCTTAGTGTGATACTTTTAGAACTGCAAAACTCTGCTCTGTGAAAACTCCATGAAATTCTGGGATCAGTATTAATATTGTGTGAGCTTGGAACTCTTTGGGAAAAAAAATTAATTCTTTCTATTTTGCATCAACTTGCTTGGAAGGGCTCATATGGAGCCTAGCACTTTCTCTGATGCAAAGGTGCCTAGCAAAGCCAAGAATACAGATACATGGAAAAGCTCTATGGAGAGAAACTGTACTAATGGTTGCTGGGTGAGGCAGGTGACTGACTGATTGACTGACTAAGCCAGCTAGCAAATGAGCCTACAGAAGATCCCAGCTCTCCTGCTCCCTGTCTCCTTCTCTAGTGTCTGTGGCATCATGGAGTGAGATAAGCCACCCCTGCTGTGTCTAATCCAAATTCATTATCAACAGGATTTGTCTGTTCTATTTCAAGTTTAGAGTTGTTTATCCACCCATAATGACTGGAAAGAAATAAACATTTGCAGGCGCATTATCTTTGGTCTCATCTTGCCGTTATTTACAGAGTGACCCTTTCAAACAACCTGGAGATCATATGATCAGATCTAGGACATTGTGAGGATTATTTCTCCCTACCCACAACTCAAAAAAGTCAAGTTGTATTTTTCTGGCTAGAAGATGAAGGAGGTTCCCAAGGGCATGGATTAAAGCAAAGCAGTTGGTATGCTTCTTACCTTTTTTGTCTCTCAGGAGGACAGAACGTTTTTGAACACCTCCTCACACTGATAAGATCCAAGACTCACGAACAATATCTTTGTTTTCATGGCACCCTCCATGCCTTCCCTTTTGCTTCTAAAGAGTTGAAAGGCATAGGAGACCAATTGTAAGTCTAGTGTCTGTTAATCTACCAGGCCTCCAGGGCCAGTGGTGTGTAGGGCTGGTTTCCATCCTAGAGATAAAATGAAGAGGCCCCATAGCATGGTGTGTGTAGGTGAAGAACAGGCTAGAAAGGGCACGAAATATCCAACAGTAAGAACAGAATAAAAGCTTTCCAACAACCTTCTGATAATCAACAGTAACTGTGCTTTAAGCCACATCTCATCAGCTACTGGTGTCTCCCTGCTTCTCCTCCTCTGCCAACATGCCCACCCCTTGAAGCATGCTCCTTTAGGCTCTGCTTTTAAACTCCCCCCATCTTGGAAAACTTGTGTCCCTAAACTCCGGTTCACCTATCTGTCTGTCCATCGAACACCTCTGCTCATCTTAACTCACTTCACCTGAAACATGGACTCCTAGTGTTGTTTTCCAAGCCCGCTCCTGCTCTCTGCCGTCCCCATCTTAGTCCATGGCGATTCTGTCCTACCAGCTCACAAGAAAGGCACTGACAGATGCTACACCACTCTTTGACAAATGACAGCTCATCTGCTAGCAAGTCCTGTGGGTCACATACAAAATCCAACTACTTCTCATGGCCCCCACCATGACAAAGCCCACCTAAGCCAGTATCCCTTCTTGCCTAGACAGTTGTGTCAGTCTACTAACTGTCTCTGTACTTCCATGTGGCCTTTTCAGAAGCCAGAATGAATCCTTAGAATATCAAATCCAGTCATGTACTTTCTCTATTCAGAATCCTCCTGTGGCTTAGAATCGACCTCACAATAAGATCCAAGCTCCATGATTGGCTCCCTATGGCTCTTGTCTATCACTCTCCTCTGGCTCCGCCCACTCCAAGCTCACTGGCTCCTTAACTGTTCCTGGAAAATGCCCAAGTTCCCACTATCCTACTGCTTTTGGATTCCTGTTCTCTCTGGCTGGAGCCCCTCTCTTCTATCTTCTCCCACATATGTGGAGTTCATTCCTGTCCTCCTTCATTTATGAGTTCTACAAATTGAGAGGGTAGCAAGGTCTTCCATCAACATCTATAGAAAAGCAAATACCATATTCTAGAAACCTACACTTCTCTCTTTCGTTTATCTCCAAAGTAATTACTGACCAAAACATGAAATAATTAAGTAGTTAAGTTTTCTGTCCAATCCTCCTGAGTCAAAATGTGAGGTACGTTAGAACAGAGATATTCTCTCTCTCTCTCTCTCTCTCTCTCTCTCTCTCTCTCTCTCACTGCTGACTTCCCAGTACCCAGAATACATTCTGCCTTATAGGCATCACATAAGTGGCTAGAAAAGCACAACTCATTCATGAATCAATCGGTGAGGAGTGGACCCAGTCGACAACCAAGCACCAGCTGGGTAGGAGGCAGAAGGCATATGGACCGCTTAAGTGAAGCACACATCTGTTCCATTTGGGCCCCAAGTTGCACTAGAAACTCCCTTGAGTGCAGACCAGTTTCAAGACTAAGGGTTCCTAGATTCCCCCTTGTCCGAGGACATAGTATTACCCCATTAGAAGTGAACTCTTTAATTTTTAAAAGTCCACATTGTGTTTCTATTTCCTGGTCTATAGAAGACAAGAAGATATTTTTCACAGGAGATGTAGTAAAGATTAAATGAGTATCTCTCTCTCTCTCTCTCTCTCTCTCTCTCTCTCTCTCTCTCACACACACACACACACACACACACACACACACAATTGCATTAAAGAATAATTTGGACTCTTCCTACTTAGCAATTGACATTTATAATATGCTGATTGTAATGAATAGCTGTGCTAACATATGGCCACACAATTGGCCAAACTGACTTGTTAGTCTCTGCTGAAACACACACACTCTTCTAAAAGAAGGAATGGACAATGTTTTAGCACGCCACAAAGGGTGCTTATTTTACTCTAGCGTAGTAAAAATGTTGAAAGGTGATACTTCAGCAATCTTTTTAGAGTAGTAATTGGGGCTCAGAGAGCTTAACTAACCTGCCAAATCCCACATTGTCATGCAATCAGAAATTAGAAAGATTTCTCTAAAAGACCAAGTCATTCTCTTTACATTTTTAAAAGTAGCCTTTCTGCCAAGGGATCTTGTCCAATGTTTTAATGTTTAATTAAAATTCATAGAAAATGAAGAATGCCTAATCTGAGAGGATCTGAAATTCTAGGTGAGCCGCGCTGATCAGTGAGTGTGTGTGGAGGAGTGAGGGTGTGTGGATTGGGAAAGGGTGACATGAACTTATGAAGGAGACACAACTCCCCTACCACTTGATAGTGGGTTACATGATGTATGTGTTTGTCAAAACTCATCAAAGCATATACTAAAAATACGTGCATTTCACTGTACATAAATTACATTTCCATTTTTAAAGTTTAAAGCCATAAAGGAGAAAAAAATGAATTAGTCTTGAATCTCAAGTAAAAAAATAATAGCACTGCTTGGGGGAGCTCCCATTAAACCTTAGGGGGAAAATACCCAAGAGTCAACCCCCTTCCTTTGCTGGCAAGAAGCTGAGGGATAGCAGGTAAATGAGTTTCCCGTCAACAGTCACGTCATGAACCGGCCCACCTCAGACCTCCCTGGAGAGACTTGTCATGACAAGGTGAAGCTGGAAGACAGTATTTGGATGCATTATTGCGAACAGTTCTCAGGATTCTAACCTCTGGATGGTGTGGGTAAGGAGAGAGCATAAGTAACAGTCACTCAGGCAGACCATATTCCAAGAGGTAACTCAGTCAAAATTCACAAGGATGGATACTAATCTGTGAGACCTACGGATAAAAAAAAATAAAGAGGGGATGTTTTTAATGAGCCACATTTTATTTTATTTCTGTTTATTCCTAGTTCATGCTACTTCGTGCTTTTAAAAATTAATCTCATCTTCAGAGGACTCTGGGAGGCCGACAGGTAGCTTCCAGTTGAAATGAAGAATAGATTTTCCATTGGGATAGCCACCGCAATCTCTCTGAAGTCATTTCGAATGAACCTCACTCAAAAGCCTGTGCAAGCTTTAGCCACACCGAACCAGGTGGTTTATTTTTGGTGCGCACAAGCTCATATTTAAGGCAGGAGAAGAAGTAGGGATAAAACTGTCACATAGCAGTCAGGAGCCTTACGTCATTCCCCCATGGTCCCTCTCCTGAACAGCTGAGCTCTCTACCTCTTCTATATTGAGGCAATTAAAATTCACATGACCAGTGCAAAGGCATGCGAAAAATAACTCACATGGATCACAGAAGACACTAGCTACAGTAAAGAAACCACGGAAAATACACAGCAGACTCTTGCTTACCACACCAGCCCCTGACTACAATACATAGTCCCCTGGTGTTCTCCTCAGAGCGCACATTACAAAGGGCCTTAAGGAGAAAAGCATTTATTTGGCTGAGAGAAATATGAAAGTTGTACGACATGAATCATAGCCTCTAAACGTGTAGGCTGCAATAACCCGGTGAGGGTCGCATAACTGAATGTGGCCAAATGGTTGACAAAACGACCAGAAAGTAATTTAAAATCGAACAGGCAACCGCCCCCAAGGTGCTTCTGTGCCACTCAGCCACCTTATATATCTGGATGCCTCTGCAGCTCTGGTTCCAAACACACAACAGACATGTAATGCTTACAGTGCTGCCCAGAACACGTTGGCTCTCAGACACAAGTCTACTGCAGTGTTCCACTACACCTCTGATACGGGAGCCACTCGGTCATACGTGTAGTAGGTAGAACACTTGAAATGTGGCTGACATGACCGAAGAACTACGTTTTGAGTTCCATTTCATTTTGATTTAATTTAGTTCCACGTTGACGAGTTTCACAGGGTGGGCGGCTACTGCACTGGACAGTGCAGCCTAATAACAATAGTGGAGAAGTTAACAGTTGACACTAATCTTATGTGCAGAGAAGCTTTGACGTCTCTGCGGTGTCCTGAATGGACTTTGGAACATCAGACTTAGTGGCCTTGATGCAGCTATGTGTTGGAGCTACCTGCTATTCCCGGGGGAGAGATTTCAGTCACGTCTGGTGAGAACTACCCCACAGTAACGGAATGAGCGGTGGCATGTGAAAACATCCTCCTCTTTCTCCTCTTGACTGGAGAGACTCCAGAGCAGGGCCATTCCACGCAGTTGATACAGCCTTTGACCCGTCTGCAATTCTAAACCACAGAAATAACAAGATCTCCCAGCAGGACCCCTGAGAATTAAAATAAAATGGATGTGACAACCTGGCCCTGCTTAGGCAAGAGCACATTGATTATCCTAGCAGCTCTGTCCTGTGCGGTCCGTCTCTCCACACTGGAAGGACGGAGCACCATGGCCCCCTCGTCTCTGCCTTCACAGCCTCTCCGGAATGAAAAGCAGTCCTTGGTGGAAACCACCTCTGCAATCCATGCGTGAAACTCCCTGCGCGTGAGCAAAGGATTAAGCTTTAATTATGAGCAAGGCCGCGGAATCAGCTAGAGAAGGAGTCGGGTTCTGTCAAACTGACTAGTCATCCAGCCTGGAGCAGTTACTCACCGCAAGAGACACACCCTGCGGCGCCTCGGTGGAAAAGGATGCTGTTGCCATTTAGCAATGTCTTCGCGAGTTCACAGATAAGATCTGAGTTTGCGGCTTCTGTGGGGCGTGTGTGCCTTCCCTATGGGCTGTGATGCAAGGAGGAACACTCAGAGGAGCCGAACACTACAAACACGTCAGCTACTAAGCAGCCTGCAGAAGCGCTGTGGGAACGGTAAGGATGGGCGGATAATAGAGAGCAGTTGCAACTGGAAATACTGAGGAATGAACATTAAACCAGAGAGCAGAGATGACAGGGCATATGGAGTAGAAAGAGGAGGAAGAATTACTGCAGAAATGTAAAGAAACACAGTCCATATTTAGTTTCAAGCAGCCAGTATAGAATGTTTTAAGCACGCAGAGACACGGGGACTGGATTGAACGTGGGTGTATTTGAAGCAGAAGAGGATTTTCTAAATTCTTCTCACTCATCTTTAACAAATCATGAAGTATGCCGGGAAGGTGACAGCCCACACTGTTACTCGATGCCCAGTAAGGAGAGAAAGAGCATATGGTACCCAGGAGTCCCAAGCTTTCCACAGCTGACCCTGTGGCGGTCGGAAGATAGGTGGGAGAGGTGGTCCCAAGTCACACGCAACCGACACTGAAGGAAGGAGGGCTGCTTACTTCCTGTTTGGGGCGGAAGGGGATTGTCTCATATTTCCCACACATCCCCTCAGCTGGTGGATGATCACGTGACTGATACTTAGCTGAACTAGAACCAGAAGGCAGAACCATTGGTAGAGAAGCATGCGCCAAACTCTGAGTATATCCTAAGTGTTCTCTTAGAATCATCGTGCCAGAGACAGGCAGTAAAGCACATTCTAGAGCAACAAACAGGCACAGCACAGGGCTCTTGATTCTCACTTATGACCAGGAAAATGATGAGGCTAAAACAGCTGCTGGTCTAATAGAAGTTTGGGTTCTGACCTTGCAAATCACAGCTATGAAAATAATAGAGGGCCCAGCACATCGGAGCCTATTTCAGCCAGGCAATGTGGAAAGAGGCCAAAAATACCAGAGAGAATGTGACTTAGGATTTGAAAACATCAAAAAAAAAATCAATAAGACAGAAATGTCTCAGTAGAAATAAAAGCCCTGAATTGTGATTTAGAAAGCAAGGATTCTTGCCTCTTTCGAGACAAAGTGTATCAGCCTATGGAGCTAAGTCTTCTACATATCAATCTTCTTGAGTTTTTAATAAGGAAATAGGCTTAAATTATCTATGCAGAATGGGGCAAAATGGATTTGGCGTCTTTGTAAGAAGATGGAGAAGGAAAAGGAGAAGGAAGAAGAAGGAGGAGAAAAGAAAGAAAACATGATCCATTGAGTTCGATCAAATCTAGAACCAAATCTGCAGTTGGAGCCCAAGAAAGTCCTGAGGGAGATAACAAGGCCAATGTCTTTAACCTCAGAAGTGGGTCAGAGGCAAACGTGAGTGCAGAGTCCGGACATGGCTTCGAGACCTTCAGATAAACTCATTGGTCCACTCAGCTGCCCTAGACTGGAGTCATTATTTTTATCTGTCATGGTATTCTACCTGAGGCTGTTAGATATTTGTTCATGTCTCCCCCAAAAAAGTCATGCAACAGTTATCAAAACAGAGAAACTAGCTGGGCGTGGTGGCACACGCCTGTAATCCCAGCACTTGGGAGGCAGAGGCAGGCAGATTTCTGAGTTCAAGGCCAACCTGGTCTACAGAGTGAGTTCCAGGACAGCCAGGACTACACAGAGAAACCCTGTCTCGAAAAACAAAAACAAAACAAACAAAAAAAAAAAAACAGAGAAACTGACATTTTAAATGTTAATATTAGTTGGTACAAATTTAAACTTATACAGTTATTCTTTTTACGACACAAACCAGGAACTACTAGTTCTTAAACCTCATCGAAGTAAAGCAAAATGAAGACGCTTTCCACAAACATGTAAGGTGGTACTTATCCTGCTCGTAATTCTGGTTGGCATTGATATAGACCTTGGAGAATGTTGTACGGGACCTCTTTTAGCCCGGATCAGCTCAGTCCCAGGCCTCAGGTGCTGAACAATCCAGTGGGGACCAGAGACAGACCCTGAGCCAGTGTCTTCCCAGTTATTTGTATTATTTCAGTGAGGAAAATTAAACATGAACACAAGAACGCCAAAGCAAAGGCACACTTATTACAGAGGATGTGTTTAACATGAGAAAGTCTCCAAAGGGATGAGTCCCAAGGGAGAGCTGGCACTGCACAGTCACATCATTAGTAATTTCTATTACGATTTGTTAATTCTCTGGGCGTGTGTCAGGCCAAGCCAATGTGATGCTGACACTGTGCACGCCCCTCTGGCCCAACAGGGGAGATGATTCTGCGCTGTTTGCCCAGTGGGGTTGGGGAGGGGGGGCCTCTTGTCCTACTTGTTCTGTTAGCTGCTGGCCTTAGTCCATGTTGCTTTGACTTATTTTGCTGGCTATTAATCAAACTATATGCTCTGTGTTCCCCAGTTACATGGTTGGCTTATTACCATTGCCTGTGCTGCCCGCGAGGAGCTAACTTCTCCCTGGCAGGATGCACAAGACAAGTGATAACTAGCACAGTGCAGCCTCTAACGCCACGCTCTCCCTACTTCCCTTCCACCACAACGGACTCCAAACCACCCTCAAAGGGTCAGAGCAGCTCTTCACACCCACACAGCCTCCTCGCTCTCACAGGTAAGGGGACTATTCCTGGGTTCCCTTCTGTTGCTGTGATGAAACACCATGACCAAGAGCCGCTTAGAAGAGGAAGGGCGTTCTTTGGCTTGCCATTCTGGGTTACAGTCCACCATTGTAGAGAAGTCAAGGCAGGAACTTAAAGCATCGAATCCACAGTCAAGGAGAGAGAGAGGCAAGTGCACCCATGCTGTCTGCTTACTGTCATCTCTCTGTCTCCTATCTTAACTAATTCAGGAACCCTGACTAGGGAGTGGTGACGCCCACAATGGACTTGGTCTCCCTACATCAATTAGCAATCAAGACAATCCCCCACAGGCAAAACTGACCTAGACTCTCTGCCTAGGTGACTCTAGGTTAATTTTAGAAAGTTGACATTTAAAACTAACCATCAAAGTGTCCATCCCATCTATCTTGGCCAACCACACCTTTAAGAATTAAGGGAATACTGTTAATTATGTAGAAAGCCCTGCAATGTTCTGGGAAAGCAGAGACACCCTGCTAACAGATCCCCCCACTCAGACACATTTATTTTCTTCTATACCAAAGGAAAATATCATCCTCTATATAAGACCCATCCTTTCCTGGAGATGTAGACAAAGGAAGATGAATAAGAAGAGAGTAAGCAAACTGGATAGACATGGAGGCACACCTGTCATTCCAGCACTCAGAATGGGGAGGCAAGAGGATTGCAAGCTCGATGCTACATGGCAAGTCTTAGGCTAGCCTGGGCTCTGTGCCCAGGCTGTCTCAAAATGAATTAATGAATGAGAAATTATAACTGACAAAGTTCTGAAGGAAACTTTAAAACTGGATAAAGTGATATAAGTGTCTGGCAAGAGTGGCCAGAAAAACCTGCTTGAGGAGAGGACTTCTGACTGAATGTCCTCAAGTGTGCCAAGATATGAGAACAGAATAGTACCTCCAGATGATTGGTATGGGCAGAGCTTCCGTTGGTAGAAGAGACCCTGTGTCTTAGTCAGGGTTTCTATTCCTGCATAAACATCATGACCAAGAAGCAAGTTGGGGAGGAAAGGGTTTATTCAGCTTACACTTCCACACAGCTGTTCATGACCAAAGGAAGTCAGGACTGGAACTCAAGCAGGTCAGGAGGCAGGAGCTGATGCAGAGGTCATGGAGGGATGTTCCTTACTGGCTTGCTTCCCCTGGCTTGCTCAGCTTGCTCTCTTATAGAACCCAAGACTACTAGCCCAGGAATGGCTGTGGTGACCCCCCCAACTATAAAGATATTTTCTTTGCCAATTTGTAGCTATAATTTTGCTACTGATAAGAACTGTAATGTAGATAGTTTCGAAGACAGAAGTTTGTCAAAGGGGTTGCCTCTCCCAGGTCCTACTGGATGAAAGAAGATTCCTCTGAGCTGAAGGGGAAAGATGAGCTTCCCACAGAAAGATCAGTGAGGAACAAGCCAGACCTGAGTAGATCCTGAGTACAAGATGTGGCTCTGCCATGGATCAGGAAAATATCCTCGAGTTTCCAGTGAGGCCCCAGCACAGCTGGTGTAACTGGCGGTATGTCTGCCTGGGGCGTGTCTTGGTTTCCACCCATATAATGTGATGTTGTGTTGAAGATACTGAAGCTACATTCAGCTTATCCAGGCAAAGTAAGGTGGACAAAGTACATCCCTTCACACATAGGACACCTATGTGCCGCTGCTAAGTGCTTCCAAAACACAGACGCAGGGATAGCCGGAAGTAGATGCTGGGACGTGAGGCTCCTCGACTGGAGTGAGGGCCTCATGGTCTCTCTGCTTAGGTTGGACGATGCATCTCTAAGGATGGCATTCAACTTAGAACAAAAATGTAATCTGTACATGATAATCTGTACAGGATGGGCTTAGAGACTGAACATTTGTCATCCCCCTCCCCCTGCAAATTCATAAGTTGAAATGCCACTGATAGTGCAATGGTTGGGGGATGGGGCCTTGGGGAGGTAATTAGATGTCACCTGAGCCCCCAGAACTGTGCAATAATTTTGGCTGTTTCAAAGGTGCCCAATTTGCAGGGTTTTGTTACAGTTTCCTGGACAGACTGAGATATTGGATGACTGGCTCTAATTTTTTTTTCAAGGCAATTAACTAGAAAGAATGGTATTTAAAGACTACGGTACACAAGGGCCTCCAGGCACCTTAACGCAAAACTTCCGCACAAAGTTCCGTATGATTAAAATCCTTCAGTGGGAAACTCTGCCCTTCATTGATTAATGAGGAAGTCACAAGTGGCTGGAAAAATGGATCCCAGCCTAAGCCACTCTTTGAACTGCGAGAAAGAAAGACGCTTGGAAACAGGACTGTGTCAGCCGTGGGAACCAAAGGCTCAGCGGTGTGAACCAGCGCTGCGGCTCCTGACTGCTCTCCTATGAGAAGACGACTTTAAGCTGTGATGGAGAGGGTCTCCTCCTCCTTGCACTCTCCCTTTACCCTAGTGGGGAGCTGGGCTTCTCTCTTTATATAATTGTTCTTTTTATGTCACCAAATGCCTTGTGATGGTGCACTTGGTGGCTCTCTTACAGGCAAGATGCCAGGAGTTAAACATAATTAGCACAGCCTTCCAGGTATGTAGAAAAGAGCGTGGGCTGTGCATCATTCATTAGAAATGCAGCCAACTGCTCCCATCTCCATAAAATTTGCTGCTGCAGCTGCGTGTGTGTGTGTGTGTGTGTGTGTGTGTGTGTGTGTATGTACATTCATAATGTGCAGGTGTATGCATGTACACATGGAGGCCAGAAGTTGATGTTGGTGTCTTCCTCCATCGCTTTCCTCCTCGTTGGAATGTCCACCAGGGAGTGTCCCACTGATTCAGCTAGACCAGCTTTCAGCCAACCCCAGAGACCCTCCTCTGCCACCTCCCCAGAGGTGGATGGATTCCAGGCATCTGGTGCTTTGCCCAGCTTTTGCGTGGGTGACAGGAATTCTGACTGATGCTTAGATAGCATACATTTATCTACTGGGCTCTCTCCCCAGCCCGAGGAATTCCACATCCTAAGGAAAGCGCTGTGCAACTGGCCATAAACAGAGCAGTTCACAAACAGACACTTTCTTCCTAGAGTCCAGAAGGTTGAAGGCCTGCCCTCGGGGCACTATCAGCTTCCATGCCTGGTAAGGCCTTCTCTAGGAGTCACAGTTGATGGTGGGAGAGCTACCTCTGTGTCCTCCCCTTTTGGTTGCCCCTGTTCACAATGTCCCTCAAAGGCCCTGCCTGCAAATACCATTCCTGTCAGGAATCAGATTTCAATACATGAACTTTGGGGGTAAGTAAACCTTCAGGCAGAAACAGTGGGGAATCAACTAATGTTCATGGACTGTCATCTCAGTCAGGCATATTGCCAGACTCTGAGGATATAAAGAAGTTTGAGAGCTAAGGAAACCTCCTCAAAGAGAAGGCAAGTCTTACACTGAGCAAAATTAATTAATTACTTAATTAATTAATGTTTGTGTGTGTTCTCCAAATTGTGGTCAGCTGAAAGTTTGTTAGAAATGAAAATTCACAGTGCCCACCCAACCCCTCCTAAGTCACGCGTGGCTGGAGGAACTGGCTGCCATCACATCCTTGTGGTTCTGGTATGCACAGGTGTTTGTAAACAAATGGATTAACAAACATTCCTTCCTCCAGCATAGATAGAAAGAAGCAGGAAAGGAAATGGGGGGAGGATAGGTCTGGGGTTGGGAGGAAGTGCTGCTGTTTATTCCAAAACACAGTTGATGAGAAGAGGAGAAAGCGGGAGGGGCTAGGAGGTGAGAGAAGGGGGGAGGGGAGGGGGAAGGGAAGGAAGGGGATGCTGGCTCCAGACCACCTATGGGGAAGACTGCCTGGCTCAAAGACCAAAAATTAACTGTGTGTCTCTCTTTGTCTCCAAGGGTCTAGCTCTATCTGCCACCTTCTCACTGTGGGTCTAGGATTCTCTTCCAGAACCCATACTGTGACAAATTGAAAACTGCAGTTATTAAACGCCTGCTTGTTCATCACTGTGGACTTAAGGATGGTCACAGAGGTCACGTCTTAGCATATGGCCTGTCTCCTTTTCGCTGAGGCTGTTGGTGCTCTCACTGCCAGAGCAGAGTATGTGCTGTGTCAGCACCAGTGTGAGAATTTACCGAGCGCTACCTGGTGCCAGCCAGTCCATCTGAGGTTTCTGGCAGAGAGGAGCCTCAAGGGATTCTGGAGAAGGCAGAAGACATCTTTGGAACTTAAAGTTACAAGTAAAAGATGGACCTAAACACCTGCAAAGTTTCCCTAATCAAAGCTGATTATGACGGAATAGCCTAAATCAACCAGGTTGCATCTGTCTTTGCTTCTTGGAGTGGTTGTTCTTCATTGACAAGCACAAACCTTCCATTAATCCGTTCTACTACTAACCTACTATTCCAGTTCCATTCCTAGGTATATACCCTGGCAATACAGGTCACACAAAGTTCTTTCCAAATGCCCATGACAACACCAGTTCACAACAACCCAAAGTGGGAACGATACAAAATATCCCACCTGTGCACACTAGCTTGGGTTTGAGTTTTGTTTTGTCAACTTGACAAAAGCTAAGACAAAAAAAACTTCCATCTGGTTGGCCTATAGGCACTTCTATAGTATGTTTTCTTGATTAGGAGAGGGCCACGCCCACTATGGCAATACCATCCAGGGAAGGTGGTCCTAGGTTGAATAAGAAAGACTCTGAGCAAGCCTTGGGGAGCAAGCCAGTCAACAGCACTCTTCCATGTTCTACTCCATTTCCTGCCTCTGAGTTCCTGTCTCAAGCTCCTGTTCTGTCCTGACTTCCTGTCATGCAGCACTCTAAACTATAAAGTGAAACACATTCTTTCATCACTAAGTTGCTTTTAGGTCATGGTGTTTATCAAAGCAGTAGAAAGGTAACTGAGGGACTGGAGAAATGACTCAGTGGTTAAGAGCACTGGATGCTGTTCAGTTTCCAGCACCTACATGGTGGCTCACAACCATCTATAACTCCAGTGGCAGGGGAGTTGATGCCCTCCTCTGGTTTTGATGTACATATGTGGTGCAAATATACATGCAGGCAAGATGTCTATATGCATAAAATATTGTTTTAACAAGAAGAGTAGCTAATACTCCATCAGTGATGAATGTTAAACAAAATATTTTATGTGAGATGGTCCAGACGGAAAGTGGAATGTCCTTCAGAAATGAAGAAGAAGAAAGTATATATAATATGGATGAACCTCCAAAACATTACACTATCTCTACAAGGGCAACACAAAAAGACTAAATATTATATGATTCCATGCTTATGAGTATATAAAATAGTTCAACCCATAAAAATTTATGGAGACAGAAAATAGATTCATGGATGATAGGACATGGATAAATGGCTATGATGTGACGAAGGGTGTGAGGTTTCTTTGAGAATGATGTAATGTTCTGAAGTAAACTGTGGTGGAAATGTGTATATCTGTATATACACTGGAGCCCAGCCAATTGCACAGCTTAAGTGGTCAAGTTTTACAGCCTGTTAGCTATATCCCAATGCTTTAGTTAATTTTTCTCAGGGCTCTGACTATACATTTGACAAACACAATTGGCTCACAGTCTTAGTGGATACAGTCCATCACCACAGAGAAGACATTGCAGCTAGAGCATTCAGATGGCTGGTCTCATTGTGGCCACAGTCAGGAAGCAGAGAGAAATGGATGAAGGCACCCCACCTACATTCTCCTTCTGTTCCACAGGATGGCCACACCCATATTCATGTTGTGTCTTCCCTGAATAAACTTCTCTGGAAATACTTTCCCAAATAGGCCTGGCAGTCTGTCTCCTAGATGTCTGTAAATCCTGTCAAGTTGGCCATTAAGATTAACTGTCTCACTCAACAAAACTATTAAGAAACACCAATGCCAGAACTTTCCCTCCTGTTGCACATCTCCCTAGTTATATTCAATTACCATCATTAAGACACTGAATGAGCTATGACTGTTGTCATGGGGAATTTTAAACAATCCTACCTCAATCATTATTCCTATACACAAGAAACTTGGACCCAATGCAGATTAGCCAGTAGATAATTGTATTTTGTTTTTATTCAAATCCAACCTCCAAGCAAATGCTAGACGCTGACTCACATTTTATGATTATAGTGAAAATTGCCAGTTAATGGTACATTACAATTTGAGCATAAATCAGAACATCTATAGAATGAGCAAATGTCTTTTTTCAATTTTTCCTTTAATTCTTGAATTCATTAAACACCAATTATAAAAGTTAGGAAGAGGGGAGTAGGAAAGAAACTCTATCCCTTCTAAAGGTCATTTTTAAATCACTCACACACACACACACACACACACACACACACACACTACTTTGAAACACTGTGTTAAATTATGCATGTGAAAAGAAACAACAATCTAAGAAGCCAATTTCTGCCAGGCTACACTGATGAGCCTTAATCGCCATCATAAGTCGGGATTTACGGAGCACCAGGAGACTCGGCAGCCACTCTTCTACATCCTCTCTTTGCTCGGGCTTCAGGTAGGTCAGAGACATTCACTGTGAAAGGTTCCATGACTAGTGTTTCCTTAATCAAATCAGAAATGCAAATTCCCTTTCCGGATAGCACAGAGCCAGAGGATATGATCTTCATTATGGAAAGGACTATGGATGCATGCATGAGAACATTCTAGAAATCTGGGCCAAATAGTATTTTAAGACATCAAGAGCTGGTAAGAATTTGTATTATATTTAACTGCACATTACAGTAAAATAAAATTGCTAAGAAGGGAGGGCATACATAGTCGATTCCTGTTAGTTTATCATAGTCTAGCCTATCAGGCTGCCCAGAAGTTACATCTTCGGAGATGATCTTTGCATAATTTGAATATTTGAGGAGATGAAGAACTACATCGAGAAGATAATATTTGGGGCAGGAAAGATAGCTTGGTCTATATCATGTTTGCCACCCAAAGGCCTGAGTTTGATCCCCCAGCACTCATGAAAACAGCCAGTCAAGAGGGCACCAGCCTGTTGTAATCCTATTTGTGGGGAGGCCAACCAGGATTCTGGGGGGTGCGCTAAGCAGCTAGTCTAGCAGCTGGTGGGCTCCAAGTTCAGGAAAAGACCCTACCTCAAAAAATAAACTGGAGAGTGACTGAAGAAGACAAGCAATGTTGACCTCTGGCCCCCACACTTGCATGTAAATGCACATACAAATGCACACACAAGCACATACAAAAGAAGAAGCTTGAAAAATAGAGAGACAGTAACCTTACAGAAACATAAGCAGGCAAAAAATAAAAAATTTAATGTAACTTCAAGGCCACATCCCAAAGGAGTTCCAGAGATACCAGAGAAATTCAAGAAAAACATAATTAAAGAACCAGATATACCTATCTCAATACACCTTGGCTACCATAAAGAGGTCTGAGAACACCAAATGATAGAAAGAACATGAAGACATGAGAAACTAAACTTCCCACTTTAGGACACTGATAATTTTCTATAAAGCTAAACGCACAGCATCTAGACTGTGGCCAGCAATCTCAGTCATAGGCATCTATCCAAAAGACTGAAGACACATATTCACACAAAGACATATAAAACTGGGTGCAGGTGCGTTGTGTAAGATTCCCGTAGTGGAAGTAGTCTTCTTCATGATTCAACCCATGAGAGGTCTGCCCTCACAAGCTAACCACATCCTCAACGGCCCACATCCTAATCTCGGTGCACTGGGTGTTAGGAGTCTATGAATGACCATTTCCAGAAAGAAACATCGCCTTTGCATTCAACCTCCTGCAAAGCGGACAGACTGATTAGAACTTTAATTATTGTGAAGAAATTGGAATGCTGCATCCAGAGCCTGATTATAACTTCTCTTGAGCTATCTTTAGCCCCCTCATAGCCATTCCTCACCCACCTCTCTGTCTGATCTAATATCTGTGTGACTAGCAGGTGAAATTTTTCGAACATACTGGTTTAGCAGACCCATCGCTTTTATTAACACAAAGGTGAAGGAGCCACAGGGCGCCCAGGGGCTAGCCCGCACGTTATTCTGGCCATGTCTACGAGGATGCTTTGGAATGAGATGGATGAGGGAGAGCCGCAGGTCTAGCTCTGTGCTGGAGCCTCATCTAGATCAACATTTGACTCAGTGGACTCAACACAGCAGCTTCCTCTCCTTCATGAAGGTGAGACTCCTCTAAACTGAAAACAAAATATTGGTTTTTGACAGGAACTTCAGTCAGTAGAAGGCCTGGGCAATGCAAGAAAAGCCTGACCTTTATATAGAGGGGAAAGAGTTCCTGCTGCCTGGCTGTCTTGATCTGGAGCCTCAGTGAAGAAGCACCTCTCTGGGTCTCCAGCTTCTTTTGACCTGGAACTATAATGTTGATTTCCCTGAGTTTCTAGGTTACCTGCTATAGATCTTTGAACTCATTGCCCGTGTGTGTGTGTGTGTGTGTGTGTGTGTGTGTGTGTGTGTTGATATGTGTGAGTGCAGGCACATAGGTGGAGGTCAAAAGTTAGTCCCAGCCTCCCTCCTTGTTTCAGAGGCTCTCCTGTTATTTGTTTCAGCAGACGATGACTGGACCTTGGGCTTTCCCAGAAATTCTCCCGTTTCTGCCTCCTGTCTCCCATGGAGCACTCTGAGATTGCAGACGTATGAACTGTTGCATTTGGCTTTTTCATGTGTTCTACAGACCTAAACTCAGGCCATCACAGAATTGCATGGCAAGCAATTTACCCACCAAGACATTCTAATGAATCTCTTTACCCCTCTGTATGTGGTGCTATTTCTATGGAGAACTCTGACTACTATGGAGTTGGTGGTAAAGCAGTGTGAACCCAGGACAGAAGAGGCGGCTCTGCAGTGATCCTTCCTGGATTGTGTAGACTTTCTGGTCCAGAGCAATGATGGAGTCACCTGAGGTTTCTGAGATTACCTTATGTAGTAGTTGGGTCTTAGATTCTGATTCATCTCCATTTTATACCCCAAACATTTAATTATTTTCATTTCCCATAGACCCCTCTCTTAAAAATCTGACAATTCTTGGTAAATTTTCCAAAAGCGCCTCCAGGGTAATTACTACTAAATGCTTTCCATAGACAGGCTTCTCCTAGGAAATCTCTTTTGTCTGTTCACAAGGCCAATTGTCTGTTTATAAAAAAAAAAAAAAATTACATCAGATTGTTTGTTTCTTTTTTCTCTCCAGAGTGTTGTCCTAGCAACAGAGACAACAGGTTGGCTGCTTGACTCCTGTCCGTGCCCCTGGACTGTCATCAAGTGGCACACTGCAGAGCGCCACCCACCCTGCCATGTAAAATTCTCTCAATTTCTAGTCACTGGAATTTTTGATGAGGGGGCTCAATGGCACCTCTAAGGACAGCCACCTCAAGAGCTGGGGAGTACGGGCCATCATGCCACTGGTGATTTAGGGATGGGAGCAAGGGATCCAGTGCCATAGAAACAAAGAAGTGAATATTAGAATCTCTGTTAAATGGATCACTAACACAAGCTTATCCTGGAAGATAATTGTAGAGATTACAATGCACTGTGCAAAAGTATTCACCTGTCAATAAAAAGCTGATTGGCCAATGAGCTGAGGCAGGATTGGAAGGTGGGACATCCTGCAGAGAGAGAGTTAGAGTTCTGGGAAACAGGCGAGGGGATTCACCCCTATATGCTGGAGGAAGACGGTCACATGAAACTGAAGGTAACTAGCCACGTGGCATGACTTAGACTACTTTAAATGGATTAATAGAGTTATGGGTTAGTGGAAAGGAGCCAAAGGTATGGGCCTGGGCATTTATCCATCATAATTCAGTCTCAGAATTGGGATGTGGGTGAAAATCATGAGGTTGCAGTAACTTTTTATTTCCCTGTGGTATATCTGTGGCTCAGAGTTTAGTAACTTGTTCAAGGTCATTTTCTAGTATCTTATATAAACCATGCACCACACCATCTTTTTTATCTAACTTATTTCATTTGTCACAATTTTAAGATCTCTTCATGTTGTCGATGTATATACTGAGTTATTTGGTGTAAGGAATGCCCACTGCATTGGGTTTCCCACAATCTGCTATCAAGTCACACAGTTGTGTACATTTGGGTGATTTACAGTTTGGGCTTCTTATCACTAAAGCTGCTGTAGTCAGTCATGTATACAAAAGGAGATATAGCTTTTCTTTTATCCTAGTATTTAGTATTTCGTTGGACTGTGTGCAGTTTGTGTTGTGGGTGCATATTCACGTATCTGTGCATGGATCTGTGCATGTGGAGCCCAGAGGTCGATGTCAGGTGTCTTCAACTCATCTCCACCTTACATTTTAAGACAGGGCCTCTCATTGAGCCTGTAGTTCACTAATTCAGCCAAGCTCTGGGGTAGGCTGTACTCAGAGCTGCCTTGTGGTCCCCTAGTGGCTAGAGAAAGAGAGAGCCCACATTCAGCAAGGAAGGACTGTTGTCCACAGTGTGTCACTTCATGGCAACTCTAGGCCACAGACAGGAGTCAAGCAAGCCGACCTGTGGTCCAGTTCTCTCCTGTTGCTAGGACAACACTCTCTAGAGAACAGAGAAACAAACAATTTGATTTAATTTCCTTATAAACATGTCAATAATTGACTTTGTGGTGAATCGACTAATGAGATTTCCTAGGAGATATAAGGATCCCAGTGAGCCTCGGGGACCCATCTGTCTTTGCCTCCTCAATGCTGGGATTACAGATTTGAATTACCATGCCTAGTGCTGGGGATCCAAACTCAAGTTTGGCAAGCAGTTCTGAGTCATCTTCCCCATCCAAGGAGGTGGATACCCTTGATTGGAGGGACAAATACCTAGCAGAGAAGCTGGGTGGTGTTTTTAAAGAAGAACGTCCATGACGGATGTTGCCTGTCCAGTTCCTGATGTTAGCGTTAGAAAATACTATGATAGGTGTTCCCAGTTCACTTGGGTATTTGATCCAGTGCTTTGTCTTGTGTTTTGTTTTGTTGTTGTTGTTGGTGGTGGTGGTGGTGGTGGTGGTGGTGGTGGTGGTGGTGGCTTGTTTGTTTGTTTGTTTGTTTGGAACGTCAACCTTGCTTCGTCATAAGACTTGTCTTACCGTTAATATCTTCCTGTCTTAGCCTCTCTTGCAGCTATGATTTGCAGATCTGGGCTACCATGCCCTCCTGGTATTATTCTTAAGAAATAAATTAATAGACAAAGAACAACATTCAAATTCAGAAGACCATGTCAAGCTCTGACACACAGTGTACAGGTCTAGATGTATTTTTTTTCTTAATTTCATAGTATCTGCCTGTGCCTGGGCATAGTATGGGCCTCAGGCAGAAAGTAGCCCCCTCAGACCCTGAGTTAACTCACCCATCCCCAATCTGGAGGTTTCATCAGGAGCTTTTCGTCCAATGCAAAACAAGATAGAAAACATAGACCTATAACCAGCAAAGCATCGGGCATCCCTAATTATCTTCTTATTTCTGCAATAAACTCCAAGGAGATAGGATAGAATAGAGGTGGCACTCCTTGCTCTCCCGCAGGTATAATCTATGTCCCAAATAACATACAGATTAAGCTCATTTAAAGAGCTGGAGAGAGATGGCTCAGCGGTTAAGAGCACCGACCGCTCTTCCAAAATTCCCGAGTTTAAATCCCAGCAACCACATGGTGGCTCACAACCATCCATAAAAAGATCTGACCACCTCTTCTGGTGCATCCGAAGACAGCGACAATGGACTTACATATAATCAATAAATAAATCTTTTTTTTTTCTTGGTTTTTCAAGACAAGGTTTCTCTATATTGCCCTAGCCATCCTGGAACTCATTCTGTAGACCAGGCTGGCCTCAAACTCATAAATCCACCTGCTTCTGCCTCCCAAGTGTTGGGATTAAAGGTGTGCACCACCACTGCCCAGCTAAATAATTTTTTTTAAAAAAAAAAGATCATTTAAAACAATAATGAACAATATTTGGACAAAAATAAATAACAGGAGAATGCTCACACTTAGATGTCTGAAGGAAACTCATAGAGAGGAGAAAGAATTACAGAACTGCCAGGAGGAGGTCCTAGGAGTGGTGTTTTGTTTGTTTATGTGTTTGTTTTGTTTTTTAATTAAATTATCAATAATTTACACTTATGTCTTAAGAGGGGGAGCAGTGAACTAACTTACCTCTGCTGTCTAAACTTAAGGCAGGCAAAAATAAAAAACCTTAAGACAGGCTCTTCCATGTTTCAGGGGGCATCGTGAGTGCACCTGGAGTGCACTGGTGAGAAATGAATCAGCAAAGTACTTCTAGCAACCAAGCAAGGACTTCCTGGCATGGTTTGGTTTTCTTCTGGGAATTTAACCTTAAAAAAAAGGAGGGATCAAAATTCATTAACTGTCTTGGTGCCAGGATTCTTTATCCCAGGATTACTTGAGTCGTAGGTTTCCTGGTTAAATTCTCCATGAAAAAAAATGCTAAAGGAACCCTTCTACCTCACTCAGCCCACTAGAAGGAAATGTCAAATAAATTCACCAGAAGAACAAATAGTCTAATCAATAAAGCGACAAATGAACTGAACAGACAGTTCTCAAATGAAGAACAGACGACCAATAAATACGTGAAAGCGTGTTTGACATCCTTAGCCACTAGGGAACACAAATCAATAGGACATTGAGATTCTATCTCAAGTCAGAACATCTGTCACCCAGAAAACAAGAGAATACACACTCACGAGAACTGGAGGCCAGGAGAGGAACCCTTACACCCTGCTGGTGGGGATGAAAACTAATACATCCACTATGGGAACCAGTATGGAGGCTCCTCAAAACACGAATAGAACTACCATGCGATCCAGTGATCTAGTGATCTAGCTATATCATCCTGGGTATGCTAAATCAAGCATGTCTCGGATACTTGCATACGTGCTTCTGTCACTATGCGAATCGCAGTGACTGAGTCATACAGCCAGCCTATGGCAGCCTGTGTGGAGAGAGATGGAGGGTCTGCCCATCATTATAGAGTCCGTCTGAGACAACCACTCCCCCAAAGTCCATGGGTTAAGAACTTGCTCACTAGTCTGTGGTATTGAGAGATGGGGCACCATGGGTTTAAAGACCTTGGAACTCTATGGAGGACTTGGAGGACTCTCCTTCTCTTGAGGGCTACTGCCACATCTGTCCAGAGACATTCTAATTCCCTCACAAAGCTGAGGCAGCACCCCGCCCTGAGCTTAGACCATGGAGGAGTTTGGTTCTTTGGTGTCAATCTAAGGCTGGCTTTCTTCCTTGAAGTTCCCCTGACTCGGTGAGTACTGTGTTACTCAGCTTCTGTCACTGTGAGAGAAAAAACGAGGCAGAGAAGCAGAGAGACTCCATCTTGGCAGGCCAAGGTAGCTTTACTGGAACCTTGAGGGGCCCCAACCTTTCTGTGGGATGAAGGTTGAATGGATTTAGCCGAGCTGAGGGGCATCCATACATGCATGGGTAGCTACCAGGACATTGCAGCTATTTTCTGTGGGGTGTGTGTGTGTGTGTGTGTGTGTGTGTGTGTGTGTAGCAGGGTGGGTTGTTTCTTATACCAGGGCATATTGTTTCTGCAGATGGATGAAGACAGGCAGGCTGGGAAGCCATTCCTTATGCTAGTGCCTATTACCCAGAACAACCTGACTCGATTCCTGGTGACCTGAGGTTCTTACCCAGCATTCCACTCTCTTCTTCACAGTACCGGGGGTAGTACGGAGACCTACTGCATGTTAGGAAATCGCTTCCCCACGGAGCCTTATCCTCAGCCTATTTTTCCCCTGAGATTTAATCATTCCTCTCCAACTCCCCGAGGATGCCATGTAACACAAGTCCTGCTTCGTGGGGATTCGGAAGTGTAACCTCTCCACCAACCACTCTTGCCTCTTCCAGTCTGTTTTCTACCTTAAAGTCAGGGTATCTTCCAAAAATGCAAACGGTGTCGAATCACGCCAGGGTCAAACCCTCTGAGGCCTCCCTTGCTATCGGGATGGAGAGGACTCCGTACCTTAGTTCACAGAGCCTGGATGCTCCAGTCCCCGCCCCCGCTCCAGGCTCCTAGTCCTGCTCCGTCCGTCCGTCCTGTCCTTCAGCAATCTGTGCTATTGTGTTCTCATAAATCCTCTGCACTCAGCTAAACTCCATCTGGCTGAGAGTGCCTTTTCATTTAGGAACCCTGTCTCAGCCTTTCTAGCCTTGCCGCAGGCGCAGATCCTTCCTCTCGGGATAGCTCTTTCTGGTGGCCCCCGCTCGGGCCCCAGGACTCTGTCGTGTCAACTCTGCTCAGAGTTGGAATTATACAGTGGTACTCATGGTTTGCTTTTTTGTATCAGCTAATGTATTGGCATGACAAAATAGTATAGCCTTCCTTAAAGAAGGAAGGGGTTATTTGGGTTCAGTTTAAGAGGAGATATAATCCATCATAGAGATGACAGGAAGAAAAGACCAGGATAGAAAACTTCAACCTCTCCTCCCCCACCCATCTCTGCCAATGAAGTTTCACCTCCCAACAGTTCCATGACCCCTTAGAAGAGCACCACCAATCGAGAATCAAATGTGCAAATGCATGCCCATGGGGGATATTTCACATCCAAACTGTTACCTGGGTGATCTGGGGGTCACAGCTACAATCCAACAAGCCAGGTTCAGCACCAGTCCTCTATAAGCCCATTAGAAGAGCCAGATTAAGGTGGGCAGTCAGGGATCGCTGTGAGTTCGAGGCTAGCCTGGTCTACAGAGCCAATTCCAAGAGAGCCAGGGGTACACAGAGAAGCCCTGTCTCGAAAAACAAAACAAAAAGCCAAATTAACAGGAAGAGAGAGGAAATAGGGAAAAAGAGTAGGGGAGATTTGGTCAACGTGCCGCGTGGAAAAGTAAGAAAAGGGGACTCTGTGATGTCCCCAAGACCATCTTCAGGGACCCTGCCATGGGATAGGATTTGAACAGAAAGCAAAAGGTATGTGTAACTAATCAGCTCCACATCTACCCTGCAAGATCACATCTGAATTGGGGATTTTTCCCCAAGAGATAAGTTCCTCCTCTGAACGCCACCAGGATTGCAGCCATTTCTTCTTCCAATAGAGGACGAAATTTTAATTTCTTGGGGTTCATTCTTTCAATAGTCTGATAGGGAAATCTCCCTTATGAATATATTTATAGGTGGGTTATAAAGCCACAGCACTTTTATGACTCTTGCTGTCCCTCCTTAGACTTCATCAGTGAGTCTCTCTCTGTTATCACTGGAAGCACAGCTCTCAGCAGGCCGGAAACGGCCAAGGGCTGTTGCAAATCAGATGGATGGCAGAGCCATCGTCAGCTCTGCCATCTTGTTGTGTCTGGCCTCTTTTCTGAAGGTCTGGGCTAAACCAAACCCATGGCTCATTTGGCCATGAGGTGCTGTTGTAGCTTGGGAGGGGCTTGGTGGGCAGCCTAAAGTAGGCTGCAGCAGGGGTAAGGTCCTGGTGATAATCAGTCAGGAGAGAAGGCCCTGGGAGATTTATTTTTTCCCCTCTATGAAATAGCTGGACAATTTTAATAGCAGAACATTTTGAGATGCTTAGAATGCAAACACTTTGAAACCTAGGATAATGGGGGGAATTTTTTAAATTAGTTTTTATGGCTATAGGTGAGGGATAAGAAAAACAAAAGACATTTGAAAGCCCTAGTGGGATAGAAGAGGAGGTTAAGGGTGAAGATGAGCCAAATTCAGTCATGACGGGTCCTATTATTTTATACATGAACCAAAATTTGGGCCTCCTTACTCTTTCTCCAAGGCCTTCCTCCCTGCCGTGTGGCTGCCATGTATGACCCATGCCAGCTTAAATGTTATGATCTTTTTCTTTTTTTCTTTTTCATTTTTCTTTTTTTTCTTTTTCTTTCTTTCTTTCTTTCTTTTTTTTTTTTTTTTTTTTTTGGTGTTTTGAGACAGGGTTCCTCTGTGTAGCCCTGGCTGTCCTGGAACTCACTCTGTAGACCAGGCTGGCCTCGAACTCAGAAATCCACCTGCCTCTGCCTCCCAAGTGCTGGGATTACAGGCGTGCACCACCACAGCCCGGCTGATCTTTTTTCTTCTTTCTCCTCTATTTCTCTCCTTCAACTAATGGCAGAGATTTTCAGGTGGCCTGCCCTGGGATTTTTCTTTCCTTCCTTCCTTCCTTTCTTCCTTCCTTCCTTCCTTCCTTCCTTCCTTCCTTCCTTCTTTCCTTCCTTCCTTCCTCTTTCTTTCTTTCCTTCTTTCCTTCTTTTTTGTTTTAGGTTTTTTTGTTTTTGTTTTGTTTTCCTTTTCAGGACAGGGCAGGGTTATCCTGGAACTAACTCACTCTGTAGACCAGGCTGGCCTCAAACTCTGCCTCTGAGATTAAAGGTGTGTACCACCTTCACTGCCAGCTTTATATACTTTATTTCGCTGCTGTGTGTGTATAGATGTTTTGCTTGCATATATATCTGTGGTCCATGTGCATGCAGTGCCCATAGAAGCCAGAAGAGGGTGTCAGATGTCTTGGAACTGGAATGACAGATAGTTATGGGGCCCCCTGTGGGTGCTGGGATTTGAGCCTAGGTTCTCCTGAAAAGCGGTCAGTGCTTTTAATAGCTGAGCCATCATTCTGGCCCTGGGACTTTTCTTTTAGACTCTAACAGAAGTATGCTTGAGCTTCCATTTGAATCTATTCTTAAATTCTTTTAATGAGATTTTAACTCCAAGAGAAAACCCCGACTTCCTCTTAAACATCAGCATGTACCTATAACCCCACTGCTAGCAGAGATGGAGACAAGATGATCCCTAGAACTTGCTGGCCAGACAGTCTAGCCAAACTGGTGAGCTCTGGGTTCTGTGAGAGCCCCCATCTCAAAAAAAGCAATGTGAACAGTGTGTCTTAGTTCGGGTTTTGTTGCTGTGAAGAGACACCATGACTAAGGCAACTCTTATAAGAACATTTAACTGGGGCTGGCTTCCAGGTTCAGAGGTTCAGTCCATTATCATCAAGGTGGGAATATGGCAGCACCTAGGCAAGCATGGTGCAGGAGGAGCTGAGAGTTCTACATCTTCATCCGAAGGCTGCTAGCAGAATACTGGCTTCCAGGCAGCTAGGATGAAGGTCTTCTAGCCTACGCCCAGAGTGACACACCTACTCCAACAGGGCCGCACCTTCTAATAGTGCCACCCCTGGGCCAACCATGTACAAACCATCACACAGTGATGTAGAAAGATGTCCAGTGTCAATCTCTGACCACCACACATAAGTGTGTACTTTTGTGCAGCTATGCCCACAAATATACACATATGAAAACAAACAAACAAGATCCACTAGAAGTGAACCAATCATTGGGTCCCCATTCTGCTTGCTAAACTTGCTCCTGGAGTTTTAACTCTGAGACAGTTTCTGGTTAGATACTTTGGCCTTATCCAATTGTGCAAGGTGCTGCGTTTGGGGTTAGAGTTGTGAGGTAATTACCAGAGTCACTACATTCTTCCAATATTTGTCAGAGACCATCTTTAACCTAAATATTATGTGTCTGCACTGCACTGCCACCCATTCTATGCCAGCAAGAACTTGGATGTTGTTCTTGACACAGCCAAGGTCTGTTTCACAGAAGCATTCTAAAGTATATTCCGAACAGTTCTCTGGCAGCCTTCCTACTGACTTGATACCCACCCCTTGCCAGCATCAAAGCAGGACTCCTAAAGTTCTAGAATGTTCTAATGTGGTCTGCACTTCTTTAATTGTCAGCTAAGCAGTCACAGCTCTGGCTTTAGAATGGTCCCTTAGGAGCACTTCCAAATCCCCTGAGAGCCAGTGCAATATTTTTCTTTTGACCTAGAAAAAGGGAAGCTATAATAGGTTTCCTGCTGAGTTAACTCCCTAAAAAAGAACTGTTTGGTAAATTTAGCTGTTTAACAACATCTCTATTTCCACTTTCATTAAGAAAAACTGTGGCAAAATGAATAACAAAGAAAACACCTCCGTTTGACCTTGGCCAGGACTGGAGCAGCTGAAACCCCTCCTTAGCCTTCCGGTCACAGGGGCAACTCTGGATGGATTTGGGACCCTGACTCAGCCCTTCCCTCTTCCCACCCACCAAGGACTTCATAGGAACTTCTGTCAGGGCTCAGTTTATTCACCACTCAAATGGGCTCAGAGAGAAAGTCCCACAGTAACCCATGCAGATTATCTGCACACAGAGATATTGGCTCGAGTGTTTTAAAAAGTGTAGACTTCAGTTAACAAAATAGACAAAGCAGCTGCCAGTACTGACACTGCAGTTTAATCTATGGGAATCTAATTGGAAGCCTTTAATGTGCTGTAGGAAGGTTTCATAGGATCGAAACCTGGGCAACCTCACTGAGCTGAGTTCATTAAGTTAAAAGCAATGAACATACTTTGGAAGCCGCTTGCTTGGCTCCTTCTTGGTCACTTTTCAGAAAGCACCTCAGTGAGTTTCCAGTCCCCCCTGGGATGGCTCTTCCTGGTTGTCAGCTTGACCGCATCTGAAATGAACTACAATCCGGAAATGGAGGGCGTGCCTGTGATCTAGATCTTGAGACTGGAAGGCACAGCCTATAGGCCAAGATCTTGACATGGGATGGCACACACTTTTGATCCAGATCTTGAGGAATAGTGGCTTAGGCCTAGGCAAGGTGGTACATGCCTTTAATCCCAGAAGACTGAGGCAAACAGATCTCGGAGTTCAAGGCCAACCTATGACAGAGCAAGTTCCAAATCCAGGTGTGATGGTGGCCTTTAATCTGGGCCACACCTTCTGCTGGAGGCCCACATAAGAACACTGGGAAGAGGAAGGTTTACTCTGTTTCACCTGCTCGCACTTACTTGCTAACACATCTGTTGGAACCTACCTCTTCAGGATTCCAGCAAGACCAGCTAAAACAACTAGCCTCGTGGGACTGAACAAATACTAAATGCTTGGACTTCCCATTCACAGCTGCCCATTGTTGGGTTAGTTGGATTGTAGACTGTAAAGTCATCACAATAAATTCCCTTAATATATAGAGACAGTCCATAAGTTCTGTGATTAGAGAACCCTGTCTGATACATGCCCCCATTTTATGTCATTCCCCCATATTCCGTATACAGGTGGAATACCTTGTCTCTAATTGACAGCTGCAAGAACTGTAAGTTACCTGTGAGAGGTGGGTCTGGGGGGGGTCTCATGAAAATGGCCACATGATCCAAAATAATTTCAAGAAGGCGAAAATTTAGTTCTGCAGAGGGATGCACACCTGTGTCAAATCAACCAGGCAAGCACACACAATTTGGGCCCAACTGGGTTTCTATTCCTAACGCAAAGGGCTCTTCTGCCTCTCTCTGGTCCAAGCTCAACCTCACGTTCTTCCCAAGTTGGTCAATTTAAAGCAACACAGTTGATAAGAAGAACGCAATTTTGCACCCAAAGTGCAAACCTTGAGCCCATATTTTGATTTCAAGAAATGCTGACCCTGGAGGAGTCTGAACTTCTGCCACTTAACTTCTTTACCTTCAATCTTTTTCAATACGGACCTTTGTCCCGTTTAACCCATTGATAGAACATATGCCTCATTCTGTTCACGGTTTTCCACATTACCTAGTAGCAGGCCACTCATCACCAGATACACCTAGGTAGTGATAAGCTGGCACACGGATCACAGAAGGTGACTGACCGCCATCACTCACACCCTGCAGTAATTAAGAGTGTGCCTGGCATGCATGGCGGTTCCGTTATCATCTCAGCTGGTTAGTCTGGCAGGCAGAGGAAGGGAGCAAGGGCCCCCTCCTGATTTAGAGGCTGCGTGCTTCTGACAGCTCCGAGCGGAGCTTTTTATGGTCTTGTTTACCTTGTTCTAAAGTGAAATGACAGTTCATTTTTCACAAACATGATGAAGACTCCTTGCAGCAAATATTTTCTTTTCCTTTGAAGTAAATTTAAAAGGGGCTCAGGGATGCATTTCTTTTTTCTTTCTTTTTTTTTCCTTCTTAAACAGCGGGTAGAAAATCACTCCCAAAGCCTCCTGACTACTGGTAGGAAGATCCATGAAGCTAGAGCCAGTCCCAGGGCAAATGGCAAACTTCTGAAAGTCTGCATTTGTATTTTGTTATAAACACAATTTTCATGTGCTACATTGTGGTAGCCTGTTGTACTGGTGGTTATTTTGTTTTTGTTTAGGGGGGGGGCGGTGGATTTGGTTGTTACTGTTGTTAGTGAGATAAGTTCTCATTCTAAGGCCTAAACTATCCTGGAACTCACTATACTTGCCCAGGCTGACCTCAGATCACAGAAATCCTCCTGCCACTGGGCGGTGGTGGTGGTGGCGCACCCCTGTAATCCCAGCACTCTAAGAGGCAGAGGCAGGCGGATTTCTGAGTTCAAGGCGAGCCTGGTCTACAGAGTGAGTTCCAGGACAGTCAGGGCTGTCTCAAAAAAACCAAATCCAAAGAAACGAAGAAGAAGAAGAAGAAGAAGAAGAAGAAGAAGAAGAAGAAGAAGAAGAAGAAGAAGAAGAAGAAGAAGAAGAGAAAGAAAGAAAGAAAGAAAGAAAGAAAGAAAGAAAGAAAGAAAGAAAGAAAGAAAGAAAGAAATCCTCCTGCCTAGGCCATCTAATCACTGGAACTACAATGTGAGTCTGCACACCTACTTTAAATCATTGTTTTAGAATAAGAAGATATGTTAGCACTTGTACTCCTGAGCTGAGTGCTTAAAAGTACATTCTTGAAGCTAAAAGTAGATCTAGCATAGAAGTCAGCAATACCACTCCTTAACATAATAGTGATGGTTTGTATATGCTTGGCCCAAGGAGTGGCACTATTAGAAGGTGTGGCCCTCTTGGAGTAGGTGTGTCACTGTGGGTATGGGCTATAAAAGCCTCATCCTAGCTTCCTAGAAGTCAGTATTCTGCTAGCAGCCTTCAGATGAAGATGTAGAACTCTCAGCTCCTCCTGCACCATGCCTGCCTGGATGCTGCAAGGTTCCTGCCTTGATATAATGGACTGAACCTTTGAACCTGTAAGCCAGCCCCAATTAAATGTTGTCCTTATAAGAGTTGTCTTGGTCATGGTGTCTCTTCACATCAGTCCAACCCTAACTAAGACAATGATCAGCAACCCACCCCACAGATCCTCACTCAGCCAGCTGCTGCTCTGCTCACAATGGCTAGGAAATAGAAATGACCTAAATGCCTTCAGTTGATGAAATGTGTTTTGAATTTGTAGACAAACTGCCCTTATTTAGTGGAAAGCTAAGGACAAAGCCAGAAGAGACAGCATGAGATTCAAGGTTCTGCTCTAAACCCAAATAATAGCTTTAGGAAACAGCTTGTTTGTTAAACAATGCTGATGCCCCAGAAACTCAGCAAAATAAGCTTCAAGTACACAAAGAATCCATCAAAGGAAATAACTTTATATGAGTATGATGTTTTATATTTGAATATTTGTGGATTCTCCTGTAACTACCGACAGAAAACATTCATGGTAAGACTTCAAAGAGCATACAGGACAGCTGATCTTAGCTGTCAACTGTTTATAGCTGAGAAGAAGGAACCTCAAGGGAAGAATTGCCTCTATCAGACTGGTCTGTGAGCATGTCTGTGGGGCATTTTTTAAATTCATGTGGAATGCCCCAGCCCTCTGTAGGCAATGCCAATCCTAGGCAAGAAGGCTGGGCTGTATAAGAAAGGTAGCTGAGCAAGCCAGGGAGTGAGAACCAGCCAGTAAGAAGCATCCTTCTGTGGTCTCTGTTTCAGTTCCTGCCTCTAGGTTCCATCCTTGAGTACCTGCCCTGGCTTCCCTTGATGATGGACTGTCAGCTATTGGTTGAAACAAACCCTTTTTTCCTCAAGTGGCTTTTGGTCATGGTGTTTATCACAGCAGCAAGAAGTAGCTAGAAGAGCACAGTTGTGTCTTCAGAATGCATCTTCTTCCTTGGGACTTACCTTCCTTCCTTAATTTCCCATGGCTGTTAAATATAGTGGCAAGTAAACTTTTTTGGTGATACAGTGTGGGTCATTGGGGATTGTTTTGCTTAAATATAATAACCTTACTTTGCTATAAAAACGAAACAATGTGCACATGTCTACTACATGTTTATCTCCTACACATATGTAAAAGCAAAGAAATGGGGCTTATCTAGCATATAGTGTGGACTGTAGAATAACTTACAGGCAAAGCACTTCTCACTTAACTATGCTCTCATTCAGGCATCTTGTAAATTTTTAATACCGATCTGTATTTCAGACATAGAGAAACAAGCTGAGGATCAACATCAGACTCATGAATATACAGCAATCGCTGAGCAGATCAAATACAAACACCCTCGCTCTGCCTTCCTCACGATGACATTACACGTCGCCTGTCTGTGCAACCCTCCCCATCTCTGGGATTTTACAATTACACACTCATAAACATCTCGGATCACTAACAACACTAAAGGCCACATGCAAAGGTTCTCACCAAAAATGGAATAATAGCAGTGTGAAATATGACAAGAGGCTAATATACTCATTATGTAGGTTTCTGGGATAGATTCAAAAGGAATAAAGGTAGGGCCCCTAAAAATAAGTAACACTTAAGGGAACAGTGCATATACATGAGCCATTCTGAATGAGGACAGTGAGGCTGAGAACTCTTACTTTAAAAGCCCCAATTTGATAACAAAAGAAATACTAAGGGACATTGGAAAGTATTCCTTCTTAAACATGTTACAGGACGGTAGCACTCAATGGCAAGACACAGGAGCTAAGCATTATCATGTATTGCTCCAAGAAACTGATTTTATTAATTAATTAACTGACTGGCGCTGGGGATTAGGCACAGGGCCTTGCATATGCTAAGCACACACTTTACTGTCTAGCTACACTCTTCATCCAAGCTGGGGGGGCATCTAAAAGATTAAATTCTTTTCTGGAATGCATTTGAGGACATGGTGACTAGCAAGAGTCACAAAGATATGTCATAACATTTGGCCCAGTAATTCGTCTTTGAGAAACCAATCCAAAATGCACATCTATATGCAGAAGAAATATTTTTGTTGCAAATATTATTGAGAGAGAATGACTTAAATGTTGCAAAATAAATAAAAGCTCAAATACATGATGTCTTATCTATGGCATAGAGAAAAAAATCAAAGCAGCCTCTAATGTTACTTATGAAACATTTCCAGTGATGTGTGAAGAGAGAGATGAAATGGTCTTAGAGGTAGAAGCAAGTTTCAAAGCTCTGTAAACAGCATGATGTCAAGTTTGTTAATATTAAGATATATTATAGGCCTAAACAAATAAATGAAAAAAATGCATGAATCTTTCCAAAGAAAACAGAGAGTGCTTTCATAGTGTCATATAGTTAAAGACCTTATAAACAGACTGTATACAGATAACCAAGAAGAAAATTTTCATAGATTGGACTTCATCAAAATTTAAAACTCATACTGATCAAGAGTTAGCTTAAGGAAAAAGAATAATCAAGCAGGTTGACTAAAACAAAGGAACATATGGAAACTGATTACTGTCTAACTCACTTAAGAAAATACCTCAGAAACATAGTTCAGAGACAAATAACCTTTGCAGCAAGAAAATGTTGCTCCTGGAAGCAATGAGACACTAAACAAGGACCCCAGTCCCTGGTGTGGGCTGCCCTCTCCAGAGCTATTGGCCAAGTGAGCCCAAGGACCTGCCTGATATTAGTTACTTTTATGCCACAATCAGAAAATACCATAACCAAGAACAACTTATAGAATGAAGAGCTTATCTTGGCTCACAGTTCCAGAAACATGGTGGTGTGAATGGAATGACCTCCTTAGGCTCTTAGGTTTGAATGCTTCCCAATTAGAGGAACTGTTTGCGAAGGATTGGGAGGTGTGGCCTTGCTAAAATAGGTGTGGTCTTGTTAGAGGAGGAGGAAGTATGAGCTTTGAGGTTCAAAAGCTCTCTCTCCCCTCTTCTCCCTCCTCTCCCCTCCTCTCCCCTCTCCTGTCCTATACTATACTATACTATACTATACTATACTATACTATACTATACTATACTATACTATACTATCCTCTCTACCTGAAACTTGTGGATCAGATGTGAGCTTCCAGCGATGTCTTTAGCATCATCCCTGACACCACAATCCCTACCATGATAACCATGGACTAAACCTCTCAGACTATAAGCAAGCCTCCACATTAGATGCTTTCCCTTACAAGCTGCCTTGGTCACGGTTCCTCCTCACAGCTCCAGAACAGTGACGACAGGAAGGGTAGTCCAGAGTGTTGAGGAAGGTATGGCAGCAGGCGACTTGGACACTACGCTGGCCAATCACATCTTTAACCACAAACACAAAGCAGAGAGAGCAAACTGGACATGACTGAAGCTATGGTAAGGATATAAATTCTCAAAACCCATCCCCAGTGGCACACTTCTTCCAGCAAGGTTCCAACTATTAAGGTTCTATAACCTCCTCAGTCAGCACCACCAAGTGGGATCTCAATGCTCAATACCTGAGTCTATAGAGAACAGTTCTCATTTAAACCATGACATAACCTCAAGACACAGGCTCTTGCCCTTCCACTTGGTTGCCCACAAGAACTAATTATATGGACCCATTGTGTGGGGCCAGTGGAACTGTGTCACCAGACAAAAACTGGGAAGGTTGAGAAGATTAAGAAACCCAGAAATTCTCTTAGAATTAGATAGGTGTTTGAATTTGCTCCCGACCAGGTTACTGTCCTAGAGCATGTGGCCATGACAACACACACGAGGACCATGACAACTAGTCACATAGCATAGAGCCCAGAGTTCTCCATGCTAAAGATGTATCTAGATGGGACGGCCCCAAGGGTTTAGCCAGTACGCTTCCCTTCCTGGACATTCCTTCCTGCAAAAGGTATTTAATCTCTGGTTCATCCTGGGTAAGTTGTACACACCATTTTCATCATGAACAAGCGGTTTGGACATGCAAGGAGTGTCTCTCTCATCAAGAACCACAATGGCGGGGGAAGCCTTCATTATCAAACCACACCACCTAAGTCTCCCATGGAAGGGGCCTCTCAGGACACCGCCCAGCAGGCTCTGTTCTAACTCCTCACAGTTCCCAGCAGCTCCTGGGGCCCTATCATAGGCTGTATTCTGTCACCCCTGGGGGGGGTCTTCCCCAAGTCCCACAATCCACTGCAAGGAGAGACACTTGAGAGACAAGGAGAACCACACTATTGCCCAGAATTGTTCCTTTCTAAAAGAAATACATGGACAATGGAACCAGAGACTGATGGAAAGGCCATCCAGTGACTGTCCCAACTTGGGATCCATCCCATGGACAAGCACCAGATCCTGACACTATTACTGATGCCTTATTGTGCTTGGAGATAGTAGACATGCATGGCAGTTCTGAGAGAAATAAGGTCTGAGCTGACTGAGATGGATGGAGATATTTAAAGCCAACCATTAGACTGAGGCCAGGGACCCCTATGGAAGAGTTAGGGGGAGGATTGAAGGAGCTGAAGGGAATGGCAAACCCATAGGAAGACCAACAGTGTCAACCAACCCGGACCCCTCAGAGCTCCCACAGACTACGCCACCAACCAAAGAGCATACATGGGTTAGTCTGTGGCCCCAGCACATATGTAGCAGAGGACTGCCTTGTCTGGGCTCAGTGGGAGAGGATGTGCCCAATCCTGTAGAGACCTGATGCCCCAGGGAAGGGGAGTGCTGAAGGGGGATGGTGAGGAGGGGGGTGAATAGGTAAGAGGGTGGAGGTGGGGAAGTATCCTCTCAGGGCCAAAGGGGAGGAAAGAGAGGGTGAAGAACTCTTGGAGGGGGCACTGGGAAAGGGGAACAACATTTGGGATGTAAATAAATAAAATAATTGAATAATAATAATAAAAAGAACCCATTTGCCAATGCTGCTCCATGCCTTGGTCGTAAGACATGGATAAAGCAAGAAGCTAGAAACCTTCTCCATGCTGGCTAGCTTTCAAAGAGTGAAAGGTGTTATGCAGGCTTCTAGGAGAGACACTAATGGTCTTTTTTTTCTATATTCTTTGTTTACATTCCAAAGGCTTTCCTCTTTCCCAGTTACCCCCCACCATATGTCCCATAATTCCTCTCCCCCCCATGCTATTCCCCACTCTTCCCCCCCCCACGATTTCTCTGTTCTGGGTCTACAATACTGGATCCAATCTTTACAGGCCCAGGGTCCTCTCCTTTTTTTCTTCTTGAGAGTCATTTGACTTGCTAATTGTGCCTTGAGTATTTAGGGCTTCTGGGCTCATTAATATCCACTTATCAGTGATTGCATTTCATGTGTATTCTTTTGTGATTGGGTTAGCTCACTTAGGATGATAGTTTCCAGATCTAACCATTTACCTACAAATTGCATGAATTCATTATTTTTAATTGCTGAGTAGTACTCCATTGTATAAATATACCACATTTTCTGTATCCATTCCTCTTTTGAGGGATATCTGGGCTGCTTCCAATTTCTGGCTATTATAAACAAGGCTGCTATAAACACAGTGGAGCATGTGTCTTTGTTGTATGCAGAGTAATCCTCTGGGTATATGCCCAGGAGTGGTATGCCAGGGTCCTCTGGGAGTGGCATGCCCAATTTTCTGAGGAACCGCCACACTGATTTCCAGAGTGGTTTTACCATTTTGCAATCCCACCAACAGTGGAGGAGTGTTCCTCTTTCTCCACATCCTCGCCAGCACTTGTTGTCTCTCGAGTTTTTAATCTTAGCCATTCTGACTGGAGTGAGGTGGAATCTCAGGGTTGTTTTGATTTGCATTTCCCTGATGACTAATGATGTTGAACATCTCTTAAGGTGTTTCTCGGCCATCCGAATTTCTTCTGGTGAAAATTTTTTGTTTAGCTCTGTACCCCATTTTTTGATAGGGTTATTTGGTTCTTTGGGGTCTAACTTCTTGAGTTCTTTGTATATATTGGATATTAGCCCTCTGTCGGATGTGGGGTTGGTGAAGATCATTTCCCACGTTGTTGGTTGCCGTTTTGTCCTTCTGACAGTGTCCTTTGCCTTACAGAAACTTTGTAATTTTATGAGGTCCCATTTGTCAATTCTTGATCTTAGAGCATAAGCTATTGATGTTCTGTTCAGGAACTTTACCCCTGTGCCCATGTCCTCCAGGGTCTTCCCAAGTTTCTTTTCTAATAGTTTCAGTGTGTCTGGTTTTATGTGGAGGTCCTTGATCCACTTGGAGTTGATCTTAGTACAAGGAGATAAGAGTGGGTCAATTCGCATTCTTAAGAAACTCTTACAAACTATGATACCAACCTGGCAGACAAAGTGTGTTCACATGTATACTAATGACATCACTGTTACGGAGGTCAACAACTGTTAGGATGACCCACAAATATTATATCTACTGGATATAAAAAACAAGTGTGTCCCTGTGTTCTCAGTTTTTACTTGCTGGGCTGAACTAGCAGAATATGTAAATGTATGTCACTTCCTCACCTGCCAAAAAAGAAAAAAGCAAGCTCCTGTGGGGAAGGTCACTGCAGCCTCCAATGCCAACTGGATGAATAAGGAGGGTGGCTTTTTATACAATAAAGAGCTGGTGGTTGGAGCTAGAGCAAGAGAACCCGCAGAAGGACTGGGCAGAGATGGATACAGGAGACAGAAGGAAGAACATGAAAAAGGCAGGGAAGTAGGGTAGAGAGGGCCATGTAGACAGATGCAATGGCGGAGAAGTCAGGTTAAGTTAGATGCCAACTGAGAGACTGTCCCCGCAAACAGGCCAACAGCTATAAACTACATAGATGTCTCCATGTCTTTGTTATTATTAAACCTAATGTGGGGCCTCTAAAGGCCCCACATTAATCAACCATTTTAAGACTGGATTAGAGGCCTACTTCCCAGAGGGAACCTATCCAGAAGAGTGCATGCCTAATCATAATCTCATGCCTCAGGAAGTCATAGGCCCTGGGGACATTTTCTACTGACCTTTAGCTAAGTGGGTATACCTTCAAACTGCCTTCTAAATATTTGTCTTATGCCCTTAGACAAAGAGTTCTCTAAACTCTAACCAGAGAAGCCTCTCTCAATGAGCAGTGGTGAATGAAGAGATCACAGCTGCCCAATGCTGAGAATAAGTGAGAGAAGAGAGCTCAGTCTTCAACTGGTCATTTAGATCATTCTCTCTAAGCCTCCAGGAACATTATAGGAGAGTGATAAAGAGAACATTTAAAAGCCAGAAGATGGCGAGGGCAGTGAAATACTGACATCTGGACAAGACACTGTCAACATAGTGATGAACCCACAGCATCTGAGGTCACTTGCATGAGACAGACCCTTTTAACAGTCAATCATGGATGAGAGAGGGACTCATAGGACCCCATCCTTTACTGCTAACCTATTAGTGACCGATAGACTTTAGGAAGCCACTGTTTCAGTTCACTCACTGCTGAACCCACAAGGCTTCAATGGATAGTTCCAATCCCATGGCCTTACAGGTAATCTTAACCAAACACAGGGATGACAAAAAACAAACAAAAAGACATGAATTTGGGGAAGAGAATGGGGGTGGGGGAGGCTACACATGGATGGGAGGAAGACAGCATAGGATGGGAGTAACAGCATCATATGCATGTATGAGGTTTTCCAAGAGCAAATGCAACTAATTTAAAATAGAAAAGGAACAGACATGCCACAGAAATACAGAAAATATCCTTGGTCATGACTTATATCCATAGGACTTATATCCAGAACATGTAAAGAACTGCTATAAGTTAATAATGGCAATCACTTAAAACTAGGCAAAGACACTTCAAAGAAAAATATACACATGATTAATATATTGATAAGTAAAAGGTACATTTAAAATGATCTACATCGTGCTCGCTTCGGCAGCACATATACTAAAATTGGAACGATACAGAGAAGATTAGCATGGCCCCTGTGCAAGAATGACATGCAAATTCGTGAAGCGTTCCATATTTTTACAGAGGTAGAAACAACCAAGAAATCACAAAGGGAGACAACTTTGGAAATAGAAAATTCAAATTCATCTGGAATAACAAAAAAATCCAGGATAGCTAAAACTATCATCAACAGTAAATGATCTTCTGGGGGAATCAATATCCCGGACCTCAAGCAATACTACAGAGCAGTAGTGTTAAAAACTGCATGGTATTGGTACAGTGACAGAGAGGTGGATCAATGAAATAGGATTGAAGATCCAGAATTGAACCCACACATCTATGGCCAATTGATCTTTGATAAAGGAGCTGAAAACATCCAGTGGAAAAAAGATAGCCTTTTCAACAAATGGTGCTGGCTAAACTGGAGGTCAACATGCAGAAGAATGAGAATCGATCCACTCTTATTCCCTTGTACTAAGCTCAACTCCAAGTGGATCAAGGACCTCCACATTAAACCAGACACACTGAAATTAATAGAAAAGAAACTGGGGAAGACCCTTGAGGACATTGGCTCAGGGGGAAAGTTCCTGAACAGAATACCAAATAGTTTATGCTCTAAGATCAAGAATAGACAAATGGGACCTTATAAAATTACAAAATTTCTGCAAGGCAAAAGACACTGTCAAAAGGACAAAACAGCAACCAACAAATTGGGAAAAGATCTTCACCAACCCTACATCTGACAGAGGGCTAATATCCAATGTATACAAAGAACTCAAGAAGTTAGACCCCAGAAAACCAAATAACCCTATCAAAAACTGGGGTACAGAGCTAAACAGACTTTTCACCTGAAGAAATTCGGATGGCTGAGAAACACCTTAAAAAATGTTCAACATAGCCGGGCGTGGTGGCGCACGCCTGTAATCCCAGCACTTGGGAGGCAGAGGCAGGTGGATTTCTGAGTTCGAGGCCAGCCTGGTCTACAGAGTGAGTTCCAGGACAGCCAGGGCTACACAGAGAAACCCTGTCTCGAAAAACCAAAAAAAAAAAAAATGTTCAACATTAGTCATTAGAGAAATGCAAATCAAAACAATCCTGAGATTTCACCTCACACCAGTCAGAATGGCTAAGATTAAAAACTCAGGAAACAACAGGTGTTGGCGAGGATGTGGAGAAAGAGGAACACTCCTCCACTGCTGGTGGGACTGCAAGCTGGTACAACCATTCTGGAAATCAGTCTGGCGATTCCTCAGAAAACTGGACACGTTACTTCCAGAGGACCCAGTCATACAACTCCTGGGCATATATCCAGAAGATTCCTCAGCATGCAATAAGGATACATGCTCCACTATGTTCATAGCAGCCTTATTTATAATAGCCAGAAGCTGGAAAGAACCCAGATGTCCATCAACGGAAGAATGGATACACAAAATGTGGTATATATACACAATGGAGTACTACTCAGCCATTAGAAACAATGAATTCATGAAATTCTTAGAGAAATGGATGGAGCTGGAGAACATCATACTAAGTGAGGTAACACAGTCTCAAAAGAACACCCATGGTATACACTCACTGATAAGTGGATATTAGCCTAGAATCCTGGAACACCAAAGACACAATTCACATACCAAATGATGTCTGACAAGAAGGAAGGAGTGGACCCTGGTTCTGGAAAGGCTCAAGGCATCAGTGTAAGGGAATACCAGAACAGGGAAGTGGGAAAGGGTGGATGGGGGAACACGGGGAGGGAAAAGGGCATGGGGGACCTTTGGGAGCAGAGAACCAGAAAAAGGGAAATGAAATGTAAATAGAGAATATATCCAATAAAAAAAAAAAAAGCTGGGCTTGGTGGCGCACACCTGGATTCCCAGCACTTGGGAGGCAGAGGCAGGTAGATTTCTGTGTTCGAGGCCAGCCTGGTCTACAGAGTGAGCTCCAGGACAGCCAGGACTACAAAGAGAAACCCTGTCTTGAAAAACCAAAAAAAAAAAGATACATCAAAAAAATTATCTACATCATTAGTTATTAAGGAAAGATAGGCTAAGGACCCTATAAGGGATCACTACACAGCCCACAGCCAAGGCATACATGGCCTCTTTTACACAACAATTTCACTGCTAGATATTCTCCCAAGAGAAATCCAAACTTCTGTCTGCTAAAAGGATTACAAAAATACTCAAATAGCATCAGACACAGTAGCCAAAAACTGAACCCACATGTGCCTACAACTCACTTGAGAAGAAATAAATTGTGACATTCATGTAATGGGATATTGGGATATTACTGGTCACTGAGAAGGGATGAACTATTTACCTATATAACAACATAGTCTTAGAGACATGATACTCAGAAAAAGAAACAATGAAACTAACATACTAAATTATGTCATTTCCATGAATTTTTTTAAACAGACATCACTAATATAAGGTGTGATGGTTGGGTAATTGTCAAGTTGGCAGATGTGTCTCTGGGGATGCCTGTTGGGGATCATCTTGATATTAGTTGATGTGGGAAGATCCTTCTTAGTTGTGGGCAGAGCTGTTCCCTGAGCGGGATGGGGGGATTGGGATGGGTCCTGAACTGTTCTAGCATGCATTCATCACTTTCTGCTTCTTGACTGGGGATGAAAAGTGTCCAGCTTCCTCAAGCTTCTGACTTCTGACTTGCCCCACAATGCACTGTAGCCTGGTATTGTGAGCTAAATGAACTGAACCTTTCTCCCCTAAGTTGCTTTTGTCAGAGTATTTTATTACAGCAAGAGAAAAAAATCAGAACATGATTACATACACACACACACAAAAAAAAACAAAACAAACAAACAAAAAAAAAACCTAAAACTGTGTTTGCCTAGAGCCTGACAAAAGGACGATTAGGGGATTGTCTGTAAGAAACAAGAACTTTCTGGGTGGATTAAGATAATTCCCTAGCATATTGATCAGCATATATTGTCTTCCAGGATTGCTATAACAAAACAGCACAGGCAGGTAACTTAAACAGCATCACTTCTTGAGATTAGCTATTGGGAAGTCCAAGATGGAGGAGTTGCTTCGTTCTGAGGTTCCTTCTCTCAGCTAATAGAGGTTCTTCCTGTGCCAATGGCTCTGCTCTCCAGCTCTCTTCCTGCAGCTCCAAGGGTTAGGGCTCAATCCTTACAGTCCCACATACCCCTCATCACCTCCTTATAGTCTCTGTCACAAATACAGTCAGCCTGAGAATTAAGACTTCAGCAGTGAATCTAGAGTTGACACAATTCAGACCTTAACAACATGGCTACACAAGTAGATCCATTTGTCAAAACTGTAGATTTAAGATTTGTTTTTCAATGTTTTTAAATTGTATCTTAAATTTTTGTAAAAATAATAATTGAGGATTAGCTATTAGATAGAAAACCATATAAAACAATTATTAATTAAAATAAAATTGAAATGGTAAATAGTTTTTTTTTAGCTTGGATGAAGTAGGGGTTCATTATGATATCTACCCTGTCTATATAAGTTGTTCAATTTACTCTACATGTGTTTGAGATTTTTTTTTGCAATTACATTCTTTTTTATTTATTTTTTCTATATTCTTTGTTAACATTCCAAAGTCTTTCCCCTTTCCATTCCCCCCCCCACCATATGTCCCATAAGTCCTCTCCCCTCCCCCCCGCCATTCCCCAGTCACCCTCCCCCCCATCATTTCTCTGTTCTGGAGATTCTTTTAATTAAAAGGTTTAATAAAAAAAAAGTCATGCATGTTGAACAGTACTTTCTTGGAGGAGGTGAAAATCTTGTGTGGCATGCTCCTGAATTAAGAACAACCTCAGTTCTGTCTGTAGAGAGAATCCCAGGCTGGGCACCTTCTGAGCTTTGCTCACATACTTATTGTTTTTCTATTGCTGTGGAGAAATCCACAACCAAAGCAATATATGAGAGAGTTTGAGCTCACGGTTTCAGAGGGTCAGAGTCCTTGATGGTGGAGTAAAGATTTGGCAGCAGGAACAGTGGACTGGGGGCTCACACCTTGAACCACAAGCAAAAAGCAGAGAGAAGGAACTTGAAGCAGCAGGAGTCTTTAAACCTTCAAAGCCCATCTCCAATGATACCTTTCTTCTAACAAGGCCACACCCCTTAAGCTTCCCCAAGAATAACGCTATCTGAGGACCAAGCATTCAAATGCCTGAGGCAGTAGAGGGCATTTCATTTAAACCACAGCTTGCTTCTCAGGAAAGGATTCATCATACAGAGGAATTATAACCATTTATAAGTTATAAATTCAGGTCCCCTTTGTTTTGATACATCTCCTTATTATTAGCTTCTACCCTTATAATTTAACCTTTACTTGTGGAGGTAAGATTCTATAAGCCAAGAAGCAATCATCATCCAGCAGAACGTATTTTTAATGGAAATCATCTGATCTAGTGGAGTTTCTGAAAGATTAATATGCTTAAGAAAATAGTGCAGAGAACGTTATGAAATGAAAAGACTATTTCAGTGAATTAAATTAAAATTCTAGTACAATGGGCAAATATAACTAAATGAGTAAATTTGATATGTGAATGCAATAGATAATTCTAAAGACAAGCTAAACAAATATTGCCAGAAGCAGAGAGAGAGAGAGCGTTCATTATAAGATATTCAGACTGCAGAACAATCTTAAAATTCTTGCAGGAAAAAAAAAGACATGAGACAAATAAAATATAGTAAAAAGGTCACACATATATTTAACCAAAGAATGAGAAAAAAAAAGAGGAAGGAAGTGTAGTAGAGAGCAGTATGTGAAGAGGGCTTGGCTGAGAACTCACAAAAAAATCGTCAAGCTAAAATGTCAAACCTTAGAGAAAAAAATTACCTCCAAAATTCCAAGATAGATACAACCATCGGTAGTCTGAAAGTGGGAGATAGTCAGAAAAATTTAAAAAGCACCCAGGAGGAAAAAAGAAGCATTATTTTCAGGGACTCCTCAACAAGACTTACTGATGACTATCAAGCAGAAGTAATGAAAGTTATGGGATTGAGACTTAGCCTGTTAAAGGAGGAGGAGGGAGGGAGAGGAGGAAGAGGAGAGGAGGAAAGGGAGGAGGAGGGGGAAGAGAAGGGGGAGGAGGAGGAGGGAGAGGAGGAGGGGGAAGAGGAGGAAGCAGCAGCACCACCACTACCACCACATGCTTAGAATTCTACAGTCAGAAAAGAACATGCTTCAGGAAAAATACATAAAATAAAGAGAATTTAAGGCTATGTGTAGACTTTTACTAAAATGCTACAGGGAATTTTTCAGGTACACGAAAGTGACCCCAAATGAAAACAGAAGAACTGCAACAAAGGAAGAGCCATGGAAAGAGGAGAGGGGCATAAATGTGAGTGAGCCTTGGCCACATAAAGATGATTATAACATAGGAGTTACAATTATTATAGAGTTAAGATACATCACAACAAAAGCATACACACACACACACACACACACACACACAAACACACACACACACACACACACACACACGGAAGTGGAGTGTCTTAATTAGGGTTTTACTGCTGTGAAGAGACACCACGACCAAGGCAATTCTCATGAGGACAGCATTATAATTGGGGCTGGCTTACAGGTTCAGAGGTTCAGTCTATTACCATCAAGGTGGGAACACGGAAGCATCCAGGCAGGCATGGCGCAGGAGGAGCTAGGAGTTCTACATCTTCATCTAAAGGCTGCTAGCAGAAGAATGGCTTCCAGGCAGCTAGGATGAGGATCTTAAAGCCCATACCCACAGTGACACACCTACTCCAACAGGGCCACAACTACTCCAACAGGGCCACACCCTCTAACAGTCCCACTCTCTGGGCCGAACATATACAAACCATAACACAGGGTAAAGAAGGTTACATTTTCAAGTCCTAACAATGCTGAGAAGAGCTCAAGAGTTTGAATCTCATGAACACATTGTGAGATGGCTAGGGGAAACAGGAGTGTGTCGTGAGCTAGCATGCAGCGGTAAGGTGACATTGTAACATTTCGGAGCAATGGAGAGCAGTGGTGCTCACCCTTCCTAATGCCAATACCCTTTAATTCAATTCCTCATGTTGTGACCCCCCCAAACCTTAAAATTATTTTGTTGCTACTTCATAACTGTAATTTTGCTACTGTTATGAACCATGACATAATATCTGATATGCAGTATATCTGATATACAACCCCTGTGAAAGGGTTGTATGACACCCACTCAAAGGATTTGCAACCTACTGGTTGAAAACCATTGACCTAGAGGAAGCTAAGGTACTGAGACGGTTAGTATCAATTTAACAGAATTAAGATCACATTAAGATCACCCAGGAAACCGACCTCTCAGAATACCAATGGGGGGTTTTCCTGATTGCTTACTTGAGGTGTGAGGACATGCCCACTCTGGGCAGTGGTCCTATACACTCTGTGGGATTCTGCATTGCGTGGGTAGAGAAGGGAACTGGGTAGCAGTATACATTCACTGCTCTCTATCAGTGTGCATGAAATGTGTCCAGTTACTTCCTTCCCTGACACAACAGACTGTACCTTGAACTGTGAACTAAATTAAACCGTTTCTCCTTTAAGTCGCTTCTTGTCAAGATATTTTATCACAGCACCAAGAAATCAAACTAAGACAGAAGTGCCCTGTTTATTATCTATTTTTTCTTTCCCTTTAAAAGGGAAGCAGAACTCTAGGATTTGTTGCATGTATGGATGAGAGAGGAAAGGAAGAGAGAGATACAGTGATTAGTGTTGATAATAAATATTCAAATATATTAACATATTAACTTATATAAACATTGTGTTGAAATCCACGAAACCGCAAAAGAAAAATTATTCAGAGCCGGGCAGTGGTGGTGCACACCTTTAATCCCAGCACTTGGGAGGCAGAGGCAGGCACATTTCTGAGTTCGAGGCCAGCTTGGTCTACAGAGTGAGTTCCAGGACAGCCAGGGCTACACACGGAAACCCTGTCTAAAAAACAAACAAAAAAAAGAAAGAAAGAAAGAAAAGAAAAGAAAAGAAAGAAAAAAAGAAAAGAAAAAGAAAAGAAAAAATTACCCAGGTTATAACTTTCTGATAGAGCTCATGATGTGTGGGAAATATTTCTAAGAAAAGAAAAGGAATTTCAAAAAGCATAGCTAGTTCTGGGAAAGCCAATTTTCTCCTAAAAGCTGAACCCTTCAGAATAATTGAATGTCGTAAGGAGGACAAAATTACTTTTCAGGCAGTGATGGGAAGCCTGAAGTTTTATTTCTTAAGGTGAAGACGGATCTAATTTACTCAAAGGGTTGTTTGTTTCTAACTCCAGGAAAAATTACTTGATAATACAGTTCTGTCCTCTGAGGCTTCATTGTACCAATGTTCTATGAAACCATACTAGAATTAGAATTGTTTATGCATTAGTAATTAAATCTCCTAGTATCAAGTTCAAAAGAGAGGCTTTACTTCAATATATTATATCAAGATCTCTCAGGGTTATCCCCTCTCCTCCACCAACATGACTAGAAGTAGCTGACATCATAGATGATTTACACACTGAAATTTCAAGATAACTGGAAAGTTTTCTGATGAAGGGCTGCTAATATATTTTTAGAGACAGCACAGCCAGGGGCGGGAAGGTGATTCAGGCCAATAATCCCAGGATTGAGAGGGCTGAAGCAAGAGGATTTCTGCAAGTCTGAGATCAGCCTGGGTAAGATAGTGAGCTCCAGGGCAGCCTGGGCTACAGGGTAAGGCCCTGTCTCACAAATCCATGTAACAGAAAACAATCAACCCTGAATGATCAATGGCATGTCACAGGAGGAAAAGCGAGAAAAGATTTTTAAGTGAATCTCAAGGTTTTACTGAGGTGGGTTTGCTTGCTTGTTGGTTGTTGGCTTTTTTTTTTCTTTTTAATCCTTTGAGAATTTAAAACATCCACCTTCTCTCCATCCATTGGTGTCTGGTTGACTACCCTTAAAGAAAACCAACTCTTGCTGCCATAGAAGCCATCATTCATCAATGGCTTCTCAGTTAAGGGTGGGAGCTAAGACCTACCCCATCTCTGCTGGAATGTTGATTGACTTGATCTTGTGCAACAATCCCAGCTCCTGGAGTTCACGAGCCCAGAAGACCCTGTTTTGCCCGTATCCCCCTGACCTCTGGCTTAAAGATCTTTCTGCCCTCCTCTTCAACTGTGAGGAACCAGAAAGACAGGAAATAACTGTGATGGTTTGTATATGCTTGGCCCAGGAAGTGGCACTATTAGGAGGTGTGGCCTTGTTGAAGTAGGTGTGTCTCTGTGGGCTTGGCCTTAAAACCCTCATCCTAGCTGCCTGGAAGTCAGTCTTCCACTAGCAGCCTTCAGATGAAGATGTAGAACTCTCAGCTCTGCCTTCACCATACCTGCCTAGATGCTGCCTAATGGTCTGAAGCTCTAAACCTATAAGCCAGCTCCAATTAAATGTCCTTTATAAGAATTGCCTTGGTCATGGTATCTGCTCACAGTGGTAAAACCCTAACTAAGACAATAACCTGGGTGAGACATAGGATAAAGCTAGCACAGTGGACTCGGATCTCCAAAACTCCCTCTAGTGACCAGAAATCTCATAAATTTGCATAAACTGGCTAGAGGAGGCATTACCACTTTCTACTGGTAAGTCACCAACGAGACTAGGTTACTAGACTGCGGGGCAGATGACCATTGCATCCATTTCAGGAGAAATATTAGGAGATAGGCTTTTACCAGGTGTGATGGGAGTATAAATGGATGTTTTGTGAAAGAAGGCATTGGACAAGGAGCAAGACAAGAAAGAGCAGAGGGATGGAGTTGAGGTAGAAGGCCAGATTCAAATATCACTTATACACACCGAGCCCCTGACCTCACAGCTAAAGATAGAATCGTGTGAAGCCCAGAGGGACGAGAAGAAATGCAAAGGGCACAGTTTGGGGAAGAGTTCAAAGGCCCACTGAGTGCATAAAACTTTAATTATAGGTAATAAAAGAGATTAAACAAACGGTTCCCTATGTGTTTTCACACCCTGTAATTTTATACAATCAATTAGTGCTTCTTCAAGGTGAAAACCCTATTCTATTCTGGTTATGTTTCCTCTACCATATAGAATGGAAACTTTCCTTCTACTTTTAAAATAATCTCTCTCTCTCTCTCTCTCTCTCTCTATCTATCTATCTCTCTATCTATCTCTGTGTGTGTGTGTGTGTGTGTGTGTGTGTGTGTGTGTGTCTGTGTGTGTGTCTGTGTGTGTAAAGAGTGCTGTTTGTTTCATTTTGGTTTTTTTGGTTTTGTTTTTGTTTTTGTTTTTGTTTTTGTTTTTTTTTGAGACAGGGTTTCTCTGTGTAGTCCTGGCTGTCCTGGAACTCTCTCTGTAGACCAGGCTGGCCTCGAACTCAGAAATCCGCCTGCCTCTGCCTCCCAAGTGCTGGGATTACAGGCGTGCGCCACCACGCCCGGCTTGTTTCATTTTGTATATAGATGTTTGAGTGTTTCACTTTGTAGCCCAGACTGGCCTTCTACTTAGTATCCTCCTGCCTTAGCTCCCAGAGTGTGGTGATCCTCTACAAGCACACACCATCACCATAACCTGGTTTGGAATACTTTGTTGTTGTTGTTTTCATGGTTTTGTTTGTATTATATGTTTATGTTAGTCTGTGCATTAGTTACCTTTTTGTTGTTGTTATTGTTATGACCAAATCACTGAAAAGAAGCGGCTCAAGGAAGAACTGCTTATTTTGTCCCTTGATTTAGGAATGGACCACATGGAATCATGAAGCAAGCAGCTGGTCACAACAGCCATTATAAGCAGACCAGGAAGCAGAGAGCAGATAGCAAGTGGACCTAAGCTGTAAAATCTGAGACCCCCTCCCCCCCCAGTGACCCATTTCCTGCAGCAAGGCTTTACCTCCTATGGCCTTCAGACACAGCACCTTCTGAGGGCTGTGCAAAGCCACAAACCTTTGAGGGGTGTTTTGCACTCAATCAACAATCACCAGCTACTGTCTAGTAAAGTGATGTTTGGAGTCAACTCAGATGCTGCGAGAAAGAAGCTGAAGAAGGCACAGCAGAAAGCTATCCCATGCCACAGGCATTAACAGTTGCAAAGTCCATAATGACCAAAGCAATCCACAAATACTACACGACCCTATCAACACTCCACTGACTCCCCTCACACAAGCAGAAGGGACAGAAATTCCTAAGAGCCATGTAAAACCACAGAAGATTCCCCCAAAGTCACATCTCTCTCTCCTTCTCTCTCTCTCTCTCTCTCTCTCCCTCCCTCCCTCCCTCTCTCCCTCCCTCCCCCCCCCCCTCTCTCTCTCTCTCTCTCTCTCTTTTAGTTTTGAGTTTGGTTTTTTTGAGACAGGGTTTCTCTGTATAGCCCTAGCTGTCCTGGAACTCACTCTGTAGACCAGGCTGACCTCAAACTCAGAAATCCGCCTGCCTCTGCCTCCCAGAGTGCTGGGATTACAGGCGTGCCCCACTGCCTGGCTCACAGCTTTCTTAAACAGAAAGAACAACACCGGAGACATCATGCTAATGGATTTCAAATCTGCCACAAGGCTAAAGTAATCAAGGCAGCATGGTGCTGGCATAAAAATAGAGACATAGACAAATGGAACAGAATGGAGAAGACCAGAAATAACCCCGCGAGTTTATAGCTGCTGACAATGGTACCGGGAACACACAGTAGGGGAAAGGCATTCTCTTCCATAATGGGGCTCCAGGAAATTGGATGTCAACCCACAAGTAATGAGATGGGAGCTGGCCATACACACGTACAGAAATCCGCTGGAGAAGGGCAGACTTGAATATAAGAACTGAAGCTATGTGGTGGGGAGGAGATAGAAAGAGAACTCTTGACCTTGCTCTGGACACTCCCTTTTTAGGTCTGGGCGACAAAAGCAAAGGTAGACAAGGGAGTTATGGGGGCGGGGCTGCAGAGTAGGGACCATCTTAGAGAATGGCCTGTGGCTGTCTGATCCCTGCCCATGACACCCTCAGGACACCATTCTTCTCTCTGCTTTGTGACTTCCCCTTTAGATATTTTTCAGATCCTACATGAGTGAGACCGTGTGGTATTTGTCCTTCTGTACAGACACCTAGGTTGATTCCGTTGCATGGCTGTTATTAATAACACTACCTAGGAAGAGAACACATCTGCACACTGAGCATCTGTGAGAGGTTAAGGTACAGAAGCCAACTCAACAGCAAAATAACAAAGAACTTGCTTTTAGGACGGGCAATAAACCTAGGTCGATGTTTCTCAAAAGAAGACCGATCACCAAGAGGTCTGCGATGTGTGATCAGCATCACTAATCAACAGGGAAATGCCAACCAGAAGCACAGTACAGGAGTGTCTCACACCCATTAGACTAACCACTGTGGAAAAGAGGAAGGACATTTAAGTGTTGACAAGGTTGTGGAGAACATGGAGCACACTGGTGGTAGGGAATCCAAATCACATCAGAAGACAGTGCCGTGTTTCCTCAAAAAAAAAAAAAAGTAAAGAGAGAACAACCATTATGACCCAACCATCCATCTACTGGGTGTATACCCAAAGGAGATGGAATCAATATGTCAAAGAGACAGCTGTATGCCCATCTTATGGCATTATTCATAGCAGCCGTGCAACGGAATCAACCTAGATGTCTGTACAAAGGACAAACACCACATGGTCTCATTCATATGTGGGAGCTGAAAAATATCTAAAGGAGAAGTCACAAAGCTGGAGAAGAATAAATGGTCTTGCAAAAGTAGAGTCATGGGTGGAGACCTTAGAGAGCCAGTGGCCAATGGATACCAATTTTCCATTTAACTGGAGTAATAAATTCAATAGAGCTATTACATTGTGATGACTATGATTAGTAATCTGTTATATGCTTAAAAATTGCTAAGGCAATAGACAGATGAATATATATGTTAAATATATTTATATATGTATATGTATATGTATATGTATATGTATATGTATATGTATGGCCATTCCATACATATACATATATCAAAAAATACATTGGGAGAAATAAATATATACAATTTTTGTTTGTCAGTTAAAAATTAAGGAAAAGAAGGCATTTGCTGCCTTTTAACCTCAGAATTCAACAGACCAATTTCTGTAGAATGGCCAGTCTCGTGTTCAAAATAGAATAGTTAGAACCAGTGAAGAGATGCTATTTTAGAACACTGCTGTCTAAGTGAGGATGAAGATCCTCCAGTGGTTCTGTCAGAGGAGCTGGATCTTAGTGGGCTGCCAATCAAAGCATCTCTCAGTGTTCTAAGGATGCAGTACCTCTGTCAGTGTTGGCCCTTGGTCATTGGCGTTACCTGCTTATGTCACATAGAGAAAACTGCAGAGCTAAATGAACGGGCTTTGGGGGTGGGTGTTGGCTTTGGTTTGCATTGTGCATCTTCAGGGAACAAACTAGGCTCAATTCCAAGTTTCTGGTTTGGCTGTCTATAATTGCCAAGAAGTGATCTTTAATTGTTCCCATTTTCAGAGGAGTAAACTGAAATATGAGAAGCCAAATAGCATACACAAAGAACTTGCTAGAATCTAAGCCCCAGAAACTGTAGGACAACTTGTTCCCTGTCCTGTCTTCCGTGTCTGCTCCCTGTGTACTCTGTTGGGGTGTGCTCACTCTGACCTGTGGCTGTAGGTGCCCTCTTTATTATTGTTGTTATTGTTGTTGTTAATATTATTATTTATTTCTGTTCTATTTTATTGTAATAAAACAGGGTCACATTGCGATACAAGCTGGTCTTGAACTCACTCTCTATATATGAACTCCTGGGAAGAAGCTGTTATATCACACAGGCTCATGAGTGATAAACCTTCATTGACTCTGGGGAGTTTGGGAGGTCGCTACTCCTATAGCCTAATTACAACTTCTTTTGAGAGCCCACTGTGACGGTTTGTATATACTTAGCCCAGGGAGTGGCACTATTAGGAAGTGTGGCCTTGTTGGAGTAGGTGTGTCACTGTGGGTGTGGGCTTTAAGACCCTCATCCTAGCTGCCTGGAAGCCAGTCTTCCACTAGCAGCCTTCAGATGAAGATGGAGAACTCTCAGCTCCTCCTGCACTATGCCTGCCTGGATGCTGCCATGCTCCCACCTTCATGATAATGGACTGAACCTCTGAACCTGTGAGCCAGCCCCGATTAAATGTTGTCCTCATGAGAGCTGCCTTGGTCATGGTGTCTGTTCACAGCAGGAAAACTCTGACTAAGACACCCACAAAAGATCCTTTCCTTACTCACCTTTGTGTCAGACCTAGCATCCTAATAAACAGATGGAAACTTTTGGAACCTATTAAGTTAACAAAACCCTATCTCATCCATGGAAGGGCTAAACAATGTTATCAGATACCATGTGAGGCCTATAGTTGAGATTGCTCTGCATGATGTAACTGCTCACTTAAAATTCCTAACAATGTACTTTTTTAAATGCCTCAACTTACAGCTTTCTTTGTTCCTTACTATAAAAACGCCATGCAACCACTCCCACATTGGAACGTTGCATTTGGGAAGGCCCATATGTGTGTTCCTGGGCTGTAGTCACTCACGTCTTCCCAAATGCAACCAACACCTGACACACTTAAAAACAAAATCTACCAATTCTATAATAATAATTATTCCACTTTTATAATCCTGAATAGATCCTATCTAAATGATAATCCTCTTATTGTTAAGCTCTTGAAGTTGAGATCAACCATTTTAACACACACACACACACACACACACACACACACACACACACACACACACACACACACACACACACACACACACACACGTGCCCGTGTAACCTTACAGGGATTTAGAGGGTACATTGGTCTGTTGTCACTGGGGATGTGAGCCAACTCTTACAGAGTCTGAGGACTTGTTTACCCTGGGGCAGGGAGAGGGAATGGCTGGTTCAATCTGGCCCCTCCCTGATTCCTGGCATGTGGGTACTGAGTGTGGTAAGAAATTGAGAGTATATTCATTTCAATAGCAGAACAAGAGGCAGAGGTCCGGGTAGGAGAGAGAATAGCTCTGAACTGGAGAAGTGAAGGGGGAGTCAGCAGAAATCATTGACTTCCTGTGCCCTAGGACTGGGTGCACTCCAGACAAAAAAAAAAAAAAAAGAGAGAGAGAGAGAGACATATTGTTTATTGAACAAATATCTCATATGAGCAGTATGTTTCAGGTAGGACCACGGGCGAAGACATTTACGGTCCTATTAACAACACCAGTGGCAGCCTTTTTTAAAGCATGGCCCTCTTTATGTCCAGATGCTTGCTCGGACCAGTGCGGCAGAGCTTGAGGCAGCCGCCCTCTGATGAGGAGCAGACATGCCTAATCTCCAGTGCTCTCGCCCCATGTCCCTGCCCGCTGCGTCAGCCTTGTCTTTCTCTTGTACACGCCAGGGCCCTCTACTGCCCTCCTCCACCCGGTCATGCAAGGAAAATAATCTCCAAAGACAGACAGCTGTCACTGGGTTTATACATTTGTTGAAGACCTGAGAGGAGGGAGGGGAGGAGTATTATACAGGGGTACCTCATGGCTTGTCCTTCTCCATTTGCAGCTGGGGTGTTACACGGTATTACCCTGTGGCTCTACAGTGGTACCCGTGGCTTTTCCTTTACTGTTTTCTTCCATCATCTCCCCAGGAGATTGAGGATAGGCAGGGATGTGCCAAGGTATTCCCAAGACTTATATAGGCTTAATATAGGCACCTCCTCTCCTTCTCCCTTTTCCCATCCTCCTTTAGACATGGTCTCCTCTAGGGTGTGAAATCATAGGTGGGTGCCACTGCACCCAGTTTTGGGGATGCTGGAGATCGAGCGTGCTAAGGAAGCACTCCACCAACCGAGTCCCAGCCCCAGACGAGCCCTTTCTCGAGAGTGTCTATAACGGGAACCTAGCTTTACATGTATATCTTTTATATTGTGGGTAGTTATGTAGGTACCGAGAATACGATATTCTGCCAAGGCGGGCCTTATCAACAGCTCCCCAAAAGAAACAGTTATCTTTATTTTTTGGCTTAATCGTTCCTTCAGTCAGAAGGAGTTTATCGTTGTTTTGGTTTTGTTTTCAATTCAGTTGCAGGAGCTCCACTCACAACTCTTTTGATTTAATAAATTAAATGCCTGTTTTAAAACTCAGAGGTTTTAACCAGTGCCGTGAATAACTCTGGAAGCCAGCCATCCAGACTTGAGGAGAGTGGTTGGTTCTCTCTCCGTGTCAGATTACCCCCACAAGCTTAGCCCAGCCAGCCACTGTGGTTGCTTTGATGGAATATAATCATGGTTTACTCTTGAATATATGCTAGGGCCATTTTTGTGACATAATGACAAAGCCTAATAATTAGGGCAGAGACCCTATGACCCTCAGGGTCATATCTGGTCCTTTATAAAGAAACAGGTGAAACCCTGCTCTTGTCTGCTTCATAACTAGTTGCAGAGTCATGTTATTATTTCTGATGGAAACTTACGTACAACACGAGTGACTGGATCCATTACTGTCACCTTCACCTCAGAAAGATGAGCTTTTCTAAAGCTCACTATTTACCAGCCAAGTTGATTTTTTTCCCTAAGTTGTGCTGCCACCTGCTGGTAGATGTTTGAAATCACAGCTACATGAACAGATCCTCTATTGTAACCAATATTAGAGTCTTGCTTATGCACTTTGTAGTAAGAAAGAGTAAAGTGATTAAACAATCGGTTTTTCTAATATTTTTCTCTTCAAAGACTCTATTGTAGCAGTTCACGGGGCACTTATTCCAAGGGGCCATGAATATTTGCAATGTCTTGCCTGTTTCTGACGTTAAAGAGCAATGCTACTGAAGACATAAAACCTCAGATCCGTTCCCTATCTCAGGCCGATGAAAGGAAAGAATATTCAGACATGGAAATACCTACCAAAGGGGACCATGAACACGTTGGCAATAAGAAGGCAGACGGCAGAGATGAAACCATTGGTTTTCAACCTTGACTACCGATTACATCTCCATGGAGCTTTGAAGAGCCAATGATGTACAGAATCCACTCCTTGGAGGTCCTGATCTAACGCGTCTGAGCCGAAGCCTGGACATCAGTTTTCTTTTTTGCCGAGTTCTCTGGGTGATTTCAATGATCGGCAAGACCAAGAGTCCTATCCCCCAGCAGTCTCAAACCACAGGACATGTTCCAACTGTAACGGCTGCCTGTTCTCATCCTGCAGACTTTGTTAGGTCTGTGGTGGTGTCTGAGGACCAGATCTCTACTATGCTTTAAGGCCATGCTGTGGGTGCTGTCTGGGGGCCATACTACTAAAATCAGGAAGGAATTAGGTCATTGCTGCCCATGCTTTTTATGCAAACTCAGTAGTGCTGAGATTTTTGAGGAGGTGGGTATCATCTGGGAGTTAACTAAACATGAAGACTTGAAGGGTCCAAGTCTCACAAACTCAATATAGCTCCATTTCTAATAAACACCCAAATAATTCATTCATAAGTTCTTTCTTCTTTCCTTTCCTTCTTTTTCCTCTCCCCTCTGGCTCCATGTGTATCCTCTCCCTTCCCCCTCCTCCTTCCTTTTGTGTGTGTGACTCTCTTACAATCTACTCAGGCGGGCCTAGAACTAATGGCAATCCTCCTGCCTCAGCCTCATCCTTCAGTGATGGGCTTTTGTCCCAAGCCACAACAACTCAGCTGTCCCAAGTAATTTCAAAATTCAAACTCAGAGAACCAGCAACTGTGTCATTTTCTCTGAGATATTTTGAAGATCAGTATCACTGTGTGTTAATATGACATGTTACTCAAATCAAATGGAAGCTTTTTTTTTTAATTCCTCGGAAGTGAAAAATAATTTTTCCAAAACTTAGAGGGTGAAAGGAAGAGCAATTTCATGATATCCCTGAGTTCGTGGTTAGCCAAGTGGCTCTACTCGCTGTGGGGTGACCTAACGTCACTCGGCCCCCAGATAATACGTGGGCTGCTCAGAACAGGCGAGACGACCTTATCACACATGGTTTGGGAAAGGGTGGCTGCAAGTCCGGGCCCGGATGAGACCCGCCACTGCACATGAACTCATCAGCGTGAGACTGTCCACAGGCTTCCAGAGAGTTCCAGGATGCTCTAAATTAACAGATGTTCTCTCTGGAGCTCACCTGAAAAACTGTCACAATGTCGCTTCTGCTACAGTTTCCTCGTCAAGGCAATGTCAGGGCTCACTCAGACCCAAGGCACGCCATCTCATGATGTGCCTTGGCTTCACATGGCTTCATGCGACACCGTGAAGACTCCTTTACGCTTCCTACCCCTGTGCCCCACACCCAAAGGGCTGCCTTTTGGGATTAACACTCTACTGCTGTTGCCTGAAATTCTTCGTGCGTTTTTGGAAAAGGGCATTACCCTCCTCTTCAGCATTCGGTCCCACAAACATAGCCTCTCCTTGTCTTTCTATGGGAGCAGTGTTAAAATGGCAGTCAAGGCAGGTGTGGCGATATATCTGTAATCTGAGCTCTGAAAATGTGGGGCGGAGGAAGTAAGGTAAAGCCCAGCCTGGGCTACAAAGTGAGACCCTATCTCAAAAAGCCCCTCCTCATAGGCTTTTCAAATTACACCATAGCCTGCATGTGTGAGCCAGTGAACAACGTTCAAGGGTCAGCTTTTTCCCTCCATGATGTGAGTCTCAAGGACCGAACTCAGGTCATCAGTCTCCGGAGCGAAGTGCCATTAGTCTGTCCCCAAGCCATCTTTCTCTTACAGGCCACCGGCCACCTGCAGAGATTTCACTCCTTCTCACTGTACTTCTATGTCCAATGTTACATGTTCAAAATGCAGACTAAGTAGGTTCTAATAAACATAAAGAAGAAAACAGATTATGAAATTGAGGTTAGACTACATTCTGCCGTGCTTTAGGATTAATAACCATGGTGTGAAGCCACTACCCTACCATTGCAGGTCCCTGCAGGCCCTGCACATGGCCACCATCGGGTTTGCCCACTTGGACTACCCACGCGACACTGATCAGTGCTTACTTCAGGTCGACACGTAGGCTGAATGTATGCATAGTCACTTGATGAGAAAGAGTGTCTTTGCCATTGTCTCTGTAGACGCAGAGAGGTCCAGGGTCTCAGCAGACCTGGCTTTGTCTCTGGAGCATCTACAAAGCCATTTGAAGGTATTTAAAGGCGACAGTGACAGCTAGTCTAGTCCATGAGCCCTGTGAGAACCGAGTCCATGACAGGTCTCTCTGGATCACCCATTATTTGCACCACCTCAATGCCCAGGAGAGATCCACTTACAGGCAGTATAGCAACAATAACAACCAAAAGGTTACCGCGAAGAAATCCCTCCCAGCTGGAAAAACGCTGTAGTACTTTTCTCATTATTGTGACAAATACCTGACAGAAAAGTAGCTTAAGGACGGAAGGGAGAATGGGAGGGAGGGAGGATGGGAGGGAGTGAAAGGGAGGGAAGGGAAGGAGGGAGGGAGGGGGAGGGAGGGAGGAAGGAAGAGCTTATTTTGCTCACAATTTGAGAGGACAGCCCCTCTCAGCAGAAAGGCCTCGTGGGCAGACTGTGAGAAGGATGCTTGGTTTCACCCATAGCCAGGAAACCGTGAGAGATAAACTCAGGCGGATCAGTTGATGTCTCCTGTGAACTCGGTCTGGGACTCCAGCAAGTAGGATGGTAGTGCTCTTGGGAAGATCAGAAGTTCAAGGTCATCTTTAGCTACAAAGAAAGGTTGTGACCAGTCTGGGCTACAGGAGATTGTGTCTTGAAAAGAAGAGAAAAGAAAACGGAGGGAAGGAAGGAACATCTAGAGAGCAGTCCTCAAATCTCTGAAGGAACAGGCATCAGAGATCAGCAGTGAGGGTGGAGGGCAGCTCTTTGGGTTCTGGCAGAGCAAATGTTTCCCTTTAGAAATCTCGCGGCACTAACTGGGGAAATCAATACGTAATCCTTCAACTCAGAAGAGTTCAAAGGTCAGAGAAAACATGACCGGCCACTTTAAGGGAAGGAGTGTGGGGTGTTTGTGGGGGTGGGGGTGGGAGTTAGAAGGGACCAGCATTCCCAGAGTTCTTGGAGCACAGGCTGTTTGCTTTGTGGTAGATGTGAGGAGGGTGTCAGCTCTGAAGGTGTTGATAGCAGACCGGTCCCAGCCCTCAGTCTCCACAGCTAAAGGGCAGTTTAAGTGAAAGTGTGAAGTCCTTGCCCCCCCCCCTCCCAGATAACTTAGGACAACGCCACAGGGCCACCCCAGATTCAAAAGTCCCTGCAGGGTTGGCTGGGGTCCTTGCTGGTGAAATGCTGCACTGCGCAACCTCAAACTGATTCCCCAGCCGTGTCCCGGGTACCTACCCAGCATTCCCAGTAGACACCTGGCTTGGTTATCTATGCCTTAGCTTTCCAAGAATCCCTATGATGCCCGTGGAGCAGAGGAAACTCTATAGTCAAGTGAGCCACCAAGGCCTATCTTAGGTCAGCCTGAGGAGGACAGATGTTTAAAATGCCCCTAGACTTCTTGCAGCCGGGGAAGGAGTAAGCTAGAGCTGGAATAAAATTATATTCCCCTCAGGCAAGGGGACTCTCGGTAGTAAGGATGATGGTGAAGAGAGAATGCTGGCGTTCAGATAATTTTCAAGACTGCCTGAGAAGAAAAGGGCACGATCACCAGCGCCCAGCTCACAACAGTGTGAGTCAAAGCCACTCCTGACCTTTTTGTCCACTCTAACCTAGGATAGCTGTAGGAAGCCACATTCGCCATTACAAGATGGTGCCCATTTCCTATGATGAATCAGCAATATACTGTTGTTTACTCCACTCCGCACCCTACTGTGCATGCGCAGGTAGAGGTTTGGCGGGTCGCAGCTCAGTCCCGGAGCATGCTAATGAGGCATCGAGGCGTGCACCAATCAGGTAGAAACACATCCTGCCTAGGCTTATTTAAGATGCACCGCTCTTCCCTTCTTGGTCTTTCGCCTCTGCAATCAACCCTGCAATAAACGTCTGTGGAAGGATCCTGGCGGTCTCGTGTCCTTCTTGCTGGCGAGATAGACACGCGACCTACAGATAGCAATCTGGGATGGGTAGGAAGATAAGTTAGACCAGGGGCAACTTGGAACAGAATTTTAAAAAGGTAGCAAGTGTTCCCTTCCTGCAAACCCTGTAATTACAATTTCCATCCGTCTAAAATAGAGTCCCCAGCGTCCTTATTATCAGGAGTTAGAAAACCTGAGCTTATCAAAGGATGGTCACGGGAGACGGGTGGTGGGTTTCAAGTGCTGACGCTTCGAAGTTCTTTCCTGGCTGGCATTATTTAGTACATGTTTCCCGAGAGACACACTAGGCACTGAACTAACTGCCTCTAGAAAGGAGCCCCTTAGTCAGGAACCACAGGAACAGCTGCGGAGGAGCAGGGGCAGATGGGTGTGTGATGTAGTTCTGTGTGTGTGTGTGTGTGTGTGTGTGTGTGTGAGAGAGAGAGAGAGAGAGAGAGAGAGAGAGAGAGAGAGAGAGAGATGTAGTTCTTGTTCACTGAGGCTTAAGTTCTCGCAGAGGAAGCAGAGCATGGAGGCTTGGGGCTAGTCTGGAACCTTCCCTTCTGGGATGTCCGGATCTCGTTTCGCCCAGCTTGCCCAGTTCAGTCCTGCTGCCTGCTCCTGCAAAGCAAGTTCTCAAGCCCGCCAGCTCCATGATATCCATTCCTCTGTTCCCGAGTGTCATTTATAGCAACCCTCCCTTGTCCAGCTCTTCTCTAGGTCTCATTCAGAAAAGCACTCGCTACTTGTCCGGCCACGCCCCCGAGACCTGGCTCCGCCCCACTGGTCTCCCTTTTTTCTCCTGGCCAAACCCCCTCTCGTTGCCCAGCCAAGACCCCCTCTCCGACTCTCTGACTCTGATACTCTCTTTCCCCTGCTGCTGCCTTACACTCCACTTACCAGGTTACAATCCTAAAATCTGGCCCGACACTCTCTGGGCACTGCTCTTTTCAACTGACCACGCCTTCTCTCGCTGCTTCGTCCCACCCCTCTCTGGTAGCCCCAACACGCCCAGCTTGTTCGGCCACGCCCAGAAAGTATGGCTCCGCCCCTTCTCAGGACAGCCACTCTTCTTCAACACCACGCCCCTCTAGTTGCCACGTTACGCCCTTCTCTCCAATCGTCAGGCCCGGTTCACCTACTGCTCTTCTCTCCAGACTCTGCCCTCTCCACTGCTGCACCCCGCCCACCACCTCTGCCCCGCCCCCAAACCTGACCACGCCCGGGCTACGGCCCTGTTTCCGGCCACGCTCCTCCCTGATTTTGGTTTCTCGCCGCCGCGCTCCGCCCTGCTTGACAGGCCCCGCCCTCATGGCCCCGCCTCCTCCTGGCACTCTGCAGGCTCTCAGCCACAGCCGGCCGCGGGCATCATGGGCACTGCCTCGTCGATGGTGAGTCCCGCTGGCGGGGAGGTGATCGAGGACACGTACGGGGCAGGCGGCGGCGAGGCCTGTGAGATCCCGGTGGAAGTGAAGCCCAAGGCCCGCCTGCTGCGCAACTCATTCCGCAAGGGCGCGGGAGCCGGGCCCGGGTCGCTGCCTCGCGCGGCGGGGGGCGGCGGGCTGCTGGGCGCCAGCTTCAAGTCCACCGGCTCTTCTGTACCCGAACTGGAGTACGCGGCGGCCGAGTTCGAGCGGCTCAAGAAAGAGTATGAGATCTTCCGGGTCAGCAAGAACCAGGAGTTGCTGTCCATGGGCCGCCGAGAGGCCAAGCTGGACACCGAGAACAAGCGGCTGCGGGCGGAGCTGCAGGTAACGCGGGACCCAGCGCGCGGCAAGCGGGAGGATGTGAGGAAACTGAGACCCTCAGCGCACCGCTCAGCCGCTTGGTGGCACCACCACCCTATCCCAGATACAAACCAAGTTGTTTTCTGAATTGTACAGAAGCTGCTCCTCCCTTATACTTGATCTTAGCCAAAAGGCCGAGAAGCGGTGCTCCTCCTTTATAAGGAATCATTATTTGAGTCTAAACTAATTTCTTATCAGCATCTTCCCCCGTCCCGCCCCTTTCAGTTTCCAGTTCATTCATTTAAGACATGTTGAATCAACCCAAGTCCTGAAGCCGCAAAACTTCTCAGAGCAACTTCACACAACTCCTCCCGCTTTAACGTATCTCCAAGATGGAGCTCTTGGCTCAGTTTCTTCGCGAAGTTCTGCAGATTCTGGGGTTTAATGATATGATAGGAATTTTTTCTGGAAACCTCCTGATTTAATCGTTTTTTAACTGCTGTGGTTGAAAATTTACCCTGAGAGTATTCAAACTCCCGTAGTCCATTTAGTTAATGGACTCACCAGTTCCTGCAGCGCTATTGTAGGCCTTATAACAGATCACCTTTGATTCATTCAGATACTAGGTAAAGCAGAATTTCTCAGAGTAAAAGTCTGGAACTATATGCCATGGGCTTGGAGTCTCTCTGTCTGTCATTTGTTTATGCCTTTCTTTTCTGTGGGAGGGATCTCTGTCAGCCCAAGAGCTCCGGGCCCATCAAAGTAGAACTTAAATCAACAACACAAATTTTTGTAAAAGAAGGCTCCTTCCTTCTAGTTGGGCATCATTCCCATCAGCTATGAAGCCCTACGATTATCTGCTGTGCTATGAGAGTATTGTCTAGGAAGCTGTTCTCACCCTCAGCTCCCTGCTGGCCTCACTTTCCTCTGGGAGGCCAATGTGCTTGCCCCTATGAAGTGGACTTGTGCGCCCTTGTGTCTGATGTCATGTGTGTGCACCATTGCCCACTAGGAACCATGTGAGGTGGCGGGTAGAAGGGATGGCAGGATAAAGAGGCCAGTGCAGGGAGGACTGACAGACAGATGTCACAGATCACAGATCAGCAATTCCAGTTCCTTGTGAAACCTGTCGTTCCTTTCTGACCTGCATAATCTTGAGAAAATTCTCCCACAGTTATCTCACTCAGCCATGTTGACATTTCCTGGAGGCCTGCCCTGGATCCAGACTGCCAATGGCTCCGGAGATCAGTAAAGTGATTAATACATAATGCCAAAGAGCACAGAAACCTTCATATGTACTATTCTCCAAGCTAAACCTTACAAATTGCATGTCTTATTCTCTTAGAAACCCAAGGCATAGGTAAATCCTGGAGCTGGTGCAGTATTTCAAAGAAAAAGCATTTATTTCCGTTAAAAGCTCATTGCTGAAGAACCTGTTTACTAGGGTTCAAAGATGTGGGCATTCTTTTTTTCTATTTTGCTTGAAATAACAACATAAAAGTGTCTGGTAATTGATAAAACAGTGAGCAGAGGGTAGAGATCCCAACATAAGTAAATATATACATGGAGGGATTTAAGCTGTGCGTGAAAGGCCGTTTTTGTTAGGAGATAACAGGGACCATCCTTGCAGGCACTTCAGAAAACTTACCAGAAGATCCTTCGGGAAAAAGAGGGCGCATTAGAAGCAAAATACCAAGCCATGGAGAGAGCGGTCACATTTGAACACGACAGAGACAGAGTTAAAAGACAATTCAAGGTAAATTCTTGGTATTTTTACTCCCCCTCCCCCAAGTGACATAGATTAAAAGCTAGTTTTTAAAAGTTTTTTTGAGCCAGTTTTGCTGGATACACCTTTAGGCCCAGGACTCTGGGTGTACAGGCAGACAGATCTTTGTGAGTACAAGGCCAGCCTGGTGTACAAAGTTCTACACCAGTCAAGGCTACATAATGAGACCCTGTCTCGAAGAAAACAAAAAAACAGCAACCAAAAAAAATTTTTTTTCATCCAATACCGTGAGGAACATAGATAAGTCAGGTAACACCTGTTAAGGTCACAGAGGTAGACCTGTGGAGCGTTTGGAAATGGTTGGAGATATTTTGTTTCATGTTTGGTATGAGGGAAACAAATGTGTTATGTGTCACACACACCCATGCTGTCAGACTTCCAGGCGGTTCCCCTGTAAACAATAAAATGAAGGTCTGGAGAGGTCTTTCTGTTACAAATGAGAAGGCCGAGAACCAAATGGACATCTGACTTTATGAATAAATGTTTTTGCCCCCTGAAAACTTGGTGGCACGACTTTGTGATTACGGAGGGGGGAAAAAGAGTTTTAAAATTAAATTCTACCTTTTTAAAAGATTTTCAGGGAGACCAAAGAAAATGAAATCCAGGACTTACTGAGGGCCAAGCGAGAGCTGGAGAGCAAACTTCAGAGGCTGCAGGCTCAGGGGATCCAAGTCTTTGACCCCGGGGAATCCGACTCCGATGACAACTGCACAGATGTCACTGGTAAACTCACCTCCTGTTCACGGCTGCTTTCTGAGAGCCGTAGTGACGCTCAGAGATGTTCAGTCCTCCTTCTGCTCTCTCTGTGCAGGATAAGTGCTCCCTCTGCTTATAGAGACAGGGAGACCTTTCAGCGTCTGTCTCGGCAGCCAGGACCTCCTCTTCTTGAAGTGTATGATGTCAGGAGCTATGTTTTCTCTTATCATCATATTCTACCATCCATCCTAGCCCATGGTGTGCACACATGCTCATGCATGCATGTTCACACTCGTGCGCGCGCTCTTTCTGTGTGTGTGTGTGTGTGTGTGTGTGTGTCTGTCTCTCTCTCTTTCTCTCTCTCTCTCTCCTCTGTCTCTCTCACCCCAGCCCCCACCCAGAGTATCTATTCCAGATCAATCTGCATTTTTCTCAAAAGGAAAAAAGAAGGTAGAGAGTGTACGTCGTTTTTCTTGCTGCGGTGACCAAGTGCCTGGCAACAAACTACTTAGGAGGGAAGGAAGGTCTCCTTTCCGCTCCTGGTTCAAAGGTCACAGTCCATCCCCACAGGGATGTCACAGCAGCAAGAGCCCGAGGCAGCTGGCCCCGCGGCCCTTACAGTTAGGAGACACAGAGGCATGGACCCTGTGCTCAGCCTGCTCTCTCCTTTCCGTACAGTTTGGGACCCGCAGCCTGTCGCGGAACCGGTCACTTTTAGGGTGTGTCTTGCCATCTCAACTGACCTAGTCTAAATGGTCCCTGCCAATTTAACAATCGAGATTAATGTGCAAGGTGGCTACAGGGTGAGAGGCACTTTCACCCAGGCCTGATGACCTGAGTTCTATCCTGGGCCCCCACAAAGTTGCAGAACCAACTGACCTCCACACACCGGTAATGGCATGACCACGCCTATGTGTGCACATGCACACACATTTGGGAATTTTTTTTTTTAAATAGCATCACAGGTAAACACCTTGCTTTTCCTGAAGGCATAACATGAAATACAGTCGCCTCTGCTCAGATGGCTCTAGCCAAAGCCAAACCTAGACTGGAAAGGATAATCAATAGACAGGCCAAGGTGTGTCAGCTAAAGTGGGGAGGGGCGCTGGGCATCGTGGAGTTGTGGTCTCCACAGATTGTTTCCCATACAGTGATGTGTCTTTGCATCTTTGTACAATACAGGCATTGTGGCCTCACCATTTCCAACCTAGTTCTGTGAGTCACTCAAAAAGCTTTGGTATTATAATAAACACATAAAGCATTTTTCTATCAATAAAAGAGCTATAAAAATAATAGAATTGAAGGCATTTTCTATGTTTCAAAAAAAATCAACTGCGATTAATATGATAAAGGAAACACCTCTTGTAGGTATAAGGAGAAGATGCTGTGGGCCTCCTATTTATAAGGATTGTGTTATAGTCTTACAACGTGATGTACTGGGGAGTCAGATATGGCAGTTCCTTCCTAGTTTTCATTATATTCTCATTGCATTGTGGCCAGCATCTTGGGACTCTTACTATTAACTTTTGAGGAAAAGATGCCATGGTTCTGACTGGCCAAGGGCAGCCGCGAAGGTGCCTGCTGCTGCCGCAGACCCGGAAGGGTCGCTACAGTCTTGGCTGTTCAGGTGTATGGAGCTCTACTGTAGTTGTCTTGGCAAGTCAACAGAAACAAGTTAATGCTCCCTTTTCGGTCTTTCTCCTTGGTACATTGATTTAAACGCAAAGTGTCAGTGCCCTGGTGACAGTCTACCTTCAAAGTCCCTTCATGAGCTGGGCAGAATAGCATCCACTGTTAATCTCAGCAATCAGGAGGGGAAAGGCAGGTAGACGTCCGTGTGTTTGAGGCCAGCCTGGTCTACATATTGAGTTCCAGGACAGCCAGGGCTAAGTCTCAAGAAAAAAAAAGTTCCTTCACATTTTAATTGATGTATAAATGTCCAATTGCAAGTGGAATTTTTAGAATTGTTTGTGGTGTCTTTAAAGTCCCTCATTTTGATTTTTTATCACATGTATTAATTTGTTTATTTTGTGTATACGTGTGTGTGTGCATGTAGGTAGGAGTGCATGTGTGTGGACGTCAGAAGATGATCTGTGAGAAGCAATTCTCTCCTTCTACCAGTTGCACTCCAGGGATTGGACTCAGGCAGGCCCTGAGGCTCGGTGGCAAGCCCCTTCCCATGCTAAGCCGTCTTCCTGGCCCTAAACTGCCTTTTACTAAAACCCGCCTGCTTTTTAGAATCCTTTTTCTTTTCCTTTCTCCTAATTTAATCCTTCCTTCGAATCTGAGATGATGACATTGTGTTAACCAGAGCAGAAGCGATCTGTCAAAAGTCAGCACCAAAATGTTTTAAAAAGCCATTATATCAAGGCTTATTATATTTATAAATAGTGTATCTTGATATGGGCACCTCATTTGACATACATGGGGAGTTGTCAAACATTTGGTAACTTGGTTTTAATGACATTCCGATTCCTTGTTGCAAACAGCTGCTGGAACCCAATGTGAATACTGGGCTGGCAGAGCCCTGGGCAGCGGGCAGTCCATAGGCAGCATGGTCCAGCTTCAGCAGTCCTTCCGAGGCCCCGAGTTCGCCCACAGTTCTATAGATGTGGAAGGACCCTTTGCAAACATCAACCGAGGTAACCAATCCCTTGCCTGGCAGTCGTGACTGTTTGTGTTCTAAAATCTTGTGCAACACAGCATGACACCAGTGTTCTGGCATGTTCCATTGGCAAGCCAGCATGCACGGAGACTGCGACTGACCAGGCTGAGGCTGCATCAGGATAACATAGTTCTCCTGCCGTCCTGGATACCCAGGTTCTGGCAGCTGTGTTAGTCTCTGGATTTGCAGAGGCTTTTGTTGAGCCCCAAGGATAGGATATAGCATAATTGATATTACCGATATATGCTATAAACCAAAATACAAAAAGGCCAATTAGGTCAACGAACAAGCGTGTCTACCATGTTAGTATTACCCAGTGCTCCCAAAGTGCTCAGCTGGTCAGAAACACACAATCATTGCAGCCCCAAGAACCTGAGGAGCTCTACTCTTCTTCCTTAAAGCAGTAAAATCATTTCACTAGAATAATGCCAATGATTTTTATATTGTGTTCTTGATTGCCTGAGAGTCCACAATTTTTCCTTCCCACGAAGTAGCTTAAAGCTGCTTTTCATTTTACACCCTTCTCAAACACTTTGTGCCTCGTTGTATGTAAAAATGAGAGGACAAAATGACGCATCATCTTGGGAATGCAGAGTCCCTGCAAATAGCAGAGCAAGACAGAGTCGGGGATCCACTGTTTTCCAAGGGAGCCCACTAGTGACTCAAATCCCAGAGGAGAACTTGAGGCTAGAAATTAATTACCTTCTAATATGTTCTTCTAGCTTATTCAGTAGTAACACGTGACTGTCAATGTCTGTTAAGGTATTTCTCCCTACCCCAGACTGAAGTGGAATTACTTTGTCAGTTTTATTCCGGTATATTTCCCGTGAATTTATGGGAATTTTACTTCCAGATGACTGGGACGCTGCTGTGGCTGGTTTACTACAGGCCACCCCTTTGTTCTCACATTCCCTGTGGAGTCACCCTGTCAGATGTTACCTCATCTACACAGACGAAACCCAGCCCGAAATGGAACTGTTCCTCACGGTGAGAGCATTCATAAACTGTATATTCACTCATTGAAAATACAAGGCCTGGGACCGGAAGGATTACTCGGGAGTTAGGAGCTCTGGCTGCTCTTGCAGAGGCCCCGGGTTTGTGCCTCCACACCCCTATGCTGGCTCACAACAGTCCAGGGAATATTCCAGATTAGATGCCCTCTTCTATGCTCTGTGGGCATCCAGGCATACACAGAGTACACATGCACACATGCAGGCAAAACACTTGTGTGCACAAAGTAAAAGTAAGTAAATCTGTTTTAAGAAAGACAGAAAAGGAAATGCAAGCTAGTAGCAGGGGTGCCACACATCTGTAATCCCAGCACTCAGAGACAGAGACAAGAGAACTACATGGAGTTTGAGGCTAGCCTGGACTACACAGTGGGATCCTACCTCAAAACAAGCAAAAAACAAATTAGGATTATATTCAGACTATAACTGCATTTAAACTAAATAGCTTGCTCTTTATGAGATCAAAACAGAAAACATTGGGCTTCGCTTATGTCGCGGTTTGGGCCAGGACTTGTGTGGAAGGGCAGACATCGCATTATGACTCTTAGTTTTTGTCTAACTTTCCCCTGAAACAAGGACAGGGGCTACGCCATGACAATGACACTAGCTTTGGGGCTTTGAGGCTTTGTTTTCTTTTCATTTAATTTCGTACCAAAAATATATCATTGAGATGCCACTATCTTAGTGGTGTACACCTTTAAGCCAGCACTCAGGAGGCAGAGACAGGCAAGTCTCTATAAGCTCGAGGCCAGCCTGGTCTACACAGCAAGTTCCAGGGCAGCCAGGCTTTTATACAGAGAAACGCTGTCTTGAAAAAAAGCCAACATCTTAATGTAAAAGTAGAAAATATTTAGCTAAAAGTATATATAGTAAAATGGCCTTCTCATATATCATTAACTACTCTCTGCAGGGTTTGGGTCCTTCGTTAGCTGGGTCTAACTTAGTCACAGTCCTTAAATCTACGCCAGATAATACCAAAGTTTAATCCTTATATCGACTTTGAACTTCTCAAGGCCTCCCATGGAGTTATTCTAAAGCCTGTGGCCATTTCTGACTTGCTACCTGGTTTCATGTGGCCCAGAGCTAAGATTTGTTTTTATATTTTAAATTATTGGGAAGAGAAAATATAAGGAGACTTTCATTATGTGAAAATTAAATGAAATCCACACCTTATTATCGATTTTTAAAAAGTGTTATTAGAGCATGCCCAGGAATGTGGTGTGTGTGTGTGTGTGTGTGTGTGTGTGTGTGTGTGTAAGAGAGAGGGAGAGAGAGAGAAAGAGAGAGAGAGCCATCTATTGCTATGCTACAAAAAGGGTTAATTGGGACAGAAACCAAAGAAATTTAAAAAGCCTCTGTTGAAACAGACGAATTATTAAACATTATTATTTTTGTAAAAATATTTGCCACCTGACCTTTTGTAGGAGAAATCTGAATACCACTAATGTCACAAGTGAACTTTAAATGCATCTGCCCGCCCCAGGAGAAACCCGCTGAATTCAGGCCACAGATTGTTGATATATTTATTTAGTGTTCTTTTGTAATATTATTCAATCTTGGTAAGATATTAAGATATTTTAAAATATTAAGATATTTTAAGATCTTGTAATTGGATATAGGTGATTCCCAAGGAAAGTTGGAGGCTTCTAACTAGTTGCTTGCATAAAAATCATCATTATTTAGTAATATACTTTATCATAGACCAATATTTTTCATTAAGATTTTTAATTTTTTTATGTTCCTGGAAATGAAATCTAGGGCTTTTCATTTGCTAGGCGAGCCCAATCTCGTGGAAGTGACATTTCCTAGCTCAAAGCATAGTACATGTGCGCGTGCGCGTGCACACACAGACACACACATAGAGAGAGAGAGAAAGAGAGAGAGAGAGAGAGAGAGAGAGAGAGAGAGAGACTGAGAGACTAGGATCCTTTAAAATAAGAAAACAAATTATCCATGATAAAAATAACAAAACATACCAAATCAAACTAAGCTAATGCTTTCCTCTGTTGTTTATGAAATAAATCATCTTCTGAGCTAGAAAATAGCCTTCTTGTTATTATTTTTGTTCTAGAGAGAAATTTACTTTTTCTCTATAAGATTGTCTTTAACATGTAACTATTTTAATTCTTTTGTATTAGAGTACAGACATAGAGACTGTTCTAAAGTATGCCTTTTAAGTGATGAGATCTTCTCTACCTTTAGCTGAATATATCATGTGCTCATATATTTTAATTCATTTTTAGGATCATTCACCTAAACTTAAAAGAATGTGTGAGACAATGGGATATTTCTTCCATGCTGTTTATTTTCCAATAGATGTTGAAAATCAATACATCACTGTAAGAAAATGGGAAATTGAGAAGAGTTCTTTAGTTATTTTATTCCTTCACTCAACATTACCAAGGTAAGCCGAAAAATATTTCTAATTTATCATTCACATCAGCTGCAAAAATATTACTAACAAGTAAACTTCAAAGACAAGTCCTAATTCCATTCTCATAGTTAAAACAGTGTGTGAAATCTAATAAACTTCATACCGACCTCACACCCAAATAAAAAATGTAAAGTTTTATATCATCAGACCTATCAACATCATTAATATAAAGACTGTTTTGCTCAGCAGTTGGCAAATAGTGGTCCAAGGTCAAATGCTGCCAGGTATCAGCTTTTTGTAAATAAAGTTTTATTGGACCATGTAGTGACGTTTTTGAGGATTTGTGGATTTTGATTTCTTTAAAAAAAAAAAAAAACCACAGAAATATTATAAGAATGTGCTTTTTTTTAAAATCCCAGGTGTAGGAATGTGGACTGCTTCAGACTGTCCATGATTTGCCTCGTGCTCTAGCAGAAATGTAGTTTTACCAGCTGCAGATAGTTTCTACAATTTCGTAACATTTGGAATTCTGGGAACTTCACAGAGAGTGTGTAAATGCTAGGGCCCCAAGAGAAGGCATGGGTGGTTGTTGGTTGCTTAGGGAGGTCAGTTGCAGTTTGTTAGTAGCTGTGGCCAAGGGAGAAACAAAAGGAAAGAAGTTAGATTCGGGGATTTTCCTAATTCCTCTCTCCCTTCTCTCCTGTTCCTCTCCTATCTAGTGTTCAGGGGTGAAATCCCGGGTGGGGGATGGGAATTGGAATAAATGATGGGAAAAAGAAAAACCCACAAAGTAGCAAAGACCAGCTGCAGAAACACAGTTGCATTCATTGATTTCTGTAATTATTTTTAGCAGCTGCTTTCACACTGTAACAGCACAATGGAGTGTTTACAACAGAAACCCTGTGTCCTACATAGCCCAAAATGTTTATTGTCTGACTTTACAGAACAAAGCTGGTGGCTTCTCATTTCAGTCCATAATAAACCTTTTTTTTGTTTCTTTGAACACAATTTGAGAGAGGTGATGTTTCAAGTGGGCTTTCCCAGCATGCACATTGCCAGGGTCTACCTCGACATTCAAGTACCTGAAGAAGGCAGTGATGAGCAGAGGCCAAAAGCTGATGATTTTTGGCAGTTTAATTCTCTGTTACTGGTCAGGGGCCTAAAACTGATGGCTTCTAGCAATCAACTCCTGCTGATAGCAGCAGGGGAATAGAAACTTAGTTACTTGGGTTAGTTTTTCTTTGACTCAGGGATCTCTCACTGGCCAGGGGAGAAGCTGGAAGTTCATTAACTCTTTGTGAGTAGAGAGAAAAGGAAAGAAAAAAGAGAGAGAGGAAGAAAGGAAGGAAGGAAGAGAGAGAGAGAGAGAGAGAGAGAGAGAGAGAGAGAGAGAGAGAGACCCACACAGACACACGCCCACTGGATAAGGCAGAAAAGGGTTACACCTCCACTTTATTGTTGTTCTTAGTTTTTATATCTTCTCAGGATAATTGATAAATGTGTTTGGTTTGGTTTGGTTTGGTTTGGTTTGGTTTGGTTTTGGTTTTGGTTTTTCGAGACAGGGTTTCTCTGTGTAGCTCTGGCTGCCCTGGAACTCACTCTGTAAACCAGGCTGGCCTTGAACTCAGAGATCCACCTGCCTCTGCCTCCCAAGTGCTGAGATTAAAGGCATGTGCCACCACCGCCTGGTGATAAATGTGTTTTAAGCATTACATGTCATATGTTCATAGTAAGTTTAAGGCAGCAGTTCATGTCATAGGTTAATAAGGCTTAAGGAGTTACAACAGAATTGTTTATGTCTTTCCATTAAAGCTAGTATCTGACTAAACATTAATTGTGTATTTTTGACTCCACAAGTTCATTATAAGTTTACAGCAATAGTTTTTATGTCACAAGTTATCATGGTTTGTCAAAAGACAAAGTATCTGCCTTGTGTCTTATTATTTTGAAGTTTTATATAAACTAGTCCATCATTTATTTTCTGTCCTTGCACCTACAATGAACAAGAATCATTAGACTATGTAACAGTGTCAGGAAAGGCATGTCAGCAGCAAGAAGCAATCCTGGGATAAAGTCTCTGAGGACCCGGTAATCTCAGAGCGCACCCATGGCAGCAGCCATGCAAAACGGTGGGCCAGGAAACCCACTTGCTTCCCATAGCCTTTCCTAGATGGTTTCTGACACACAAGATTCTGGGATCAGCACCACACAAAAACAGGCATAGTGATGAATGCCTGTATTGCCAGCATTCAGAAAGTAGAGGCTAAAATGAAGAGATTGGGAATAAAACTCAATGCTAGAGTTGTTGCCTAGTGCCCATGAAGCCTTAGATTCAATGGGACCGACTACCAAGACACGTGGCAGTTGGGGCTGGGAGTGTAGTTCAGTGGTGCAGCACTTCCCTTGCATGCCTGAGGCCTGCGTTCCATCCCCAGGGAGCCTCCCTCCCCATGAACAAAAATACAGGATTACAACCAGAGCGATGAGCGCAGACCACAAATACAGCTCTGTGGGAGCCTTTGTCCTGGGTTACTCCACCTCTAATTGGCTGGAAGCTAGAAAAGCACTCACTGAACAGCTTGGGAGCATCATGGGGGAGAACTTTCCTGATCAGATCTTACTCCCTTTGTGTATATGGGACCCACTATACGGTTACTTAAAGATACCATTCATTGGCCCCGTGAATCTTTCTGTACCCGCATAGGAAACACTGTCCTTAAAACGTCAGTCTTTAGGTATGAAATGGATGGATTCAGGGCATGCTGTACTAACCACATACTTAGCAGTAGGTAAGGAAAGTGAGTGGGGACTCACGTTAGTGGGGAGCACAGCACGAAGGGGACTGCTGACACTGCTTCCCTAAGTGCTCTGTAATGGACAGATTTGACACAGGCTCTGTTTACAGTGAAGGACAGGAACAGGAATACGTGTGGCTGAATAGGAATCCTCCAAATATTGGGCCCAGCTTGCCTCCTTCACAAGGCCTCCAATATGGCTCATACAGCGAGGGTCACCGAGAACACTTGGTCCTGAGGAGAGGGAAGGCAGCCTGTCCCTGAGACTGCTGCCTTGCTGACAGCTCAAAGATGCCTCTGCCATTGGTCTGCTGCAGCAGGCCATCCGCCTTCTCAAGACAGTGTCTTTATCAGTCGGGGTTCTCCCCAGAGCAGCCGCATCACCTTCCAGCACCCCTTGGGACCTGTTCTTGGATTTGTTCGCTTCTTCGTTAGCCAGCTCACCCGCAGATCACCTCACAGAATGCGGTTATGTGGGGGTTCTCAGTCCACAGTCTATCTGCTTCCGCTCTTCCTCAGCTTTACTGCCTCGCTTCCTCCCACCTCACAGAGTAGTTTCTCCCCCTACCAACTGCACGATTGCCTGTCCGCCCACCCCTCTGGCCAGATCCTCCAGAGCCGAAGAGATTCCTGCCAGCTGGCCTCCGGCCTCTCTGACTTCAGGAATTACCCACTAGTGACCTATTTGTCTCACCTGTGCCGTCTATGTTCTTTCCACTGGAATATTTGACCCAGAGGCCTGAACCCACATAGAAGTTGGGTGCTGCTAGGAATATCTGTAATTTCAGCACAGGGGAAGGAGAGACAGGAAGCAAGATCCCTGGGGCTTGTGGTCAGCCAGGCTCGCTGACTCAGTGAGCTCTGGGTTCTGTGGAGAGACTGGGGAAGACATTTGACCCAGACTTCTGGGAGCACAGGCATACACACACACACACACACACACACACACACACACAGGCACACACACACACAGGCACACACACACACAGAGGCACACACATATTTTTTGGAAAGCTTTTCTTCCTCTGTAGCTGGGCCTTGTCACCATGGTAAAGCCCATTTGGGCACTTAAGCTGGTCACCTGAGTCTCTGCTACCACAGTGCCATGTAGCCCATGAAATGACAATTTCCAATCTAGTTTTTTACTGGAAGACTGTGAAGAAACCTTTCTGCAAAACCCAGAAGGAAAACCACGATTAATCTACCACCGCTTGGAGGACGGGAAAGCCACTTCCGACTCTGTCCAGCAGTTACTGGATCAAGTTTCTAGTCTAAGCAAGACCACCAAAGCCAAGGTGAGACACAGAGGAAAGGTCAGAGGGCATGCATGGCAGAGATGAGACCAGAGCCAGGAGGGGAGTGGGAATGGAAAAGGACTGCAGGGTGTCTGCAGTCAGGGGACAAAGAGGAGGGGTGGCCCGAGGAGCTCAAGCCTGAAAAGCCTCAGGCTTGATTGTTTTAAGAACCTGGACTTTACCTTGGAGTGAGGTTTGTTTGGCTTTGAGCAGAATGGCAGGGACAGGTGTGGACCTCTGTCAGTGATTTGCTTGGTGCTGTATGAGGAATAGTGTAGTTGGGAGGGTAGTGAGAGGTCTGAGACCTGGTGTAGACATCTACATGAGAGATGATGGGACACACACAGGCTCGCACACACACACATACATACACACATGCACATACATACATGCACACACACATACATATACACGTACACACACATACCACACACATGCGCATGCGCGCACACACACACATACACACATACACAAGCACACACACACATACACACATACACACGTGCACACACATACATATACATGCACACACACATATACATACACACACGCTCACGTGCACACTTGCACACACATACATACACATACATACACAAGCACACACATGCACACACATACATGCACACGCACACACATGCACGGACACACACAGACACCACACACACATACACACATGCACATACATGCACGCACACATACACACGTACATTGTTCACACTGAATCCCTGTATGACCTCAGACAAGTTATTTAACTTGTCTCAGTTTCCTCTTCTGAACAAGTTTGCAATATAGTATCTTTGTAGTAAGGAACTGGGATAAAAGTTCAAATGTTCAAAGGTTCCCTCCGGATGCTGATGCTGCTCTTACCGTGTTCCTTGTTACCACTGATCCTTTGCTCGTAGGTCATCGAACACTCGGGAGACCCTGCGGAGGGAGTGCATAAGATTTACATGGGTGTGGAAAAGATTATTAAACAGGTAAATACACATTTCTCTCTAAGTTTTCATCTAAAATGGCTTCATAGTAATTTTTTATAAAAAAAAGTTTTCTAGACAAAACTATTGGGTGTCATTTTTGAGAACGGTACCCCAGGAGAGCGCCATCGTTCTGTTGGGAGCTGTTGCTAGAACGAGAACCTGGTATTGCCAGGATCTGCCTCGCCAGGCTGGCCCCCAACACCTGTTAGGTGTAAAATGTATCAAAAACACAAAAACCCAGAGGGGGCATTTAAGGACAAATGTGCATTTTACTCCACACAGAGGCTTTGTGTGTTCTCTGTGTACTTGGGATCTGTATATATTTGAGATGTCCCTCACCTTGTTATCCCTAAGAGCAGCAGAGGGGGCAAAGGGACCTTTCAGCGGGACAGGGCCATGGTCCATGGGGGCATCTGGAGCTGCATTCTTTGAAATCTTATATTTTCCATAGCTGCTTGGTATTATTCCTGAGCTTATTTTTAATGAAAAAAAAAAACATTTCAGAATTGGGTCAGCAAAAATACCAATAACTAATGTCAAAAGACAGAGAACAGCGCCCTTACCTCCAAGTAAAATGAACACAGTGGCAGGGGTACCTTGCTTCGCCTGAGGGGTTGCACATCTCTTCCCAGGAGCCAGAGACGCTATCTGAGAAGGAAGGAGTTACATTGCTTTTTGTTTGGCTTTTGTTTTGTTTTTTGTTTTTTGTATTTTGTTTTGATGAGACAGATCCTCTGTATAATAGCTGACTGTCCTGGAACTCACTGTAGAGGATGACCTCACACTCACAGAGATCTGCCTGCCTCTGCCTCCCGAGTGCTGGAATTAAAGGCATACGCCACCACATCTGGCCTCACCTTTTCTAATTAAATTGGATTGTGGATATACAGATTTGACACCAGAGAAGGAGATGTGAGCCCAAAATGCAATGCTAAGACAGTAGGCAGCACATTTACATGTCCTCCAGTACAAAGATTGCCCAGATGAATCTCAGGTTTCCTAACTCACAGTTTAAGAACCAAAAAGGGTGAGACGAATGAGGGCCATGAGATGAGCCGTCCTTGTCGTCCCTGAATTTTCAGTGATCCCATGGGGAGGTTAAATACGACAGCAGAGAGGCTTGACCGCAAGACACGCCATCTCACTGGAAGCCGAGGTGGCACACACACTCAGGAGGCGGAGGCAGGTAGATCTCTGAGTTCAAAGTCTACGGAGCAAGTTTGAGGACAGCCAGGGAAACCCTGTCTCAAAAAAAAAAAAAAAAAAAAAAAAAGGAAAGAAAATGAAAGAGAGAAGAAGTTCCATCTCAGTCATTCAATGTGATGCCATACTCCCCAGGCAATGGTGTCGTCTGAAGCCCTTCACTAATGAGGCTGAAGCATTGGCTTAGTCTGTAGAGTACTTGCCTCATAAGCATAAGGACCTAAAGAGTCCAAGTCCACACTTAAAAAATGCCAGGCATGACGGTGTGTGTTTGTAATCCCAGCACCGGGGAAGCAGAGACAGGAAGATTCTCTTAGTCTCACCAGCCAGGTAAACCCATTGGTAAGCTCCTGGTGACAGACGCCGTCTCAAAGGAGACAAGTAGTGCTGAGGATGACATCCAAAGCTGTCCTCCTGCTTCCACACCGATGCATGCACGCACACGTGCACACATACACACACACACATACTTAACCTTTCAAAAAATCATTCGCTGGCCAGATATAACTGCATCTATTACATGGCATTTTTCAGAAAACAGATCCCATCAAACACCCTGATTTTACTTTAATCGAGAGGAACTCTTTGTTTTTAGTGTTTTCATTTTACACTAGGATTCTATGGCTACAAATTAGTTCTTAGAGGTACTTATAATAACTCTTTCTTACAAGCCTAGGTCTGCCCTTACGCTCCTCCGCAGGTAAAAACCCTGCAAGCTGGCCCCAGCTTCGAGGTCTCCGAAGTTCACTCGCTCTCTGGTACTTGTTCTTCCGTACTTAGGACATCCTTGGCCTCGAGAACACAGACGTGGAGGTGAAGGAGGGGGGCAGTGAGGATTCCACCCCAGAAGAAGATGACTTGGGGGACGTTCTGTGGGACGTGCACGATGAGCAAGCGCAGACAGAAGCCTTTCAGCAGGCGTCTAACTCCGCCCGTGAACTGGGATTCGAGAAGGTAAACTTCTGAGCCCTCTGTCCAGTAATTCAGTGGCTGGCTGCGGGGCCGGCACAGCTGGTAAAGCTCTTGTCACGTAAGTATGAAAAGCCATGCTCAGATCCGCAGCACGCATGTGCAAAGTCTAGAGCGGTAGCTCCCCTCCATAACCCCAGTGCACAGGACAGGAGGAGGCACAGCAGATCCCTGCAGCTCATTGGTCAGTCAGCCTAGCCAATTGGTGAGCCTGGGCTAAAGGAGCTACCCTGTCTCCTAAAATAAGGTGGAAGGTCATAGGAGAAGACACAAATGGGAATCCATGGCCTCCACGTGCAACTGCACACATACACACACACACACACACACACACACACACACACCATTAAAACTAACAATAATAAAATCGTTACAGCTTAAAGGCTTTCCTATGCTAATGCTTTCAGTTGAGCATATTTGGGTTTGTGACTGATCTGCTCTCAAGGCAGGATGACCCATGCTGAGATGTGCTTAGATTTGTATCATAGCAAGACACTGTGACACTGACATATCTTTGTGAACACCCATCCCTTTTTTAAAGATTTGTTTATTTTATGTATGTGAGTACACTGTAGCTGTCTTCAGACACCAGAAGAGGGCATCAGATCCCATTACAGATGGTTGTGAGCCACCATGTGGTTGCTGGGAATTGAACTCAGGACCTTTGGAAGAACAGTCAGTGCTCTTAACCACTGAGCCATCTCTCCAGCCCAACAACCATCATTTTTATAGATGATGGATTCATCAGTTAAGCACCTACTATGCCACCACCTGCAGCCCGCCCAGATCAGGCTAGGAGATACGATGATGGTAAGACCAGACTCTCAGCTCTTCCCAACAAAGAATTTAAATTTCCCAACAAAGACTTTTAACAAAGAAAATACCAAATGTTCAGGAAACAAACTGGTAGTTGACTCAATAGGCAGATCAGCCTTTCAGTTTGGGTCTAATCGGGATCTATAAACATCTAAGCTGATTAACATGCCAACTCTAAGAAGCATGTCCAAGCTAAGAAATACCTCACCTAATATACAAACCAGTTTTTTTTTTTTTTTTTTTTTTTTTTTTTTTTTGGTTTTTGGTTTTTTCCGAGACAGGGTTTCTCTGTGTAGTCCTGGCTGTCCTGGAACTCACTCTGTAGACCAGGCTGGCCTCGAACTCAGAAATCCGCCTGCCTCTGCCTCCCAAGCGCTGGGATTACAGGCATGCGCCACCACGCCCGGCTCCAAACCAGTTTTTAAATGTGCATGGTGTTATGTATGGAGTGCGGGAGGGAGGGTGTGCATGCCCTGGTGTGTATGTGACTATCAGAGACTACTTGGAGGAAATCGGTTCTCCACGTCCACCATGCGTGTCCTGAGGGGTTGAACTCCAGCCGTCGGGCTTAGTGGTAAGCACCTTGAATGGACTGAGCATCGCGACTTGAGTCTACAAGTTAATTTCTAAAGATGCTCACAGATGTTAACATGAACAGTTGCATTTTTATAGAGCCCTTAGGATTCAAACTGTGCGCACTGCTCGGTTCTCCATCCCTTGGCCACTCTGCATTTGATTCAAATCCATGCCTGCAGGCTAGCGTGTGCCGCTGCCTTCTTGGGGCAATGCTGCGATATTCAGCCAGAGGAGGCCCTAAAGCAGAGCTTAGTGGCCGGCATGGGGTTAATACTAAGTAGCAATTTTTAAATAGACGTCCTGATGCTGTGGATTAAAAGAAGAAACTGAAGTCTGACATGACTTTCCCACGAGCACACACGGAATAAATTTTAACTGTGGTCCGCATCTGAGGCTTTTTCCCTTGCAGCAAGAAGCCCCAACATGGGGACCATAGGACCATAGATTTTTAAGTAGAACCATGAACCATTGGGATTGGTAGGGTCATAAACCAACAAAGGCCTCCTCACCCTCCACCTCTACCCCTACCCCCGTTCCTTCAGAAGCAACACTGCTATGAGAACCACTGGGGTTCTTTGGCAATTGATTCATGCCTAGATACTACACGCATAAAGACCACACCACGGAGGGATTTATTTGGAGATTTTACTGTCAAGAAGCCAGCCCCACAAGCTATTCCGGATTAAAAACGTCATCAGCAAGCTGGGTGTGGTGGCACACGCCTGTAATCCCAGCACTTGGGAGGCAGAGGCAGGTGGATTTCTGAGTTCAAGGCCAGCCTGGTCTACAGAGTGAGTTCCAGGACAGCCAGGACTACACAGAGAATCCCTGTCTTGAAAAACCAAAAAAAAAAAAAAAGTCATTAGCAGTCAGAGGTCTACAGGCAGAGCAGTGCCAAGCTGGCTCTGGACACTCCTAAGAAGTCTTGTGGCAATTTGCTTTTGTGGGCACAGCCTTCCGGATGTGGGCTACTTTTGTGTGGCTGGGGAAAGGCCGGGAAGAAAGGATGGAATTCTTGGACCTTGCATAGAACTCAATGTCATGAAGATCTCAGGCAGTCTGTCCGAGCCTGGCTCTCTGAGGCAGCCTGGGAGACTGGGGGTGGGGTGGGGACCCCGCAGAAGAAGCTCGCTTTTGTTTGGACCCATTCTTAGTAAGCCCTGAAAATTAAAGCTGACTCTAGAACTCTGCCTTCGTTCTTCTGATCAGCAAATCTAGGGTTGCTGTCTGGGCTTGCACGGCCTTCTGGGATACTTCCTGTAGTCAAGGGGTCCCAGTGTAATGTGATGGACTCTTCACGGTATTTCAGCACACATCTGAACATTTGAACCCCCACCGAAGTCCACCCTGCCCCTCACACTCTCAGTTACAGCAGTGCTTTGGGGGGCCCATTAGCTACGCCAAGTTTGTTTTCTCACGCTTTTCTCTCATGTTTTCAGAGGATGATCAGAGGCCTATGCAATCTCATAATATAAATAATATAAATCTGTTTTCTGTTTCTTTCTTTTTTTTGTTTCTAGTATTACCAGCGCCTGGATGATCTGGTGGTGGCGCCAGCCCCGATCCCACCCCTCCTGGTTTCTGGAGGACCAGGTTCTGGAAAGTCCCTTCTTTTATCAAAGTGGTATGACGAGATGCAATTAAACCACTCTTTTTACTGCTTTGCTTGTTTTGTTTTGTTTTGTTTTGTTTTGTTTTGTTTTGTTTTGTTTTGTTTTGTTTTTTAGAGACAGGGCCTCATGTAGCAAAAACTAGCCTGGTTTCAACCTCACTGTGTAACTAAGGATGAGCCTGAACTCCTGATCTTCCTGAAGCTCCTCTAACAGCATACTCTTAGTTAAATGTTTATTAACATTTTGTGTTAATTGACATCATCTTGTGATTAAAATGAGGCAATTAGTTTAAAAGGTTCTAAAACTACAGTGAGCTCACTAATCCCCTTATTTGTTACAATGTGACTAACCATGTAATTAAGGACTCTAGGGCAATGCTTGATGTCTGGCTCTTAGTGTATTTGTTGTTGTGGACCGTAAAGGGCCACTCTCAGCTTTATAAACAGTCCCGTGTTTTTCTCTCAGGATTCAGCTGCAGCAGAAGCATTTCCCTAACACGCTGATCCTGTCTCATTTTGTGGGGAGGCCGATGTCATCCAGCTCCGAGTCTTCCTTGATTATCAAGAGGCTGACCCTGAAGGTATGATGTGGGAGCTCCAGAGCTATCTAGACATCACGCAGATTCTGAAGCTTCGGGGACTGAGTTAATAACAGTAAACAAACGTTTGGTGTTGCAGGTAGGACACCACTAATTTGAAATCTGAACTGCCCCAAAATCTGAAACTTTTTGATAACAGTGAAGATTGACCGTTGGGGCCTTCCTTGTGCATGCTCCAGCCACACACACACACACACACACACACACACACACACACACCCAGACCCTCCTGGAAAATCTGAAGCTTTCTGAGTATCAACATGACAATTCAAGTGGAAAATTCCATGTCTGAGCACATGTCACAATTGCTCACAATTAAAACACAGGCTCACTTTGGAAGGTTAAGAATTACCTTCAGGCTACTTGTAAAGTGAGTCTATGAAATATAAATGATTTTCGTATTTAGACTTCAGCCCTGTTCCCAAGATCACTCATTATACATATGTGAATATTGCCCAGAACCCCAAAATCTGAAATCCAAAACACTTTTGGTGACAAACATCTTGCATAAGGAATACTCAACCTATGACAAGCTATCTTGGTTTCCTGTAAGGTTTAAAATATAAGAGGCATGCGGATTTCTGAGTTCGAGGCCAGCCTGGTCTACAGAGTGAGTTCCAGGACATCCAGGGCTACACAGAGAAACCATCTCAAAAAAACCAAAATAAATAAATAATAAATAAATAAATAAAATATAGTACTTGGGTTGAAGAAATGACTCAGTGGCTAAGAGTACTTGTTGCTCTTACAGAGGACCCTGGCTTGGCTCCCAGCACCCACCTAGCAGTTCTCAACTATCCAACTCCAGGGGATCTGACGCCCTCTGCTGGTCTCCATGGGCACTGCATGCACATGGTACATATATTTACATGCAGGCACATAAGATAAAAATAAATATTTTAAAATTTTTATGACTTACAGTCTGCAAAGAAGACCCAGTCAGTAAAGTGCTTGCTGTGCAAGCATACAATCTGAGTTTCTTTCTTTCTTTCTTTCTTTCTTTCTTTTTTTTTTTTTTTTTTTTTTTTTTTTGGTTTTTCGAGACAGGGTTTCTCTGTGTAGCCCTGGCTGTCCTGGAACTCACTCTGTAGACCAGGATAGCCTCGAACTCAGAAATCCACCCGCCTCTGCCTCCCAAGTGCTGGGATTACAGGTGTGCGCCACCACCGCCCGGCTACGATCTGAGTTTCTATCCCCAGCATCCATGTAAACACTTGGGCATGGCAGCACGCATGTCTGTAACCACAGCGTGATGGAATGGACAGAGACAAGGGGATCCATGGAACTTTCTAGCTACTAGCCTCGCCAGTCAGCGAACTCCAGGTTCAGTGAGAGACCCTGTCTGCAAAGATAAGGTGGAGAAGCAATTGAGAAAGATTCCACCACCAAGGGGAGTCCGTGCTGACACACGCAGTGAGGATGGAAAGGTCCCCTGCGACCGTGGGAGAATGGCTGATTTACTAGCACGTGCTGTTCCCCTGTCCCCTGCAGCTGATGCAGCACTTCTGGGCAGTCTCCGCACTGACTCCGGATCCTGCTAAGCTTCTGGAGGAGTTTCCACACTGGCTGGAGAAGCTCTCTGCTCGGCACCAGGGCAGCATCATCATCATCATCGACTCCATAGACCAAGTTCAGGTGCTGCTCTCACTGTGTCTTCTATTGGCAGATGCCCTCGGAGGCCCGGGACCAGCAAGGGGGGCAGCGGGCATCTCGGTTCTGAGCTCCGGGGAAGGAGATGCTGCTGCTCTATTTATTCCTACCTTATACTGGGGAAGAAGTGTCTGAATTTTAAACAAATAAATGAAAGGAAGAAATAATTGATGCTTATAGACAGTAGCATCAAGTAAATCTCTATACTTAGCAAAAGGTATTTATGGGGTTGAGATGGGGTTTCTCTGTGTACCTTGGCTGTCCCAGAACTCCTTCTGTGGAACAGGGTGGCCCCGCCATAACTAACAGAGAGAGATCCACCTACCTCTGCCTCCCAAGTGTTGGGATTAAAGGCCTGTGCCACCACTGCCCAGCCCTATTTTGAAATTACTTTAAGGCACTGACATTTCCTTAAAGGTCCAGAATTTAAATTTGATGATAACAGTGTTTTTACTTAGGATAAACCATTCCCATGAGGCTTTATCCCCCTGGAGCACTGTGGGATTGTTCTGAAATGCTGTTGTTATAAGCTGACTTCTGTTGTGTGCTCCTAAGCACGTGGAGAAGCACATGAAGTGGCTGATAGACCCCCTGCCGGTGAATGTCAGAGTCATTGTTTCTGTGGACGTCGAGACCTGCCCCGTAGCGTGGAGGTATGGCCAAAGCCAGGACTTTCAGAACGCGAGCTGTTTGATGGGCAGGCAAGGAAAGGGCCCTGACGAGTGTCTGTGGTTTCCATGTAAACGTCAGTGAGACTGGGGAGAGGCGGGTGGCTTCGAGGAGAAGGCAGCATCTGTAAGGCTTGCTGTGGCGGGAGGGAAAGGGGAACGGAAATGACTACAAACTCTCCAAACCTAGGAATGAAAGGTAATTGTGACTTCGTGGGCTGAGAAAGGAGACTCCGGCTGAAAGAGCAGCCCCACAGGAAGGTTCGGTTGGGTGGGGACGAGAGTGTTGTAGGTTTGTTTCTTGGGCGCGTTTAATTTGAATTGCAGATTGTAAATCCAAGTAACGATGGCTAGTAGGCAGGTAAATTTGTGGGTGAGAAAATTAAAGGGGAGGGGGAGACCTGGGAATTACAGTCTAGATACCTGTTATTCTAGGATGCTGGCTCTCTTTCATTGACAACCCTCAGAAAAGTGATATAAGGATTGAATTCTGTCAGGCAGTATTCCTTAGCCCACTTATTTTTACACAGAAAACCTTGTCGGGTTTTTTTTTTTTTCTACAAGAAAACCTTTCTTCCCCCAATCATGCCTCCTTAAGGAACTTTAATGCTGTGTGCATGCACTGTATGTCAGTGTGCATCTGTAAGCAGATCCGTGTGTGTGCGCGTGTGTGTGTGTGTGTGTGTGTGTGTGTGTGTGTGTGTGCGTGTGTGTATGTGTGTGTGCGCACGCACGCACACACACACACACACACACACACACACACACACACACACACACACACACACACACGCACTGCACACAAGCATAAGATTATCCCTATCTCTAGTCATTTGCCCTGTAAGGACCCAGGTGTAAAGACCATTTTGAACTTCCCCTCCTAAGCACCAGATGTCAGTGTCTACTTTTACTGCAGTGCTGGATGGAGAACTGGAGCTGTTTCCCCTCCTAGCTAACGTGTGCGTAGATTATGGCATTCTGCATTGGTTACCGGTGGATGCAATGATAAACCTTAGGATGAGTTAAATAATGTGATTAACAGATTCCATGTTTATCTTATAAAGACGGTATAAAATAACTTCATCTAATGGATTATAATGGGTGCCATGCTAGCTTATGGTCTTCCGTTGTGTTGTTAGAAATTTGTTTTCTTTTTTCTTTTTCCCTCTTTAAACAAAAGGTTGTGGCCTACACTGCATCTCGATCCTTTAAGCCCCACAGACGCCATATCTATCATAACCGAAGAATGCCTCTCCGCGGACATGCCGTTGAGCAGAGAGCAGGTGAGCTCTCCCACTCGATGCTTTCTCTGCTCTCTGCAGGAAGACTTAAAATTCCATATAGGTGCTCTGACCTCATGGAGGAAATTAGGAGTTCAGTAGTTATTTGGGTAAATAATTATTCCCTTTAAAAATGTGTGTATGTGACATGTGTGTACACATGTGTGTCTGCAGGTGCACACCCCTGTGCACATGCATGTGGGTGCCAGAGGCTACAGCCAGGTGTCTTCCCTATTGAGCCTCTTTTTTTTTTTTTTTTTTTTTTTTTGAGCCAGGGTCTCATTGAACCTGGTCCTCAGCATTTAGCTAAACTAGAGGGCCAGCGAGCTGCAGGTAACCACCTGTGTCTGCCACTCCACCCTACCCCTTCCCCACCTCCCACCGCTGGGGTTACAGGCACACGCCACCATGCCCCGCCCTTTTAATGTGGGTCCCTCGGGATCTGGCCTTGTGAAGAAGCAAGCTCTTCGTCCACGGAGCCACTTCGTCCACGGAGCCACTTTGTCCACGGAGCCACTCCCCAATCCCTTCCACTCCGGTTTTTGTTTGTCTGTTTGCTTTGATTTGTTCGTTTGGCTTTGCTTTGTTTCAATTTTGAGACAGGGTTTCTCCGTATAGCCCTGGCTGTCCTGGAACTCTCTCTCCCTGGTCTACACCAGGCTGCCCTCTAACTCACAGAGATTCACCTGCTTCTGCCAACAGAGTGCTGGGACTAAAGGCGTGGCCCACCACCACCAGGACATTGTGTTTTTAATGGCAGATCTAGAAGAAGCAATACAAATATTTTGTCATTAAGGAAGAGTATATAGTATTTTTAAGAATAGATTTTCTTTAAAAAAAAAAAAAGAAGAAGAAGAAGAAGTGTTTTTATATTGGCTGCATCTTCCTTCTGCAGCTGGAAGTCTGGCCGTAGCCAGGCTCCCTTTACTACCTAACCCTGTGACATCACTGGTAGCAGTGGGGACAATTTATTTCAGTTGGGACCTCTGTGGCTGGCTCAGTAATGATGGCCCAGGCTCCTTGTCTTACTTTCGCCTTGTTTTTGTTTGGAAACGGATGCAGGAGAAGATGCTAGAACAGCACTGCCGTCCAGCCACGACCCGCCACGCCCTCTACGTCACCCTTTTCAGCAAGATGCTGGCCTGGTAAGCGCTCCCCGCCCTCACCCCCCCCTCCCGTGGGGTTCTGCCTGGGTTCGTCCTGTCCGCCTTGCTGCAGCCCACTCTCATCAAGGTGAGGGCTGCTCCTGCTAGTTTCACGGGAGGACAAGGCTCACTGTTGACGATGACAATGTAATCAGGAAGGATCCTTTCGCTGTCTCTGTTCTCAAATCTGGTCGTAAATATCTACTTTCCGCATCAGTCAGAAACCCACTTTTCATAAGCAGTCGATTGTTGGGCTTTGGTTTCTACAGCTCCCCTCTGCATAGTCCTCAGCCAGGGATGTAAAAGGATGATTTTTTTTTTTTGATACTTGTCATAATAGAGATCATCCTAACAAAAAAGCCTTCTTTACAGACACTGAGTCTAGCTTTCTTGTCTCTTTATCCCACTTTGAACACCAAATCTGAAATGGAAAGAAAATCTTATATAATTGTTTCCTGTGTCCTGTCCTGCCCGGTCTTTCCACTGTTGCTTGTGGTAATACAGCAGGTACAGCACCTGAGGGGATTCCTCTCCACACAGCGGTATGGTGTTTAATACAAGAACCTATTTTTCTTCTTTTATTAAACATAGATTCGTTTCTCACCCGATATAACCTGAATACAGTTTTCCCTCTCTCCACTCCTCCTGGTACCTCTCCACCTCCCCTTCCATCAGAATCATCCCTTTCTATCTCTCATTAAGAAAGAACAGGCTTCTAGGAGGCAAAAACAAAATGCAGCAATAGAAAATATTATAAGATAAGATGGAAACCGTCATATTGAAGTTGGACAAGCCAAGCCAGCAGAAAAATATGTGGACCCACTGGTCCACATAGTCAGGAGTCCCATAAAAGTTGTAAACTGAAAGCTATAGTATATGCAGAGGACCTGGTGCAGACTGGGACCCGCCCTGCGACTGGACGTCTGCTGGTACTTCTGTCTCTGTGAGTTCATGTGATCTTTGCTTAGTTGGTTTTTTTTTTTTGGGGGGGGGGCGGTCTTGGTCTCCTAGTGTTCTCCATCCCTTATGACTGCCCCACTCCTACCTTTTCTCTCATGGGGTTCCCTGATGGGAGAATTTGATGGAGACACCTAGTTTGGAGCTGAGTGTCCCAAGATCTCTGTGTGTGTAATGTCTGGCTGTGGGTCCCTGTGTCTGTTCCATCTGCTTCAGGAGGAAGTCTCTCTGATGCTGGCTGAGTAAGGCACCAATGGCTGAGGATAGCAGAAGATCATTAGGAGTCATTTTACTGTCACGCTTTACCCTAGGCCTCTGGACTATCTCGACTCTGGTTCTTGATCACCCAGGCAATGTCAGGTCTGGCTTTCGTCTCACAGTGCGGGCCTTAAGTCAAATCAGAAGTCAGCAGGTTACTCCCATGAGGTTTGTGCCGCTATAGCCCTGGCATGTTTTTCAGGCAGGACAGACTGACAATCAACGGTTTTGTGGTTGGGGTGGTGTTTCCTTTTCTCTTTTGGTAGCTGGCAGAGTACCTTTCCATGTCATGGACACCACAGCATGGGGATAAGGTTCTGTGCAGGCACCAGCCCAACCGCTCCATGTTCAATGAGTTACGTGTTGTCTTTAGCTAATGGGGCCTTGCTGTCAGTTTGTGGAGAGCAACCTATTACGTTGGCAAAGGCCTGGGTTGTTTGAGGATTTCCATGGAACCCTTTGGGCCAACAGCTCAACTGGATGAATCCTGGCACTGGAGGCTTTGTTTAGTGACAAGAGATAGTGGGGGTTCTGTCTCCCTCATTATTTAGAGAGTTCATTGGAATCACCTTCGTATATTATAGGAAGCTTCCACTGTGCTGGGCTCCACACTACCCCTCTTCAGTTCTACATGTCTTCCCACCTCATCCCCTCCCTCAATTCCTCCTCCCCACCCCCACCTGATCCTCCCATTTTCCTCCATCTCCCACCCCCACCCTCAGGCTCCAGCCCATCCATAAAATCTATTCTATTTTCTCTCCCAGGGAGATCCACGTGTCCTCCCCAGTCCCTTCTTCTATGCCCAACCTCTCTGGGTCTACGGATTGTAGCGTGGCTATCATTTATTTAATGGCTAATATTCAGATATAAGTGCATGCATACCATATTTGTTTTTCTGGGTCTGGGTTACCACACTCAGGATTTTTTTTTTTTTCTGGTTCCATCCATTTGCCTGAAATTTTCATGATGTGATTTTTTTGGGGGGTATGGGACGGTTCAAGACAGGGTTTCTCTGTATAGCTCTGACTGTCCTGGAACTCACTCTGTAGACCAGGCTGGCCTCAAACGCAGAAATCTGCTTGCCTCTACCTCCCAAGTGCTGGGATTAAAGGCATGTGCCACCACTGCCCGGCAATATGATTTTTTTTAAAGTGTTGAGTAAAACTCCATTGTGTAAATGTACCAATTTTAAAAAAAAAATCCATTCTTCTGTTGAAGGACATTTAGGTGTGTCCAGTTTCTGACTATTATGAATAGAGCAGTACTGAACATTGTTGAGCACGTGTCCTTGTGATAGGATGACGTGTCCTTTGGGGATATGCCCAAGAGAGACATGGCTGGATTGAGTCTCAGTTTTTTGTTTGTTTGTTTGTTTTTGAGGAACTGCCATACTGATTTCCGCAGTGGCTGGACAAGTTCTCACCCCCACCAGCAATGGAGGAGCATTCCCCTTGCTCCACATCCTTGCCAGCAGGAGCTGTCACCTGTGTTTTTTATTTTAGTCATTCTGACAGGTTTATGATGGACGAAAAGTAGTTTTTATTTGTATCTCTAAGGATGTGGAATATCTCTTTAGGTGTTTCTCAGCCATTGAGTTTCCTTTACTGAGACTTCTCTGTTTAGATCTGTACCCCATTTTTTTTTAAATCAAGCTATTTGGTTTTTTTGATATCAAGTTTCCACAAAAATCTTATCTTAAAAGGGACTGTGGACCATTTCTAGATTTAACAAAGAAACTTCTGTGTGGTGGAGTTGTTATATTGTACGTTTGGTTTGGTTTTGGTTTTTACTAACGATTGGACCCAGGGCTGGGCAACGTGAGCACCCCGCTGCTGTCTTGCGTCCCCTGTCCTTGTCTAATGTCTGTGAACGTGCATGCATGTCACCTGTATTTACTCAGCTTATTTATTTTGCAGTCCACAGGCCTGAACCTGTAGCATTACGTATGCTGGGTGAGTGCCGGGACTCTGAGGTGGCATCTCACTAAGTTGTAAGGCTGAGCTCTCTCTGTGGCCCCCCAGGAGCTAGGGTTACACACTTGAACTACCAGCCCTGGCTTGTTTACTGAATTTCTTTAGTTTACCCTGGTGTTCTCACAGTCCTGGCTCCATACAATGTCAGTATGCACGGCTAACAGTGCTTCTTGTTATCCCCTGTATCCCACAGAAGATGGCATGCTGGACGGTGAAGAACCAACCCTTACTTGTCTTCTAGTCCACAGTGAACACTGATTGTGTGACATAAATTAACTCTCAGCCCATGTTTATTGAAATGAATGAAATGATAAAATAAACCAAACTGCTCCAGCAGCCCCCAGAAAACTATCATCTTTCAGTATTTTTATTGACTTCCCACTATGAGTTGAAGCATAAAAATAGAGGTCATTGTTCTGTGTGCCTCGGATTCTTCCCGGGTATGGGCAGTCTGCATGGAATTCAGCCTGTTCTCAATTCCCACAGTGCCGGGAGAGCGGGCCACTTAGCTGAGACCCTTCATCAGTGCCTGCAGTGTCAGGATACAGTGTCACTGTACAGACTCGTCCTCCGCCACGTCCGGGAGTCCATGCCAAGTGACAGGGATAAAGAGTGGATGACACAGGTGAAGTACCGAGAACCCACAGGGGGACCCCTGGGGGCCATGTGTAGTCCTGGGAACGGACGTTTAAATGAGCCGTAAGCATATGCAGGAGCCCGGAGCCGGTGCTTTCGACAAGTCCTCCTGGCGCTGAGATTTCTCTTCTCGCGGCTCTTTGTTGTCTTAGCTCTTGTGTTTTATAAGATGGGGTCTTGTTCTACAGCTCTGGCTGTCCTGGGGCCCAGGCTGATCTAAACCTCACAGCAAGGCTCCTGGGCCGGACTTGTAAGTCCTGGGATTTCAGCTTGCCATGCCTAGCATTTACTCCTTTTTAGATTGAGTTTTGTTGTTGTTGTTGTTGTTGTTGTTGTTGTTCTCCTCCTCCTCCTCCTCCTCCTCTTCTTCTTTATCTTGCACTTTTCTTTTAGAATTCACTTTTTTAGTTAAGTTTAGTTTAAGTTTGTTGTTGTTGTTTTTTAATTCTGTGTAAGCATGTGTGTCTGTTGGGGTGCATATACGCATGTGATTGCAGGTCCCCAGGAGGCCACAGGAAGGCTCTGGATCCCCTAGAGCTGGTGTTACGTGTGTTTGTGAGCCTCATGGTGTGGGTGCTGGGGACTGAGCCTGGGCCCTTTGGAAGAGCGGCAAGTGCTTTTAACCTCTGAGCATCTCCCCACTCCCAGGTTTTCTTTTTCTTATTGGTCTGAAGTCCTTAAATGTTCATATTGTGTTGAATACTAATTAGATGGCTTTTTCCTTTGTGCCTGGTCATCTATGGTAGTATTCATTGAAGCTTTTTTTATTTTGGTAAAAATCAAATTTACCAACAGTACTGGTCTGCTGTGTCTTTCAAAATTCCCTGCTACTTCACTGATCCCCTGTGTGGTGCATGTTTGTGTAGTTTCCTTCAAACCCTTTTATAGCTTTGTGTAAGTCTTTACTCCATGTGGATTGATTTTAGCTTCTGTGAGGAAAAATTGTCTACTTTTTTAGCCTTCTGTCAAGAGGCTATTTGATTGCTTTTTTTTTAAATTTGATTTTCTATATTCTATGTTTACATTCCAAAGGCTTTCCCCTTTCCCAGTTCCCCCCACCATATTGATTGCTTTTTTAAATTATTAAATGATATATATATTCTCTTCTGATTTGGAATGCTACCCAACAGATATCAAGCTCACGTGTAAACATGTGACCGTAGGTCTGTTTCTATGTTCTTCTACTCCATTTGACTTTTCTTTTTCTTTTTACTTTTTCTTTTCCCTTCTTTCCCATTGATCCATTGTCTTAAAAGAAAAGCTTTGACATTTTGTTGAGCAAAAGTTGTCTTTTCCCCCTGTGTTTTGGCTAAGGGGTGTGTGTGTGTGTGTGTGTGTGTGTGTGTGTGTGTGTGCGCGCGCGCGCGCACACACTTATGTCTGTTGCCGTGTATGTGATATCTGCATGCATATACAGGTGTATGTGTGAGGGAATGTACTTGCCGGTGTGTGCATACATGAGGGTCAGAAGCTGGCATCAGGATGTCTTCCTCGGTTGATACTCTACTTTCTTTTCCTGAGACAAAGTCTGAGTAAAACCTCAACAAGTGTTAATGGGGCATAGAGTTCTAGAAATTCATGGCCATGACTTGTGACGTAGCCTGTGGTCCCTGTGCTCTGTTTTCTGTCCAGATCCTCTGCCTCATCAACGTCAGTCACAATGGTGTGAGTGAGTCGGAGCTGATGGAGCTCCACCCGGAGCTGTCCTGGGCCTCTTTGACCTCCATCGTTCACAGTTTACACAGAATGCATCTGCTGACTTACAGCTGTGGCTTGCTCAGGTGCCAACATCTACAGGTAAATGTTACTTCAAATATCTTTTTAATAAAAAGTATTTTTTTTTTACTTATAAGTATCACTGTAGCATTCCATGCTGTATTCTATTATGTTATGTTAAACAGTCAACCTCAAAACCTAAAGTTTACCATTACAATTTGTTTGGAGTGACTTTAAATTGCATGTGAAACCGGTCCAAGACGACGCATGCGTGGTGCCTTTGTATGGCAGCTATTATCCAAGATGCTTTAGTTTTAAGGGTCTGCCGTAACATGTCTCTGTAATTAACAATAGTGTGTGATTCAGTTTTAATAAAAGGAGCCAGGTTCAGTGACACAGGCCTACCATTATCCCAGTACCTGGGAGACGGAGGCAGGAGGATCAGGAGTTCAAGACTAGCCTCTGCTATATAGTCTAGCCTGGGCTGTATGAGATCATGTCTCAAAACCCACGACAGTTATTAAGAGGAGCTAGGTGTGGCGGCACCTGCCTACAATCCTGGGAGGCTGAGGCAGGAGCAGAGTAAATCTGAGGCCAGGCTAGGCTACAGAGCAAGAGGCGAGTCTCAAAAACTTAAAAGAAAAAAAATTAAGAAATTATCTCTCCTGTTACATGTTACACATATAATGTTTTGGGTTTTTTTGAAAAAAAAAAAATCCATTCACAAAACACATGGCGCAAAATCAAAAGGGGACTTTCCTCCTAGGAATGCAAACAAGATGACAGCCTTTTTATGGCCACTCTGCCCAGGGCTGGGCGAACTCTGAGTAGTGCAGACTGTCCCAGGGCAGTGAGGGGGCTGGGGATGGCCCTCGAAGGTGTCAGACTGCCGCGTGCCTCGGCCTTGTAAATCCTCAGAAAGGACTGGCTAGTGGAGTCCCTGTCTCACGTAGCCCCATGACCGAGCTGTGTGTGAATTCTCTCACCCACGCTCTCAGCACCCTCCCTGTCAGTGTAGAATGCTTGTCCCTTCACAGCCATGACCCTCTGTCACAAACGACCCCATATAATTTGCTCGTTTGAGTTGCCTTTTCGATGCACTTTAAAATTTTTCTTAATTTTTAAATTAAATTGTGCTTTGAGTTCTCAAACTAAGCTTATCACATCAGTTTATCCTAAATTTTAAGATACTATAAGGCTAGTCCTACTCTATAACTATAGAAATGAAAGAATTACACATTGCTTTTTGCAGATCCACGGTCAGATGTATAAGGACTTCATAGAACTGGTGTTCTTTCCTTCCTCTCGCAGGCCTGGGAGACAGTGAGGCAGGAGTTCATGGAGGACCCCGCCCTCGTTTCTTCATATCGGCAAAAGCTGATTGACTATTTTACCTCACAGCTCAGGTATCAGCAAAGTTCTTCTGCTACACACCCTGCCTTTGTGTTCCTGTTTCTCCTCCTTTGCTTATAAACTAAAGTGTAAACTTCAGCCAGGTCAGGTGGCACGTGTCTGTGATACCAGTTACTAGGCAGGCTGAGGCAGGGGGATTGCAAGTTTAAAGCCTGTCTGGGCTACTGAGTGAGTTCAAGGTTAACCTACAAAGCTTAAAGAGATCTTCCCGATTTCAACATTAGACAGACAGACAGACAGACAGACAGACAGACAGAGGCAGGGAAGGTAGCCCAGTGCCTACATAGCCTATGCCAAACTGTGGATTCAATCCCATGGACTGAAAAAAAAAAGTGAAACTTCAATTATTACCTGAAGGAATTTATCCTTTCCTTATCCCATATTAATATCAAGAATAAAATACCATTTTATGGAAATCTTTTGTTATTATGATAAAGAGAAACTTTAGATAACAGTGATACCAGATCAGTTTTATTATCTTTATTTTTATTCTGTTTAAATAATTAAAAATATTTGTCACATGTGCATTCTCTCTCTCTCTCTCTCTCTCTCTCTCTCTCTCTCTCTCTGACACACACATCTCTGTGTATGTATATTCAGGTCCTTTGAAGGTTGTTTTTGGTTTAGGAGGTTGTTTTGTTTTTGTGTTTTTGTTTGCTTGTTTGTGTTTTTTTTTCTTTTTCCTTCCTTTAGGAAAACACCTTTAATGTTCTGGGACTTTCAGTCTCTTTTCAATGTTCTATCTCCTTCCTCATATCAGCCTGGGGAAGAATCTGGTCTACAATATCAGGGACTTGTCACAGTGAGGATGGTCAGCGTTTCTGGTATTGACCTAGTTTTCTAGACTTTGGATTCCACTAGAGTCAGAAACAGTAGTTAAATGTGTTTGTCTCCCCTTCCCCCCCCCCCCCCGTGGTCTCCCGAAGCCATCGGAGGCCTCTGTTGCCAAAGGTCTCACTGTGTGGCCTTCTCCCTCCCGCAGTCAGGACAGAGTGACCTGGAGAGTCGCAGACGAGCTCCCGTGGCTCCTCCAGCAGCAGGGAAACAAGCCGGAGCTGCACAGCTGCCTCCTCAACCTCTTCGTGTCGCAGAACCTTTACAAAAGGTCCGCAGCCTCCTCTCGAGTGCCTCTCCCCGGAGGGGCAGAGTTAAACAGCTAGTTGTTTAACTTAACAACACCGGTAAAATGGAATTGTCTTAAAAGTTAAAATCAGAGCAGTCTCAGTAGCATCTGGAATACAAACAATAAAGGGGTGGGGGATTCAGTGACAGTTTATGCATTGTTGTGAGATCTTCGTCCAGGGGGAAAGTATATTGCTGCTTTTCAAAAATCAGCTAGAATTATCCCAGGGCAATATTATACCTTATTCTTCCATTCAAGCAGATTTTAAATCGTGCATAGAAATCATTCCTAACCTCAGGGCCCCCAGATCTCCCACAAGTGTCACTTGTAACCGGATTCTAGGTTCTCAGTAGAATCTGATGGGGTTAATATAAACATTGTTCTACAGTGTTACTTCTGTCGCCTCTTTGGACACTTTTGAATTTGTTAATGGCATAACTGCCCTATTATTGGCCTGACTTCTCACCTACTAAGCCTCAGGAAGGATTTTTTGTTTGTTTTCTGCCTCACTTAGAAATTTAGGAATAGAGTCTATAATTTGATTTTCCCTGAGCAGACGCTCACAAATCTCATGGTTGGACCCGCTGAGCTCCATGTAAGTTGCTTGTGAGTCCTGTGGGTTCACATTTGACCTTTGGCATGGTGTCTTTCTCACCCTCCTGCAAGTACCACCTGTGAAAGAACAGGTTTCCCGCCATTCCTCGGGGCAATCACAAGGTAGATGTGCAATGCGAGCTCACCTGTTTCCGCCAGTTTCTGCTACCTAAGTCCCATCATTTAAAACGATTTGGAGGTGAGCCGAGCTAACTTTAGCATGAAATGTCTACCAGGGATTCCAATGACTCAGCCAAAGCTGCCAGCATTGCCAAGGCCTTCCTGAGTGCTATGCACCCAGGCAGCAGGTGGCGCTGGTAACCCCTTCTGTCCAGACAGTGGTGAGAGGTCAGAGGTCAGAGGGCGGGCTGCAGACCCCGCAGCCAGGAGCAGTGGATAGATGGCGGTGTGTAAGCTGGCCTCACTGTCCCTGTGCTGTATTTGCCTCTGCATAACCTGCCTACAGCTCCGCTGGAAGGAATTCCAGCATTTTCATTTGCTGTGGGTTTTAAAGGATGTTTTCCATCAAGTGAACCTTGTCGTTTGGCACAGAGGACACTTCGCCGAGCTGCTGAGTTACTGGCAGTTTGTGGGCAAAGACAAAGGTGCCATGGCGACCGAGTACTTTGAGTCACTGAAGCAGTATGAGAACTGCGAAGGCGAGGAGAACATGCTGTGCCTAGCCGACCTGTATGAAACCCTCGGCCGGTTTCTGAAGGACCTCGGACTTCTCAGTCAGGTAGCCTCGGTGGACCCTAAGGCAGGATGGCTCCGCATGTTTACGCGTCTCTCCTCCCAGGACAAGGTTTTCTCATTGTGGGCGCGGAGATCTGTGGTGTTGAGTTGCTGGGTTTGATCAGCCTCTCTCGCGCTTTTGTTCCCCAGGCCGTGGTGCCTTTGCAGAGGTCCCTAGAAATCCGGGAGACAGCCTTAGATCCCGACCACCCGAGAGTAGCCCAGTCCCTCCACCAACTGGCCGGTGTGTACGTGCAGTGGAAGAAGTTCGGCGATGCCGAGCAGCTGTATAAACAGGCCTTGGAGATCTCAGTAAACGCCCACGGTGCTGACCACCCGCTCGCCGCTCGGGAGCTCGAAGCGCTCGCGACTTTGTACCACAAACAAAATAAGTAAGTCTTAGACGGCTCACCCTCGGATCTCACGAGGCTAGAGGGTGTTTCGAATGTATGGAAGTGGGAGCTGTTGATTTTCCTTATCCTCCGCATCACGGTCTGATGGTAGTTCCTAGCCTTCATGGGGTACACAGAGAAAATTAAAATTCCCAGTTTTTTTTTTTTTCTTTTTCATTGAAGATGCATGAAGGATAGCGCATGAGCTTTGAGATGATACAGTGTGAGCTCGTCCACCAGGCTTCAGCACTGTAGTACTGAGCACATCACTCCTACAGGAACCGCGAGCCATTCTTGGTGGCAGAGTCCACTTTGGCAAGAAGGTTTTATGGGCTCCCAGCCATATTTTTTATTTGCATATTGTCTATGGCCACCTCTGTGCTTCACCAGAAGGTTTTCTTAGTTTTGACACAGACACAAAGTCCACGAAGCCTAAAATATCAACTACACACCATTTGTAGGAAACGGCTGGTCCATTGTACAATAAAAAGGCTTTCAAAGCGAGGGCATACCTCAGCAGGGGGCACTCGCCTAGCTGTGTGCGGCCCCAGCTGGGTCCCTGATACCGGGTGTGGAAGACAGCACTATTGAAAAGCTCTTGTGCTTACTGGCCACCTACTGAGCGGCGTCTTGTCTTTTCTCAGAAATTCTTTCTCTTCCTCCACCGTTAGGAAGACTTCCTGGAAGTTTTTCTTTTTAACTTCTGTAAGTTCTGGTTCACACTAATTTTGCCTAGGTTTTTGCATTTATAGGTAACCAAAAACTAGCCTGTCCAGATAAAAGGTGCCCACTGCAAACTAAACATTGGGATGTTCATTGAGTTAGACTGCTAGCAACTCCAACTGCATGAAATCGATTTAAAATAGTTAAGCGTGAGCCTTTTAGAGGACTGTGGGGGTTTCCTCGACTTTGAACTCCATGAGCGACCACTAGACTCCTGTTGTATTTGACAGAACCACTGTGCACTATGTCAATGTTTGTAGCTCCTTGAATCCCTCCTGAATCATGACCATTCATCCTCCCTCTCCCTCCCCCTCCCCTCCCCCTCCCCTCCCTCTCCCTCTCTCTCTCTCTCTCTCTCTCTCTCTCTCTCTCTTCCTCTCTCTTTCCCTCCCTCCTTCTCTCCCTCCCCCCTCCCTCCTCTCACCTCTTTCTCTCATTGTTTTTAAAGGTATGAACAAGCTGAACATTTTAGGAAAAAATCGGTTCTAATTCGTCAGCAAGCCACAAGGCGAAAAGGCAGCCTGGTAATGAGAGTCCGTTCCTGTTGCCCCCTGAACCTGAGGGAAAGACGAGGTCTGATATCATGAGCACAGACACCTTGCACTGGAGCGCTTTGGGTTTTAAGGGACTTCTAGAAGGCTCTGGTCGGCATCTCCCTTTTATTTATAATCACAGTTTGAGAGGTATTATTGAGCACTGCAACCCAGAGAGCTTTTAAGTTATAAAGCTCAGCTGAAGATGCCCCCTGGAAGGCGCTGTTTCGGGCTACTGTGATTCTTCTCTGTGAAGAGTTATGAAAGGACATAGACGTTTAATAACATCTTCTGTGAGATTCGGGTGGGGAAGAACTGTTTCCCTTGAGCAAGCGTTTCAAATGTTTCTAAGTCACTGATAAAAACCTAAATATAGCATGTTTGGCGTACTACATCTCTGTCCATGGGACTGAGATGGTGGGTTGGCACTGTGTGTGCTACACAAGCATGTGGGTCTGAGCTAGAACCCCAGCCCCCACATTAACAAAAATCAAAGGTCGCCATGCTGACACACTTAGGATGCCAGCACAGGGGAGGTACAAGCTGGGGGAGCCCTGTGACCTTCCTAGCCTCATTGGTGGTCCTCAGGTCACATTCACCAATGTGAATGACACCATTGTAAAAATAAGGTGGGTAGCAACTGAGGCTCAACACCAGAAGTAGTCCTCTGGCTTCTATGTGTACACATGCATGATTATAAAACAATAAATATAAGTTGCTCTACACGGAAGGACCTGATATATGTGTGTGCAGCTGGCGTCAAAGATCAGTAGGCTAGGTCCCAGTCATTTTTGAAGTACTTTGACATATACCATGCTAAAATACATCATGATCGTTTTCACAAAATAAATGCTTAATGAGTTTGTGGATATGGTTCCATGTAGAAATAAATACACATGCTCCTCATAGATATTATAATCTGTGTGTTACTTAAAACAACCACTATCTAGATTAAAGAGAAAGGCTTCTGTCAGGACGAGAGCAGATGCGTCCAGCGTGGAGGCTGGCGCTCAGAGGTTGCGTTTCTGTGTCACTGCAGTACGGGTCTGCCCTACTACGCAGGCGAGCCCTGCAGCTGGAAGAGCTCACCTTAGGCAAGGACAAGCCTGAGAACGCCCGCACCCTCAATGAACTGGGTGTCCTCTACTACCTTCAGAACAACCTCGAGTGAGTACCGTGGCGTTCCTAATGACATTGAGAAGGAAGAATCGTCTGTGTCTCTGGCGGGAAGCTGTCCTACCTGGCTGTCAAGTCTGAGGCTGGGGAAGGGAAACTGCTCTCCCCTTTGATGTACTTAGAAAAGACTTCACATCTACACTTCCGCTGCCTGAAAAACAAGTGCATTTGGGTTTCAGAAAAATGCAACGCTTTTTTCAGCTGCTTCCCCTAAGTTCCTTTTAGCAACAATTATTTGGTAACGACTCTTAAGGGAAAAAGAACACCAATGCCTTCCATTCGGCACAGTCTGGCCACTGGAAAGGTCTTAGAAGGCTGTTTCCAAAAAACGTAGGAGAAATGGAGTTAGTTGAGAACCGAGCAATCACACAGATGCCTCGTGGGACGCAAAGGGAGGGGGAAGGGTGGGGAAAGGAGGAGGGGTGGCTTTGGGCTGAATCCTTCACTTCAGCATGTCTAGGAATAAAAATGTGTCTGTCCGCCGGGCGTTGGTGGCGCACGCCTTTAATCCCAGCACTTGGGAGGCAGAGGCAGGCGGATTTCTGAGTTCGAGGCCAGCCTGGTCTTCAGAGTGAGCTCCAGGACAGCCAGGACTACCCAGAGAAACCCTGTCTCGAAAAACCAAAAAAAAAAAAAAAAAAAAAAAAAAAATGTGTCTGTTCTCCACATCACTAAGGGCTTAGGACTCTGACCTCGTGAGAACAAATTGCTTAAGGCGTTTGGGGTTTGTTCCCAGGACAGCAGAGCAGTTCCTGAAGCGCTCCTTGGAAATGAGGGAGCGGGTTCTGGGGCCGGATCATCCCGACTGTGCGCAGTCCCTGAATAACCTGGCAGCTCTTTGCAATGAAAAGAAGGAGTATGAGAAAGCAGAGGAGCTGTACGAACGAGCCCTGGACATCCGGAGACGCGCCCTGGCTCCTGACCACCCTTCCCTGGCCTACACAGTGAAGCACCTTGCAATCCTGTATAAGAAAACGGTACGTCCACCTCCCCATGCCTGCGTGCCTTACAATTTAATGGGAGAGGCCATGACTGCTGCCTGCCAGTTAGTTTACTGCCTGATGGGAGGTCGTTGCAGGAGCTTTTTAAAATAAACTATTTAATTTCTAACAAATGAGAATATGAAGGTATCTATTGTTTTAGACTTAATTCAATTATCTTAATTGAAGTACTACTACTACTTTGGTTTTCTGAAAATACATTCCCACTACAAATCAAGCACCAACATTGCAAATGAGTTAAAATACAACCCATTTAATGAACATTATGAGATCTTTTTTTATATAATATCTCAGGAATTTCCAAATTCCTCTTACTGTACATGCTGTTAACCAAAACACAGGAAATCACCCAGTAGCCAGGGCTGTAGACAGTGCCTTATTTGTTTGTTTATTTAACAAAGCTGTCATTTTATTCCGCTCTTCTCTTACTTTGTCTATAATTAAACATCAGCTCTTTGCCATGGGAGTAAACTTTGAAATTTTCTACTTTGGAATTTTCTATCTGTTCAAAACAAACCTTGGCCACAGCCTGCTTTGAACAGCAAAGCCGCAGGGGTGTCGTGGCTGTGCTGAGAAGCCGTGAGGCTCCCTTGCTGGTGGTCCCGGCACGGAAGGTCATGGATAAGAAGGGAACATGCTGTTCTGTCAGGGCAGCTTCTCAGTTAGAGGAGCTCATGAGGAAACCCCTGAGGGGACTTGGCAGTGGGTGGGACGTGAGTTGATTTGGATGCCTCCTTGCATTAACAGCACCAGCAGTTCTGAACAACTGGGCTTTTCTTTTACTGGAAAACACTGGATGAGTAAATAAAGTGCAGACTATCTTTCCAAATTATCAGACAATCTTCTTCGTGTTTCCATCAGCTTCATTTAAATGTTATATTGGATTTTTTTCGGTCCCCTATGGGCATGACCAGCTGTAGAAAATGCTTCTGCAACTTTATTGAATGTATTTTATTTCTGGGGGAAGCTCTGGTCAGACAGGATTTATTGCTTTAATATTTTGTTAGATTATGCTTTTGTTTTTAAGGGAAGAGTTGACAAAGCTGTACCTCTGTATGAACTGGCTGTTGAAATTCGGCAGAAATCCTTTGGCCCAAAGCACCCCAGTGTAGCTACTGCCTTGGTAAACTTGGCAGTCCTTCATAGCCAAATGGTAAGTATCTACATTTCAACTGTTTACAAATGAATGATCTGAATGTAAAGTATATTCTATATATAATATCTCTTACATCATATATAAGATAAATATGGATCTTATATATGTGATATGGATAAATGTGAGTTAATGGCATAGTAAAGAAAACATAAGGTTATTTACCAGCTAATGCTTCCTTTTCAGATATTTCAAACATTATATTAAAGTTAGATTTGTAGGCTGGTTCCTTTCTGAATGTAGACCAGCTGACTGCTGAGTTCAGACCAGGTTTGCCTTTTGACCTTCTGAGAACCCTGTCATCTACAGGCCAGCCTCAGAGTATGTGTGGGTACCCACCAGACAGTAAGCAGACTTGTGCTTGTATTATAGAACTGAGTCAAATTGTTACTAAGCCATGCCTAAAACTTAAAGAGTTACTTTCTGTTATTCTGTTTCTCCAGTTATGATAGTCCATAAAATAATGTTTCCTTGTATCTCTTAGAAGGATATTAAGGTTTTCAAAGTGCTTACCAAAGTATGTCAGAACAGTATAGAATACATCAAAAATAGTTTATGTCAAAACAGTATAGAATACATTAAAAATAGTTTATGTCAGAACAGTATAGAATACATTAAAAATAGTTTTAGACACACTGTGTTAAGCGAGCACTTACTTTTTTTTTTAATAAGAAAAAGCACAGCGAAGCCCTGCCACTGTATGAAAGAGCATTAAAGATTTATGAAGACAGCTTGGGGCGGATGCATCCTCGAGTTGGAGAAACATTAAAAAACTTAGCTGTGCTCAGGTAAGAACTTTTCTAATCTAGCCCAATATTTAATAGCTCTGACTCAGCACAGAACAGCATGAAATATTTATCCCTGAAAATAGTCTTCCTTGGGGTGAGGGTAGTTGTTTTGGTCTCATGTAGCTTTGGATACTCAAGTGGTACTCAGAAGCAGAAGGAAGGGAGGCTTACTTTTTGGAGGTGTGTATCATGGCCAGTAGTGAAGACGGCTTATACCAGTGCTTACTGCCTATGAGGTGATAAGGTTACCTACTAACCTCAGGGCTGACGAGTTAGGTGTGTGTTGAGTCTTTCTCGCTCCTCAGTGTTCATCTCAGAATGCAGGTGATAACAACACTTAGCATTTTTACTGAACCCATGACAACATGGTTTTAATGATGCACATAGGAGAGACATAAAGTTCCACAGTTCAGATAGAAGAGTTTGGGAACCATGGCTAACTGGTCTACCTGAGTAAATATACTAGAGGAGAAAGAAAAGAGTGCAGTGGGAATGGCAAATTAGTTGCAACTTGTTTTTCTGAAAGATCACTACTTAGAAGCAAGAGCTTCTCCTTAACAGCAGTACATCTCTCATGTTTTTCCTCTCAAAGCTATGAAGAAGGGAATTTTGAAAAGGCTGCTGAGCTGTACAAAAGGGCAATGGAAATCAAAGAAGCAGAGACATCACTTTTGGGTGGAAAAGCTCCTTCAAGGCAGTCATCAAGTGGAGACACATTTCTCTTTAAAACAACTCAATCTCCTAACGTTTTCCTTCCCCAAGGACAAAGCTAACTGTCAGTTCATTGTGAGAATGCTTCAGGCTAAAACAGCTAAACATCTGGAATATTCTAACTCAGTGTTTTTAAAGAAAATCATTTTTCCCAACTTAGTGTTATCCAACTGGCATTTGTAGGAAGGTGTATTGGATTACACTGTATTGTCCTGTCAAGTTTAAATCGATTAAGAACCTGTTTGCACCGGGCATGGTGGCGCACCCCTGTAATCCCAGCACTTGGGAGGCAGAATGCAGGCGGATTTCTGAGTTCGAGGCCAGCCTGGTCTACAGCGTGAGTTCCAGGACAGCCAGGACTACACAGAGAAACCCTGTCTCGAAAAACCAAAAAAAAAAAAAGAACCTGCTTGCTCTGGGATGAGACCCAGGATGAAGACATCAGCACTCAGTGGCATGAGGAGCGGCCTGGTCTCTGCGACAAGGGCTGGCAGGGTCCTACGCTTTAAGAACTCCACGGTCCTTTTCTCCCTCAAGAGCAGCCTTAGCTCTGGCTGTTCATTGTCTGCTCCTAGCAGGGCTCTGAGCCAGCTCTCTACCTCAAAGAACTTTCAAGGGCTAAAGGGATGTTTATGAAAAGTCTTCAGTCTTCAGTCAAACGACCTAGATAGGAATTCTTGTTTGCTTTTCCTTTTTCCGGGTTTGTGTGTGAGGATGTGCACATACACATGCATGTACACGAGGAGGTCAGAGGTCAACCTTGGGTGTCATCCCTTAGGCGCTGTCCACCTTGACTTTTTTTTGAGACAGGGTCTCAGTGACCTGGTGCTCATTTAACTAATTGGACTGGCAGTCCACACCCTAGTGCCCTAGACTCCTGCCTCATCTCCTAAAACAGGATTACAAGCTTCCATCTCTACCTGCAGCTCTCTGAAGTGGGTTCTGGGGTTGAACTTGGGTCCTTATGCTCACATGGCAGACACTTCACCAACAGAGCTCTCTCCCTACCCTCTTACCGTATTGTGAATCTCTGCAGCTCAGGGTGACCATGACCTCTTGACCATCCCTCCTGAGTGCTGGGACCGCAGCTGCAGGCCACCGCAGCTGGCTCTCTCTTGGGCCGCCCCTTTCCCTAAGCTGATTTAGCCAGCCTGCTTTCTGCGCTGTGTCCAGGAAGTCTGTCACTGTGCTGTGCTGCATGTCTGATGACATGAATGCCACCACAGGTGTCAGGCTCTGTATTTTCTGATCTTTCTTATTGTGGTACAGGTCTGAAAATCCAGCTACTCATGGGCTGAGGCAGGAGGTTCTCAAAGGTCAGTACCAGCTTAGCGTATGGGGTGAGTTCAAGGCCAGCCTGGGCACCTTAATGAGACCTTGTCACAAAATAGAGCTGCAGACACAGCAGTAACATGCATCGGATCCTGGGTTTAGACCTTAGCATACTCGCACCCAAACAGCCATGACAAATCCATTTCTTTCGTAAATGGTTGAAATCAATCTTGCTTTACCTCAATTAGTTGTAGTTTTTATACTGGAAATTAAGTATTTTTATAGACTTTATAAATATTGCCACATTTTAGATATTGTTATTTGTATATAGTAAAATTTTCAGCAATTTAAAATCTTGTAAGATCTCAATATGTATTGTTGGAAAGATGACAGGCATAAAAATGATTTAAAATGAAAGTGCAATTGCAAGTTTACATTCTGTATTAGAGGGCTACTTTGCATAATTATTTAAGAATAAACATTGAACACGTTTCAGCTGACTTGAATATTGGCCAAGTTTACTCGATAGTTTGTTCAACTTGAAGAACTCTGGTGACCTCAGGGTATGCCCAGTGTCACCCAACTCCTGGAGGATGCAGAAGCCAGAGGCATCACCAGCCAGAACTTACAATACTGACTTCAAGGCAGCTCCCTGAGCCCGCTCAGAAGCAGCCTGAGAGCCAGGCGGTCAGGCCACTCCTGCCAAAGCTCTGAGTCTGGGAATCATTGCTAAAGTCTACACACTACCGTGGTAAGTTAAATTAGACAGGACACGACAAAATAAGCTTTCTTCTTCTTCCACCTTTTGGGGGAGGCTTAGCAGAGATGAAAAGCTAAAATATAACTATGACCTATCTTTGGGGTTTGCCCCCTCTGAAAGGTAAAAATAACAGAATCATGAGCATATTAGACATTGATTTTCACAACTAATATATCAAAGCTTAAAATCTATTTCATGGCCAGGCGGTGGTGGTGCACGCCTTTAATCCCAGCACTTAGGAGGCAGAGGCAGGCGGATTTCTGAGTTTGAGGCCAACCTGGTCTACAGAGTGAGTTCCAGGACAGCCAGGACTCACAGAGAAACCCTGTCTCAAAAAACCAAAAACCAAAAAAGTAAAATCAAATCTATTTCATGACTAATGTAATACATTAAAAGTATAGTATTAAAAAGACTCTTCAAATAAACATTCTTTATTCTAAAATTTAGATTTGAGAACTATATAAAATATTTTAGAAACTGCAGTGTTATTTAATTGACTTTATGTACAAATTAAAACAGGTGGTCACTAAATTATATATTTGTTTTTTCTCTAAATTATATATTCAAATTTAGTACATAATAAAATCATTATTATATCCATTTTTTGCACTGTGTTCTTTGCCTTCATGAGAACGCTAGGAGCAGCAGTGGCAGACATTGGTGAGATGGAAGCAGTATGATCTGCTCACATTAACAGATGTTTGGTTTACAGATATTGGTGTAAGCATAGATGTGATTCTCAGATGTGTTCATGTTAGCACACACCCACAGCAAAATGGTAATTTTCAGACAAGTCCCTCAATAAATAACTGACTAGAACCAAATTTTGCTCTAACTTGTCTTCAGTACTTTACAGAAGGGGAATTATTAAAACAACCTAATTGTGATCTGGGGAGGCCAACACTTCTCTGACATAAAGCAGTTGCCTTTTCCTACGGGTCTACAGTTGTGGGTGTCCAGGGAGAATGAGAGGAAACCCCAAAGATCTGAGCAGAGCCACAGATTACCTTTCTGCTAGCAGTAAGGAACAGAAACTGTGACTGGCTTTACTACCATCTAGACTCCAGATTCCAGTCAGTGTGTTAAGAGGGTGCTGGGATCCCTGCCTTTGTTAGGATCCATAGTGCTTAGAAATCTGGCTGAACTTCTAGAGGCTCTCTCTATGTGATACTCCTCATCCTGCCTGCCGCCCCTGTCTCTGTGGCTGCAGAATACAGAGAGCACTAGTGGGTCACAGGTGCCTGCTTGGTTTGTTTGTTTGCTTGCTTGCTTGCTTGCTTGAGATAATCCAGTAGTTTCTAATGAAACTACTAGGAAAGAGAGATACATTAGAATTTGGTACCGAAAGCAGATCTTTAGAAGATGGTGGATCCTATGTGTTATGCCTTAACAAAACCTGAAAGTTCAACACTTGATTAAACCTTAGAAAATTAATGGACCAGTAATTCTAAAGAATTATTCTAGAAAAAGAAATGTTCTTCAACTTAAAATTTACAACATGTCTAGTGATTTAAAGTTATTAACCAATCAAGTATGCTTAAGTTCCGTTAAAACATTTTTAAAAAATATCTCACGGCAACATAAATGTTAAGTTTCAAAGCTAGAAACATTCAAGTTCACCATAAATATAAAAATCACATGTAATACTAGAATCTCAAAGCAAATGCATTGAACGTGTCTGGAGTTGGTCTTTACAACTTTATTTTACAAGTAGGAATGGCACTTTGAACTTTTGCTAACTTTTCCCAATACACATAATTTAGACATTCATAATGATACATTTCATAGCTTCAAGGTTAAACCACCAATAGTTCACATCAGCATCGGTTTACAACTGAAGTGGTCACAGTTGGGAAATGGAACCCTGGCAGGGAATGAGGACCTGCCCAGCTCTGCGAGGCAGTTTTGAGATCCTTGTTTTGCCACCACTCAGACAAGCCTTGCTCGCATCTCAGGATTTATGGACTCAAGTACTGAGGAACGCTGTGCTGCACACAGTATGGACGGTGGACTAATGCCTGTTCTTCAGTAACATGGTGACCCCAGACACTCCTGCTATAGAGAGCAATGCGTTTTCCTTGATCGATGAAAATTTGAGGATAACCAATGTTTCCTGAACGTAATTCTATCTGCCATGAAAATAGCTTGCTTTCTGTTACTCTTGCCGGGCAGTGGTGGCGCACGCCTTTAATCCCAGCACTTGGGAGGCAGAGGCAGGCGGACTTCTGAGTTGGAGGCCAGCTTGGTCTACAGAGTGAGCTCCAGGACAGCCGGAGCTATACAGAGAAACCCTGTCTCAAAAAAAAAAAAAAAAGACCAAAAGAAAAATAGCTTGCTTTCATCTATGCTTTGTCTTAAATATTCAACCCATGGGTTTATACGCTACTAAGGAAGACATTCTGCTTCTCTGTCCTCCAGAACCATCTGAGGGGTGTCTTTATTCTATAGGCTGTTTAAGTCCCTCCTGGTCAGACTATTAGTGGGCAGCTGTCCAGCAGGAAGCCATTCACTCCGACACTTGTTAGCCACAGCCACCAGGCTACACAGGCCATCCTCCATTTACGCTATTTATCATCCAGGGCCGCAGACATGAAGTTATGGAATGGAATGGTCCGCTCCTCTCCTTTCCGTAGCTGTGGTACTGATTAGGTTGTACAGGGAAGCATGAGGAAACCGCTAGTGTTCCACACAGAGTAACAACTCAGTGAAGACACACATGCCACCTACGACGGCGCTAAGTTTTATTAGTTCCAGTTGTTTAATTCCAAGGGAACAGCTTAAGCACAGAAAACACGACAGACGCCAGCCCACTGTCTACATGTTCTTCATCTTGGCCATGAGATCTTCCAAGCTTTCACCAGAATCTTCCACTGTTACTTCAGAAACAGAGTCCTCTGTCTGCCAACAAAGGGAGAAGCGCCATGAACTGGAGCCGTCCAGAACCGCCTGTCCTCGGCGGTCTGCCTCACCCCCACTCGCTGGCTGAGAAACCATAGAGCTTCTCGGATACATGCATTTGACAGTATTTAGAAGACATAAAGTTCTTTATATTACCCACTGAAATGTTGTTTAGGAGGCAGCAACTTCAATATTCTTGACACTCCTACTGAGTGTATTTTTTAATATAAAATTACACTCCTTTGTAGTGGATCATGAAGTTAAGGTACATTGTGTAATGTTCATGTCAGGATAAGCACATCTCCTCAAAACACTTCTTTGTAATTAGAACATTCGAAAATCATTTCTTCTAGCTTTCTGAATATAGAACAGTGACTACCCACAGCCACCCTTCTGTGACAGACGAGAGCTGAGTGCTCCTGGCTAGCTGTAACCTACAAGCTGCTGGCCACCTCATGCTGGCCCTCCCGCTGCCCCGCTCATCCCTGGGAGCACAGTCTACTCTCAGCTTTCACAACATCAAACCTTTTAGAGTCCACGTGCGTGAGATCACGTGGTGGTTGCCCATCTGTGCACCACTTATTTTAATTAATTACTTCCAGTTCCATCTGTGCTGTCACAAATGACAGGTTGTCATCCTCTTATGCTCACTAGTATTCCACTGTGCACGTGTGTGCACATGGGCACATGTACACACATATCTTTATCAGTCAAAGGACATTTTGGCTCTGTGTACTTTAGCTATACCCCTTACACCTGGTGGGAGTACTGGATCACATGCACAGTCACTCCTTTAATGTCTGCGAAGCCTCCATCCTGCTCTCCATAACGGATGCAGTGAATCCCATCCTGCTCTCCATAACGGATGCAGTGATTCACATCCTGACAGCGATGCGCCACTACAGGCGAGGCTCCCTTCCTGCCAGCGCTTACCTTTCCCACGTGGGGTGAGATGTACCTCACTGGCTTTCAGCTGATGCCCTTGATGACTAACGGTGGTTAGCAACTTTTCAATACCTACTGCCTATCTCTATGTCTTCTTGTCTGGTGGTCCAAGGCCCTGCTCTGTATACCAAAGTCTCCATTTTTATAGGCTTAATCATGCACATTCTCTCTCTCTCTCTCTCTCTCTCTCTCTCTCTCTCTCTCTCTCTCTCTCTCTCCCTCACCCCCACCCTTTCCCCTACCACCCCTCACCTCTCACCCATGACCTCCTCTTCCAGGATATTATATATCCAGGTTCATCTCAAACTTGCTAATCAGCTGCTTCAGCCTCCTGGATCACAGGCACACACTATTACCCTTTCCTGAAGCAAATTTAAATGGGTTTGTGGCTAAAACTATCAATATGTAAAAGTAATATTTTAATTTAATCAAAATCTATTGTACTGATACATCAGTGAGTTTTTAAAAATCTCCGCTTTCTCAGTTTCAAATTTGCTGACACTGAATATCTAGTTCTTAATACCTACTGCCTATGTGTAAATATCTAAAACAGGAAATGCCCCACTAGCTTTCCAACATAAGATAAAGCTGAAAGAAGAGAAATACATATTTTCTCTTATCTGACATTTACATATGTGCAAATCAGATTTCACAAATACCTTCTTTGGGACTGTGTATGCCACTGTAATTCCTTCTGGTAAGGTGGGAACAGGGCCTGAAGAGTTCTTCAGTTCCTCTTCTGAAACCTCAGACACCAGCTCAATACCTGTACGATTAAATGTGACTCTAAGCTCATTCTCAAGAAAACCACAAGAATTACTCACACTTTTGTGTAACGTACATTCCCTCCCAGAAAACACTGATAACTGTTTAATATTTTGTGTGATCTTCAATTTCCTTCCAGAAAAGAATGGGTTTCAACATGAATGCGCGCCTGAAGGCTGCTTACCCCACTCGTTGTCCTCATGAACGACCTCCACCTCCTCTCTGGGCACGACCTCCTGTTTGGGCAGCGCTGCGGCCCTCTTCTGTATAAAGCAAACAGAACCAACACACGTCACCCACTCCTCAGTCCCCTGCAGCACTCAAGAAGTCACAGGCATCTGATCTCACCAAAAGCAAGAATGAACTTTTTGCTTTTCCAGTATGCTAAATTAACTAAAACCATAAACATCCAGAATCCATTTATATTCTATTCCAAATCTGTCTATTTTGAAGTCCTAGGCGCTGGGATCCTCAGACGTCCTGACTGTGTACCTTGTATTCTTCTTGTTGCTTCCTGCAGTTTTTGTCATCACACTGAGGGTTTGGCTTCATGAACATGGTAGGGAAAAAATCCTGCATTGCATTGTATCCAAGGTAAAAACTGACGGTGCCAAATTTTAACAGAAACCTGGAAAAGAAAATCAAATTAGCCAGGAATGGTGGTGCACAACTTTAGTCCCAGCATTTGGGAGGCAGAGGCAGGTGGATCCCTGTGAGTCCTAGGACAGGCAGAGATATACAGTGAGACCCCCATCTTAAAACACAAAAGAAAAAAGAAACTCAAAGTAAGCTTAAATAAAGAAACGAAGTACAAGAGGTAAGTAAATTCTGGAACAGGTAATGAATTTTATAAGGAACCTAGAAAGCAGTGACTTGCTCTGTCTTATCTAGAGAGCTTGGCTCACTGCAGGTGCTATTTGTTAAGTAAGGGCAGGGCAGGGCAGGGATGCTCGCCCTCTTCCATCGCTGTGACAGCTGTTTGCGAACCTCTGATAAAGATGGACTACTGGCAAGTACAACGTGCTAAACCTTGGAGGAGCTAAACCTTGGAGGAGTGCACTGAGCTTGGAGGACGGCAAGTGAAATAAAGCCTGAGCACTGGGTGGGCTGGGGAGATGGCTCAATGGATCAGGCCTGGCTGTGCAAGCCTGAGAGCCTGAGTTTGGACCCCCAGCACCCACATAAAAGGACAGGCAATAGCATCATGAGGCTGTAAACACAGATCTGAGAGGGAGAAAGGAATGGAGACAGAAATCTCAGGGCCTTGCCGTACAGCCAGTGTAGCCAAAATGATGAGTTCCTACATCACTAAGAGACCTTGTCTCAAAAAATAATGTGGAACACACCTTACATGCAAAGCATAGAGAAATCACACTGAGAGTGAGCTAGAAGCCTGTCCCCATTGGCTGGCTTTTCTGGTGCCAGAGGGGCTCTACAGGCTGCTGGGGAAGAAGAGGCATCAATGGGCTGATCCAGCTGCAAACCCTGTAACCAACAGCATCAGCCTGCCAGGCAGGATGTGCCCACAGGCAGTGATGGCACTGATGTTGGTGGAGGTGTGAGGTCGGAACCAACCACCTCTGACTGGATTTGAGGCCTGCTCCACAAAAGGGAATTCAAACCTAGTACTGTAAAGGAAATGGAAAACCCATGGCTAAAGTCTTAGGCCCCAAGGGCAGATTACTATTGCTGTTAGGTAACCTGTCATGGCGCCAGACTGTACTCTAAAGATCTGGGCTTATACCCACGAACAGATGCTTCTCCAGCCTCAGTGAGAAGCCTCTCTTTGCAATGATCAGCACTGAAGAGGAGACACGTGGCTGCTGGAGGGGCTGAGGGTGATGGCTGAGTGCCCAGGCCTAATGGGACATTTTTACCCCTCCCCCCTCCACACTGTCGGAGAGGAGGTGGAGAGCACTCAGGAGCCACAGACAGGCAGAAGCGCTGCAAGAGCCATCTACTTGGCGTGGAACCGCCTCAGCACTGATGACCCCACAGCAGCTGGGCCTATCAGGAGTGTTTCCTGCTCAAGTACCGCCTACTGGTGGGTTCTAAGGGGAGGATAATGACTGTCTTCAGCTGTATAACATGAGTGCCCACCAGGCACCATTGGATGTTCCAAACCTACGGCCATACAGATGGTCCTGCCTAAATTTAGAGCTCTTGAAATAATAACAAAGATCTTCATAAATGGAAGATTTGTAGGAGTGATAGGGGTGGGAAGGAGCATACAAGAAGTGGAGAAGAGGTTATAGTAATCAAAATGTACTTCATAATGCACCAAACGTTAAAGGTGAAACATGAATTGAAAATACATATTCTGAAACAGAGAAAGACACATAACACTGCACTCTGGCCTTCACATATGGATGCACAGAAAAGCATACCTGAGACATATGTGCACACATGCATACCTCCCCAGACAAAAATCTGACATGTGATACTAAATTTAATTTAAAAAAAACCAACATCACCTACTATAACTATGTAATTTTAAATACAGTAAACTGAAGCTATACTAAGTCACTGATGTAAACAGTATCAGGTGGAATCAAACATAAAAGTCCGTTGTGACCCTGCCGCTGTCAAATGGCAACTTAACCCAAGCTGGATCATCAGGGAAGTGACTCCGCATCCATCACACTGATCTGCAGGCAAACGGGCAGGTATTCCTAGGACAGACCCAGGACAGACCCAGGCTAGCCAAAGGCTATTCTGCAGAGACGGACAATAAAAGGCAGTATCTCCAGACAAGGTGGAGGGTGAAGACTGACAACAGAGGCTTTCTACTGACTTCCTCATGTGCAGCACAGGCATAGGCCTGGATACACACACGAGCAAGAGTGCATGCATACACCCCCTACACACACACACACACAGACACACAGACACACAGACACACACACACACACACACACACACACACGTACACATAAAGATTAAAATAACTGCAAGAAAAAATTGAAAACACATATTCTAAATAGAGCAAGGGGCCTGGAGAGAGAGATGGCTTCAGTTAAGAGCGCTCACTGGCCACCCTTCCAGAGGACCCAGGTGCAGTTCTCAGCAGCTCACAACTGTCTGGAACTCCACTTCCAGGGATCCAACACCCTCAAACCAGCACATATACGGCAAAACACTAATGCACATTAAATAAACAAATATCTCTTTAAATATATAACAAGGAATAAAAAAAACAGATGACAGTACAATAATCATTCATAGAAAAAAAGTTAAGTGCCCAGCCTGTTTTTCTAAACGAATACGTAGAAACTGAAGTCGCCATTCTTCTGACTGGCAAAGCTCTAAGAGTTTGAAGATACTAATGTTTCTTACGGCATGTGTAAGGCAAGGACCTGGAGTCTCTGATGAACAGTATAATCTCTTTCCAACATAACCAGGTGATATTTGTTAAATAAACTGCAGAAACCCATACTATAGGTGACTTGAGCATTCAAGGACACGTGTGGGCTGCTGTCTGCAGCACTGGGAATAACAATACCCAACGTTCAAAGACGCATGTTAGTGGAGGTGCCCTGAGGCCCTATGTTTGCAGCCAGGGCTGTTTTCCCTTTTTGTACAATATCATCGAGCGTTCTAGTACCTACTGATGCTTAGACAGCACCCGCTCTTATACTGCGCAGCCCCAGATTGCTGCCTTCAGAGTTCTGGAACTTGCTTCTTATGACCTCTGCAGGAGCCACACTTCTGATGTTGGGAAGCTTATTTACCACACTGCAGTTGTGATTATATGGGAGACTTAGGAGACATGACTTCTACGCCTGAAGTGGGACAAAAATTAGCCAGAGTTAGGGAATTCTGAAGAAGCCTGCTTTTAAAGAGTGAGCTGGTTCATTAACTGACTCAAAGAAGAGCTACATAAACCCACTTTCTCATTTTTAGCTGTGGTTAAAAAGTGCATTGAAGAATCTGGTCTTACATCCTTTCTCTGGTTGGATCACACTTGGATGACGTTTAGGAAGAGTGTCAAGACAGCAGAGGCGAGTTTACTTGTGCCCTGGCCTCCATCCACTGTCTGTCTGTCCAGCTTTAACTCAGTTGCTTACTGCATCACAGTCATGTGTCACCCATTTCAATGTGCAAAGGAGCACAAGTGCTTCAGGGCTGTGCCATGGGGCTATGTGGTCTAGTGTCTCGGAAGTGCACTGTGTTTCCAGGATGCCCAAAGTATCCAATGATGCATTCTCAAAATATTGCTTCTGATCCAGGGACACAGGACTGCACAGAGGGCATCGCTGTATTATTTAACAAGTTATTCCAAATGCAGGAAGTAACTGACATTTAAACAAACATGTATACACACACTCATATAGACACCTGTGTATATACACACACACACACACACACATACACACACACACTAATAAAAGTCCACATGTGTATGATATACTTAAAAGCAAATTTAAGTTTAAGATAACTACTTAGTTGGCAATGCCAATTCTTTGAGTACTTTATGGAATACAATTTTATCAAAGGTGTACAAACAATTCAGAAAAACCAGCCCTCACTTACTTTAATACATTTTGTACCAAGATCCCAGCCACCACCCCCATGGTGGTGGGGAGACTGGCTGCGCAGACGCCTTCTCGTTTCAGGGTTTTTTCATCAATATTTGAAGCAACTACAAGTGGTGGCGCGCACTACAGGAGAGAGAACACCGATGTCAAACGAGGTAAAGAGAGAAATGCTCCAAATGGTGTCCCAGACACTCTTGGCTCCTTTGAATTGCAGGCCCCGACGAGAGGTCACTGGGCGCTCCCAGTGACCGAGAGCCAGGGCAGTACCTACCGCAAAGCAAGCCGACTCTCCGGGGACCAGGAGCTGGATGTGCCCGGAAACTGCATTTTCACTGACCCCAGATTCCATCCATGTCTGACCAAGTTCATTACAAGCCTTAACAGGAAAAGGCAAAAACACAAAGCAGCACACATTACCGCCAAGCTCCTCTGTGGAACCTCAGGCGTTATCTAAAAGGACACTGAGGGTGTCGGGGTGAGACAAGAGCTGGGGCAGGTGAGACAGCAGCACCCACTCCTTACACTGAAGCTGCTCCCCAGATCTCTTCAGATTAATGTGAAACGATTTTTCTAAAACCTCTGCAATACAAAAATTCTAAATATTACTTAAAGGGGGTTCAAAGGAAAATTATTTTATCTTTGGGACATGTTTTTAATTTATACATTTAATCCCAGGAAGACAAAAAAGCTGAAACCAATGGTGAGGCGGCAAGACGGCTCAGCAGGCGAAGGCGCTGGCCACCAGCCTGATGACCTGAGTCTACCCAGGGCCACAGGGCAGGAGAGAACCAACTCCTACAGGTGCCCCATGGAAACATGGATGTGGCAGCATATACACACTCACACAGACACACAGACACACAACAAATGAATGCAGTGAAAACCCCATGGTGACTAGTGGGCCGGGCAGTGGTGGCACACGCCTGTAATCCCAGCACTTGGGAGGCAGAGGCAGGTGGATTTCTGAGTTCGAGGCCAGCATGGTCTTCAGAGTGAGTTCCAGGACAGCCAGGGCTACACAGAGAAACCCTGTCTCGAAAAAAAAAACAAACAAAAAAACAAAAAACAAACAACCACACAGCAGAAACCTCTGCTGCTTTAGACATTCCAGAGTGGGACACTGGACACTGGACTGTAACAAATGAGGTCAGAAGCTCTTACCACACACTTTAGAGCAGGATAACTATGAAGACAGAATGTAGGCTTCAAACTATTTAGAGAGAATGTCTGCTAGCCCAGGCTGCAGCGCCCACACACCACTCACCGTGTTTATTGCCATTCGAGCTTCAAAGTTGTCCACACAGCTGAGAACTAGGTCCACAGGTTGTCCTTCTTCCAGTCCGCCATTACTACGGAAGGAAAAGAAATTGTAGTTGAAAAAAAGGAGGACATAAAATACACTTGTTTGTTCCACTTTACGGCCTGGCGGCTGACACTGTGGTCCTAGCACCTGGGAGACTGAGGCAGGAGGACCGTCACTGGCTCCATGCCAACCCTCTGACATATGAGATCCTGTTTCAAAACACAACCAAATGCAAATCCATACTAAATCCCTGACTTCTTGTTAAAACCCTACTGCCTCCACCTCCCAAGTGTCGGCATCACAGGCACTAACCACCACACCCAGGGGGACGCAAAGTGCATTGTAACTGTATCAATTTTCAGTTATAACATCATGTTTAATGTTATGTATACAGCAGTTAAACCACTTCTGAATAGAGAATTAATTATTCTAATAAACAGTACATAAAAATTACCTTTCTTAGAAGCTGAAAAACTGTCAATAAATTTTCTAGCATTTGTTTAGTTGCGCTGTTTAACAAGACATTACATAAACTATTCATACATTTTACCTTATTCTATTCATGAAATGTTCAAAGTGTTCCACTGTGGTGATATTGTAGTTGTGAACTTCAAACAGAACATCAGGGTTAATGTTCCTGAAATGGAAAAGCAACGGTTACAAACACACCAGTGTAACAGGACAGAGACAGGAGAGAGGGCTGGGGGAGCGAATGGGACCTCAGTGGGGGTGAGGACGGCACAGTCCTCGTCCACGGCTTGTGTTGCACTCAAGGATGAAGACACACAGATCATCTGCGCCCACCCCTCGGCCCACAGGCTGCAACCGCCACAGAGCAGCCATGCACGCAGCCCACATACTCTCGATGTCTGTGTCCTTCTGCAAGGTCAACGTAGGACACTAATATAGACTGTCATGGAGATTATGAGAACTCATCCATCCTAACCCAGGACAATCTATGTGCTGGGAATAAAGCCTTCGCTGCTGCTGGAAGGTCCAGTTGCTTCTGGCAGTCTATGTCTTACTCAGTTTAGTTCAAGAATGTTTGAGGCCCCACAGTTTGGCTGGCACACCATAGCTCACGAGCCGAGCCTGGTCCACTCCCTGTTTTGGTCCAGCCTTTAAGGAAAGCATGGCCCAGTTTGGGTTTTTGCCATGACTCTGGTTGGTGCAGTGCTCTTACGCAGTCCAGGCTGACCTTAAATTCGGGCCATTCCTCACAAGTGTCTCAACTTCCTGTATGTTGGAATTTGCAACATGTTCCACCACAGGCCATTAAAGACTTCTTTAATAATTGGAGGAAAATCCTTTTCAGGGCATTTTGCTACATAAAAAACAGAATTCGGGTTTCCGAATCTAAAACTTAAGTTGAACCGGAACAGAGACATGCCCAGTCATTTGGCGTTGTCCATGGCTGGTCTCACAGCGGCTCCAGATTAGCAGTGGCAGCAAGGATGAAACTCTGCACACCCTAACCTACACGGTCTGCCAACCCCGGTCTAAGAAGCAAGAGGATTCTCTGCATAAGTGAAAGGTGCATTTTAGGGGGAGACCCCAAGTCTGTTTCCACTCAGCTGAGCAGGTCCCTCCATACACCCCCCCACCCCCACCCCCACCCCAGTCACCTCAGGGTGTGCTCGGCTGCGTGGACCTTACTCAGTCCTGCTTGGTACGGCTGGAAGAAAAGCCGATTCATGTTGGCCAGCTCCACCTTGTCGTAGTCAAAGAGCAGCAACTAAAATGGGAACAGGGGCGTGTCAATGAAAAATGGCATTAAACCAGCGGATCTCGCCGTTAGTGGTGTGAGAGCGTCAGTCACTGCTAAGGCACTTGGTGTCTCAGTGACGTACTAAAAGCCCCGTGAGATAGACGCATAGCTCCCTGTGTCCTCCGCTTCCTGACAAGGCAGCACAGCAGCCGTCCCTAACCCAGGGCCACGCCACTCACACAGCATTTTAGACCATGCGGAGACCCGACCGCCTCCTCCTTAACTTGACCTCCTTTGTATGGCACAGCACACCCAAGCCAAGACGACAATTCATCACTCCAAAGAGAAGTACCAAGCAGCTAGTTACTGCTTCCTGCTTTATTATCAGGTCTACTTCAGTGCTTGTCATGCATACATGTCACTTAAAGTGAACAGAACTTCTCATTTCTTATCAGTAAGAACAAGTTAGAATCTGTAAAAATGAGATTTAATTCTTTTCTTTTCCTTTTTTTGCAGTGCTGGGGTTTGAACCTGGGACCTGATACATGCTAGGCAACTAACTATTCTACCACAAAGCTATATCCCCAGACCTGCTTTTACTCTTCTCAATACAGAAACTTAAAAAAAAAAAAACAAAAACAAAAAAGCCTATGAGAACACCCGCTTAGGCCCCTTATAGCTCCCAAGTCCCCAACCCATGGCTCGTTCGGTAATATTTGCTAGGTGAGAGAACGTTCTTAAGTGAGTACATGGCTCCAACTTGTACCAACTTGGTACAAAGAAGTTGAGGTTGCTACTCTACTACTACCTGCTTAGGTCACAGAGAACTGATACTGACTCTCTGGCCCGCAGCACGTCTGGAGAGCAAGGCACTGGGTGCAGACTTGGTGATCCAGAAAGCTGCAGACACTCGCAGAGACAGAAATGGGCTTGGGTCACCAAATCTCTGTTTCCCCACTACACTCCATCAATTAGCTTCTTGTTTTCGTTCAAGTGACAGAAGAAAGAATTCCTGAAACCCATCCATTTAGTCTGAGTTTACAAACCTGGGTATCCAGTGAGATCATTGGAAGTCACTGAAAACGCAGGTGTCTGCAGCTCACGGCCAGAATTCCTATTTACCATGATGAGTGCCACTGGGCATGAAGTCATCAAAGTCTTCCCAGGGTTCTAATTACAGAAGCCTTGGGAACCTGCAGCGGCCTCCTCTAGCAGCACTTGAAGCACCCTCAAATTGCTGGTGGGGTACAAAGCACGTCCCCAATATTAATATTGGGGAGTCAATTTTGTCTTTTTTTTTTTTTTTTTTTTTTTTTTTTTTAACAGAGCTGAGGACCGAACCCAGGGCCTTGCGCTTGCTAGGCAAGCGCTCTACCACTGAGCTAAATCCCCAACCCCGGGGAGTCAATTAAAAGACAGACTCTGACTGAGTTGTATGAGCTGCACCGTGAAGTCTTCCTTCCTAGCAGACACCCAGGCAAGGTTCTAGTTATTCTCAGGTTTAGCCTCTGCACTGTTAGATGACTTGGAAACCAGTTACGACACTTTTCAGGTTTACCCGCCACCTCCAGGATTAGACCACCTGACTGAGGTCTAGCAGTCTGCTTTAATATGGCCACACTCTCGCTTTTCACTACTCATCTCAAGCATCTCCAATATCTCGCTAATCACCGGGTACTCAAGTCGTTTACAGGCAATATTTTGGCCTGCTTCTGTAAACCACTTCAAAGATATTAAAATTATAATAAATATTATAGTATTTTGTTGGCATCATTTTTATATTGATAAATGAGAGCCAATTTTACTACCTCTATCTTTTAATATTAACTTACTGAAAAACGGATCTTGGAGAATATGATTTATATATGTTAAATATATTATATGAAATATATTAAGTATATAATTATTCATTTGAATATATTATAATAACAAGATGCCAGATGTCACTTAGTAACATCAATAGTCCTTGGCTTTATAAATTTGAGAGTGACAGATTAAATTCTGACAGAAGGGTACTTCTTTTCCACAATTCAGGTTTGTTTTTAAAACAAAACAAAGGGGACTAAATAAGAAATCTGAACCACCTCCCAGTTCAAACTCAATGCCTTCCACTCTGTGTGTGTTTGAGAGCTTGATAAGATTTTTCAGGATCTGAGTGTTTCATTTGCACATTTTATCCACTTAAGTATACTGTCTTTTCTGTCAAAGTAAGACAAAACTTCATCTTTAAAAAACTGTTGGGGGGAGACTGAGAGGAGTGGAGGGAAAGGAGGCTGAGTCCAGATGTATGAGAGAAGAATAAATAAAAAAATATTAATAACTAAATCTGTAAAGAAGACATGACAGAAATTTAAAGTCCTCCAGGGTCAGCACTTCCTGAAATCAAAATATATGTTCCAGGCTCTGCCGTTCCGAAAGCTGTATCTCACTCACCAGCTGTGTCAACTGCACAGGGTGAGGCTGAGCCCTGACCACTCCCAGGGGGCACGGGAGCCCTTTATCAGGAATGAAAACCCAACAGAATCCCCACTGGCTGAGCTTGCCGGCTGCAGAAGTAACCTTTCTGCCTTGCTAAAGTGCTACAGATAATGTGGTGTTCTGAGAGTGACCCCAGAATCATTTCTAACAGGTTCTATATCTAAAATAATTCCAAATTACTCACAGTACACTGCCCTAAACCAAAGTTTTTGGACACAATTAAGTACCCTTTGTTCAATTAGCAATAATATGAGCCTTTGTTTGAAGAAAGCTATGACTCAGCCTCTGGAGAAGAGCAATTTGCCCAAATATAACAGAAATCATAAAGCACTGATTAAGCAGTAGAGTGCTACTCTGTACCTGATATGCTCCCGGAGTGAACAGTTTCCCACTGGACAGGCAAAGAGAGATCTTTTTACCTTACCAATGCCACATCTTGTCAGCATCTCGGCAGTCACACTACCAACTCCACCAACACCTACTATTGCTACAGCATAGGTACGGATTCTCTGCGAAACACAGAAGAGTACAAGTTAATACTCTGTTTGATTGTCACTAGAAATTAGTCTCATTTCCTGAAATCAAGTTCCTCATACCTCATAGTCACTGACAATTCCCATCCGTTTCAATGCCATCAGACGGCTTAAAGAAAAACAGAACAAATTTAGAGCTTTTGCAGTCTTTTTTACTTATCTTTATTTTTGTGCGGATGGGTGAGTTGCCTGTACTGCAGTCCTGCAGGTATCTACAGTGCCTGCAGAGGCCAGAGGAGGGCAGCAGATCACCTGGGACTAGAGCTTTGCACGGTGAGCTGCCATGTCTGTGCTGGGGATCAAACCTGGGTCCTGTGAGGAGCAGCCCGGGCTCTCCAGCCCCAAACAGCAATATTTACAGACAGGCACCATCAAGGGGAACAACCACCAAAACTCAATCATTACTACTTCAAAAGAGGAGGGACCCAGCTCGACATGGAGGCATGCACCGGTGATCCTAGCACTTGAAAGGCTGAGGCTGGAAGATCAGGAATTCAAGGCCAGCCTGGGAAACACAGCAAATCTGATGACCAGCAAATGTGTGTCTCACTTACTCAACCTAACTCCAGCAGTTCTCAGAAACTTTTCTACATACATTCACATGCAGGAGTTACCAACTTCACGACCCAAGAGTGTCTTGACCCACAACAACACAAAGTGCTCTTTCTGGAACTTTACCTGTGTTTAAAAAAAAAAAAAAAAAAAACTACCCAGTTTTTAGCCTCACTGCTTATAGCCTTAGCGACTCACTGGGGAGGAACCTAATGCCACAGATTCTATTGTATACTACAGCCCATCTAAAATAGCTCTCTACACTTTTCTCAGGACGAGAGCGACTTATCAGCAAGCCTCTAGAGCGGTGGTGAGGAGAAACATCCATGGAAGGGAAGGTCTAACAGCATGCTACTGACCACATTCATCTACAAGGTTTGCCGTGAACAAGTGCCGTTCTAAGAACTGCACATAAACTGCTTCAGTCTGCAAAACTATGGCAGAAACAGGCGCTCCTGCAGCCCCACTTACAGGGAGTAATCTGGACCAGAAGCTCGGCAGCTGTTAGAAACATTCTAAGTTACTGACTACTCGATAGGCTGAGAAATGAATCCACTCCATCTCGAGGCAGAGGCCTCCCCATTATCCACTGCTCTCTCCCCATTATCCACTGCTCTATATTCTACCCCATAAACTAGTAAGTCCATTTAGGGAGACCAAAGACGAGTGGTCAGAAGCCCAGGCAAAGTTGATATTCAGGGTGTTCATAAGCACCCTGGTAACTAACTCTTCCTCACCCTGCTCCATCTAAGTTACACTAAGAGGCATTTAGGAAATTGTGGTCTATCCGTGGTGCCTTTCATGAGATGTTATGTTCTGAAGGAGCTTGCTAACAATCAGCCTATGCCAGCGAGGTAGACTAATAAAGATAATGGTGACAGGAAACTAGGTACAGGGAAGTAGGCAGAAGAGCTGCACCATATGGATGGATGGTTTGGTTTGTTTGTTTGTTTGTTGTTTGTTTTTTCTTGCAGGAAAAGGGTGGTCTCACTACACAGCCCAAGTGGCCTTGAACTCCTGTAGCCCAGGCTGGCCTGGAACTCTCGACAACCCCCCTACCTCACCCTCCTTGAATGCTAGAATGAATCGTGAGCCAACACGCTTAGGGAGGACCATCTGACTAGCATAAGACGTGGACTTGCCCATCTGGGAACTGGACCTCCACAGCAAGAAAGGAGCAGCAGGAGGCCGGCTGCATCCCTCCAGCGGAGCGTGGCCCTGCCCGCCCGCTATGGATCACCTGTAGGGATTGGAGTCCACCACCTCGTCGCTCATCTGCTGGATGCGGGTCCGGCCGCAGTGGCCGTCCCCTTCAGACCGCCGGATCCTCTCCCGGGCGAGCTCCTGCTCCAGCTCCTCAACCCGCTGTCGCAGCCGCTCCACCGACTCGGCCATGGCTGGGCTCCCGGTGGCCTCCGATCCCAGGCCTGACCGCCGCCGTCGCCGTCGCCGCCTCCCCACGCTGCCTCGCTGGGCCCACCAAGTGTAGGAAGACTAGACACAGACTACCACGTCCCGACACCCGGGAAGCGCCTCCGGGGATCCCAGTAAGACACGTCTCCGGCACGCCCACCGGGCTTCCGGCGTGCCGCTTCCGGTGCGCCGCCGCCATCGCTCCGCTCTGGGAAAACACTCCTCAGAACAGTTGGCTTTCTTCTCTAAAACCAGGGCCAGCGTCATATGTGTCCAGATCAAGTCGACGGCTATTCTGCCTTTCGATCTAGGAGACTATGAGAAACATCGGGGTCTTTTAATCCAGGGCTCAAGGTTCTGGCGGACTCTCTTCTTGGGCGGACCGCAAAGGTCTTCCGCTGGCTCGTCATTCTAGGGTGACAGATGTTTGTGTCTTCCTTCTCTAGAGTCACGTTTGTGACCTTGTTTTTCTATAAGACTGGGGCCTCCGGCTCTGACGCTGATAGTAAACTCTAAGTCTGGACCCACAACAGGCGATTCTTTTATTTCTCCGCCAGACCCCTGTCACTAGACTCGGCCGCCCACATTGCTAAGCAAAATCGCCCAGGGTCCAGGTGATTGGCTTCCCCTAAGCCCCGCCTGACCACGCCCCCAAGCTCTGCTATACATTCTGCTTTGGCGCTAGTTCTGCACAGTCTGTGGATTCCTTCTCTGTGTACCTTGTGACAGCAGTGGCAATCATGGAGATGGATGTCACCAATGACACCGTGGAAGTGCTACCCCAGCACAAGTTCGACATCAGGTCCCTGGAGGCCTACCTGAATCAGCACTTGCCGGGCTTTGGGTCAGATCCCCGGGCTGTGCTGACTGTTACTCAATACAGGTATCAACCATAGCCTTTGTCTCCCGCTGGAACATGTCTGTGCTTGGTGCTTTTCTTCCTTTGGCCCTGGGTGGGTCTCTCTCTCTCTCTCTCTCTCTCTCTCTCTCTCTCTCTCTCTCTCTCTCTCTCTCTCTCATTTGTCAGGTCGCGATTTCTTTCCCTGCAAGGACGCTTCCTGCATAATTTGTACTTGAATCCCAGACTAATCTGAATTAGAGGGCAGTAGCAGAGGTGCATTTTCATTATGCAGTGCAGTCTTGTTAAGGACTAAAATTATGGGTCTAATTCACTGAGAGATGCGGCCAAACACTCTTGAATACCTAACAGATACCTTCTGTGACCTTTTGTGCTATAATCTAAAGATAATTTTCTGAGGGGCTGGTGCCATTTTCTTTAACTGACCTTAGTCACTCGATGCTAGGTTAATAATACCAGCTAAAATATACAAGTTCAGATTCTAAACATTCCACGTCACCGTTTTTAGCGGCACTTAAGGCCTAAGTTCTTGAAGCAAGGGAACTAAACTGAATGATGTGACTCTGAGAATCCCTTTCCCCACTGTCAAGTGAATCTGGTTTTAGTCTGGTGTTTTACAATAGAGAATTTTTCACTTTTACACAGTTCCATTATAAAACCATTTCATATGGTTTCAGTAAACTGTTCCAAGCCTTTCTATCTGGAGACTTAACTGTAACATAAATTCGAAGATCAAAGTTTCTTTCTTGTAACATTTGCCTGTTACCATTAGTCTTGATGAAGAAATGAAGTAATTTAGGTGAAAGGGCTTAAGCATTGAAATATCTGTGGCGAGGCAGAATAAAGAATAGTTGACACTTCTAAATTTAATGCTTTATGTTGTAAACAGACTGACACAGGTCAAAGTTCAAATTTCAATGACTAGTCCGCTCTGGAATTTGGCCATTGTATTTTTCTGCTTTCAGATAAAGGTCATACATATTCAAGTTACTGTGGTCCTGTGTTGATTTAAAATAATTCTGAATTAAGTTTATGTTTACCAAAAATCATGCTCAATACATGAAATTAGTTGTGATACAAAAAAAGTACTTCTGAAACCAAGCCTGACGCTACATGGCTTTAATCCCAACAATCTAAAGATCCCTGGAGATTTGAGGCTGAGGGAAAATGATTGTGAATTTGAGGCCAGTCTGGGCTATGTAGCAATCCTTGGTCTCATAACTATTTTTCCAGAAATGTTATATAAGCTTGATTTAACTTAGATGTATGGAAGTACCTATTCAACAGAGAAAATGAGTTCATTTCCAGGACATATGAAAAATTATAAAAATAGAAGCATACTAAGGCCACAAAAATCTCAAAAGAATCTTTTTAAAAGTTTGGGCCAGTGATATGGCTTATCAGGTAAAGGTACCTGCTGTCAAACCTGACACCCTGAGATGACCCCTGGAAACCACACTGTGGGAAGAGAGAAACAACTTCTGCATGTTGTCCTCTGACCCCCACATGTGTGCCACCAAATAAATAAATATAAAAGAGAAAAAATACACATTTGCACAATATAAGTGCAATTTTTAACAGGATGAAAATAGCCAATAAATACTATGTAGAAACTACTTGTTTTGTGTGTTGGAAAGCCAAGAGATAATAGTTTGTTAAAGTTAAGTGTACAAATCACTTGCATTTCTGATTCTTAGCAACAGTGAAATATGACACCCAAAAGCTCTCATAAAGACATGCCAAAAAATTATCTAATGGAAGGTGTTCAAGATCTTTGTAAAGGGAACTGGAGCCATGGCTCAGTGGTTAAGAGCACTGACTGCTCTTCCAGAGGTGCTGAGTTCAATTCCCAGCAACCACATGGTGGCTCACAACCATCTGTAATGAGATCTGAAATCCTCTTTTGATGTGTCAGAAGACAGCTACAATGCACTCATATACATAAAATAAATAAATGCTTAAAAAAATTAAAAAAATCTTTGTTGCTGGGCGATGGTGGCACATGCCTTTAATCTCAGCACTTGGGAGGCAGAGGCAGGTGGATTTCTGAGTTCGAGGCCAGCCTGGTCTACAGGATAGCCAGGGCTACACAGAGAAACCCTGTCTTGAAAAACACCAAAAAAAAAAAAAACTTTGTAAAAAAAAAAAATGAAAAAAACCTTATTAGCATTTTTAAAGAACCTTAGAAGTAACATACTTTAGCAGGAAAAGTCAGTATTGAAAATTTTTGCTCTTTGTCCCAACTGATCTATAGATTCAAAGCAATGTCAATCAAAATTGTTTTTTCTCTAATTTGAAAAAAAATGCTTCTAAATAAATAAACTGAGTGGGAAATCTGAATTAAGAAGACATATTAGTTAGATATGTCAATGAAATAGAGAGTTCACAAAGTACCCACATGTTTATGTAACATATATACATGTGTGTGTATGTATATAATCTCCAGTATTGGTTAGGATATGAGACATTAAGTATTCATTAAGGTATAGGTCAGTATAGCTACCACTGACCAACACTTGACATTATCCTGTAAAACTGAGATCAGAAAGACATGCATGCCTCTTGCCTCAGAAATATTATTTTCTTAGAGTCAAGAAAATTTCATACCAGGATATCAGGAAATAATCTACAGAACATTCATCGTATTGCTTGTAATACAAACCCCTTTTTAAGAACACATTATTTATTAGTAGTAGAATGGAAGGATGAATTGCTCATTTGCATAGTGGACTGCTGTTGGTGAAATGATGCAACCACAGCTGTATATTGTAGTGAGAATGGTTTCTTTAGAAAACACATACATGTTGTGGGAATGCATTTTCGTGTTAATCCCAGGTGTGGTTTGGAATTTGGGGTACAGCAGAGAGTATCTCAATGCTAGGCCCTGAGAGATTATGGGGGTTGGGTCACAGTTTGTTAAGTAGTCATGTCCTGACAGCCAAGGTCAAACTTGCCCCAAGGAATTCAACACCCCTGATAAGCAGGAAGTAGTCTAGCGATAACATCCCCCCTCCCTCCTCCATCCTTCTTTCTCTCCTGCCCAGTGTTAGGGGGTTGGAAGGATAGAAGAAAAAAAGAACCCACAAAGTAGCAAAGAATAATCACAGTGCCTAGCAGAAGGAAAACCATAGATAATTAGAAGGCATGTTGTGTAACGAGATAAACTTCAAAAGAACAGTAAGGAAATTCAAGACACAGAGTTCTTCAAAGATCTACTAATTCCTCAAGACAGAATATGATGTTGGCTTGCTGTAGCCTTCCAGATTCTGTGCCCTCCAGATTTTGCAACACCCTTTTTATTTTATACATTTATTTTAGCTTTCAAATATTAAGTCATTTGGGAAATATAAAATATAATTAAACAACATATATAAATATTCTGTAGCTCAATACAACAAAACTTGTGTCATCTAGCCTTGGTGCATGGTACATACCTAGCACTGGGATTACTCTTCTGCAATCCTCATCTATTTGAAGAAGACAGACAACGAGCAAGAATGATTTCTAAATATTATTTGCAGGTTTATACGTGCTGTAGGGTGATAGTGTTGAGGACAAGGCAGGAAGGTTGCGTTGAGAACATAGCATTTAACAAAGACTGAAAGGGGTTGGGATGAGACCATTGGAGCTTTCCAGACATGGGGATCACTGTATGGAAGACCAGGGCTGGGGACTGTGCCTCGTATGTTGAGGAATACAGACCCGTGTGGGCTCTACACTGTAAGCAAGGGTGGCGGCGGGGCCCTGTGGAGTGTCATTAGGACTTTGCCCTTTGCTTTGAATGGAAGTAAGGAAGGTCAGAGGTTTTTGAGTAGAAGAGGAAATAATTTGTCATCATTGTTTTGGACAGACATTCTGCTTGCTGTGTTGAGAGTTGGCCAAAGAGGGCAGAGGTGGAAACAAACCCAGGATGTTAGAGTACCAGTGGGGTGGGCGGAAATAGGTGAGGTGATCACAGCCCAGGGAGACTTTTCAAAGAGTACTTAATTAGATTGGAAGGGAAGAGATAAGGGGTGTTCTCATTTGCCGCGGTAACTAAGCATGGGGTCATCATGAACTAAAATGGAGGTGGCCGTACAGGGTGTCATGGTTTGAATGGGAAATGTCCCCACGGGCTTATGCATTTGAACTCTTGGTCCCTAGCTTCGGTAGGTGGCGGTGGAACTGAGGCGGGCAACTGTCGGCAGAGTTTAACCACTTGCCACTCCAAGTGCCACCGTTCTAATGATGCACGTTGCACCTGCGATCCCTACCTGACTCGAGCTACATACACCTTCCCCTCCAAATAATGCAGTAGATCATTCCTGCCTTGGCGGTCCCTGAATAGCTGGATTTTTATGCTTGGTGTGCCCAGTCACGTGTGTCTCAGAACATATGGGAAGCATCCTGGAACTAGACGCTAAAGGCCCATCTCGTCTGGGTTAGTTTGGAGGGTATACACTGAAAGACAAATTATGTCCTCTGAGTGAACCTTTAAGGGAAACTGGTATTTACCAATCTATGCCTATGCTTGACTGGGCATGCTCATGAGTAAAATCAGGTTCACTATGGGAAAGTACAGTCACAGTAAAAACTAATGTAAGCCAAGGCTATGAGAGCAGAAAGCCATTCTCAGTATGACCCTTAGCAACCAACCAACCCTCCTCCTGCTGAACCCACAAAAGAAAGCCCCAAACAGTAACTACAGCTTTTGGGTACCCTTGCTGAAGTAGTCCACTGATTCCTTGTATGAGACCGTACACCATCTCTTTCTATAAAACTTCTTGCAGTGAAACTGATGTGCGCTTTTTGAAGATACCACACACCTGGAAATACCCAGACCACTGACAATAGAACCTTTGGGACATGTGGCCTACCTCATAGAAGTGGGTTGCAGGGGCCAGGCCTTGAAGGTCGTATGTACTTCAGTTCAGATGCCGGCTAGGACTCTGCTTCCTGACTTGCCAGGAAGTTAGAAATATTTTCTGCAATCTCTCACCACCACAGACTGAGCCATTTGCCATGTTTTCTCAGTGAGATAGACCATAAACCCTGAAACTTGGAGCAAAATAAAAGGTGTTTTTCTGTCTCCCGTAAATTATTTCTGGCAGACATTTTTATATAGTGATAAGAAATGCTGCTAATGTAGAAAAAAATATAAAAGTTCTGTTTTGTTAAATTTCAGGATGGTTTCTAGACAGTTAAGTGAATGTGTTAGAGTAACCAGCTGGGTATAGATTCGGTGCAAACACCTGGTCTAGACAGGTTTGAGAGCAGTCGACAGAGAAAATATTGGAAGCCACAAGACAGAATGACTTACCTAGAAAAAGGATCTAGGGAGTTGGAGAGATGACTCAGTGGTTAAGAGCACTGATTGTTCTTCCTGAGGATCTAAGTTCAGTTCCCAGCAACCACATGGTAGGTCACAACCATCTGTAATGGGATCCGATGCACTCCTTTGTACATGTAGATAGAGCCTCATATATAGAGAATAAATATATAAAATCTTTGAAAGGAAGGAAAGAAAGAGGGAGAAAGAAAGGAGGGAGGAGGAAGGAGGAAGGAAGGAAGAAAAAAGAAAAGAAAAGAGAAGAAAAAAAGAATAGAAGAGCTAAATAAAATGGTGGTTTGGAAATCCAGCCACAACAGTCCAGTGTTAAGAAGTTGAAGTGTCACACGGAGGCTACAAGGGAGTTGGGGAAGGAGTGGCCAGAGGCAGAGCGCCATGGTCGGTGCCAGTGGTCTTGAAAGGGCAGCATTATGGAGAAATGGGAATGAAAGCTTGCCGGATGAACTGAGATGGGTTTATGCTAGACTACAAGGAAGAGAACGGCAGCTTCCGAATGGAAGAGAGGCTTGAAAAGACTTCAGGAAAAACTAGATGTTTGTATGCGGCTAGACGTGCTGAAGAAATTATGCAAGAGAAGACTGTAGAACAAAGAACCTGAGAAAACAAGAATGATCCGAAATCCACTTCACAGAAGATGGACTTATTCAAGCTGCTAGCGGCAGCCTGCCCGAGCTGCTGGCAGAACCAGTCAGCCCAGCGTTGAGATCCATTTATTTGGGGCTCCTGTGTTTTCTGAGATTTCAGTAGGATTTCAGGACGGAGACATGTTTATAATTGACCTTTGAAACCCTTTTTCCCCCCTAGATCAGGACAGTCGAACCCAACTTTTTTTCTCCAGAAAGGATCTCAAGCCTATGTTCTCAGGAAGAAACCACCCGGCTCTCTCCTTCCCAAAGCACATAAGGTATGACCCAGAAATGCAGCGAGCCTTTCTTACACCACAAGTAACTGCCTCTGAGAAACACGAGCGATTTAATCTGCATTTGGAGGCCTCCTCACAGTTACTGACCAATGCGAGCTCGCTTCCCCTTTAACTGAATATTGGCTTGAATTGCACATCCGTTTACTTTAAATCTGTGGTTGAAGGCTAAAGCTGTGTTTAAACTATCATCCTGGTGGGCTTCGCTGTTCCCTGCGGAAGCGTTCATTGCTACTCATAACCAGATGCCTCTTCTCCCTGCATACCAAGAGTATATTATCTATAATGATGATCATCGTTACTGTTGGGGTTCTGTCTAAGCTCCACCCCACAATTACCTGCCATCAGCCAGGTAGGCCTGGCCCACTATAAAAAGGGCTGCTCAGCCCCTCCTCTCTCTTAGCTCTCAGCTCTTTCTCTTACTCCTCTTGTCCCTCTTGGGCTCTCCTCCCCTCCCCCCTCTCTCCACGTGGTCATGGCCAGCCTCCACTTCTCTCCTCTCTCCTCTCTGCCTTTCTCTGCCTCTACTACCCTCTTAACTCCCATCCTCTGCCCTGAATAAACTCTATTCTATACTATGCCGGTGTGTGTCTGGTCCCTCGGGGGAAGGGATGCCTGGGCATGGGCCCACTGGGACACCCCCTTCCCCCACACCGCCGTATACCACATTCTCTAAACTTCTTTCTCTTTTTATGATCACAATAGTTACTTGAGTTATTTTAATGTATTTACTTGGGAATCTTATAATCATTCAGGGCTAAAAAAAGAAAAGAAAGAAAGAAAGAAAGAAAGAAAGAAAGAAAGAAAGAAAAAGAAAGACCTGAGTTGTCATTGTACAGTAGGCTCTAAGGCTTAGAATCATCAGGGGAAATTATAAAAGATGTCTGTTAACAAATTAATTTTTCTAATTATTATGAGCTGCTCACTACCCAGTAAATACAGAAACCAAGTCATCATGCTCTACCTCATAAATAGACACAAACATGATTTGCCAGTCAATTTTTAAACTAAATTTTTCTGGTTGCAAGAACAGGAATTATCTCAAGATAATCAAGATAGTTAGCATAAATCCAAGTCTTGCAAAACATACTAAGTACCCTCTGCCTATGTGGGTGGAACTGGATTCATGTGCTTTCTAGCCGTTCACCGGGAAAGACCACTGTGGGCGGGTCTGTGGTCGTAATGACAAGAGAGCACACATGCTCACTGTCTTGGCCCCAGCATACCCTCAGGAGTTTGTTTTCAGAAACATGAAGTAATTTAGATGCTTAAAAAAAAAAAGTTGGGTAAGTTTTGTTAATGTCAACATGGCATGACTGAAGGCAATCCCCCACCCCCACCCTGCCTAGAAATGTCTACCTCTTTGAGTCTCCTCCCAACTATGTCCCACTAGAACACAGCAGAACACATCGTGCCCTCAGCCCGAGTACAGTTCCGTGGATGTGGAGTCGCTCTGTGGATGTGGCGTCCCTTGCCAGAACCTCCTCAGCTTTCCCCAAGGCTGTGTTTTCCAGGACAGCCAGGGCTACACAGAGAAACCCTGTCTTGGGAAACAAACAAACAAACAAACAAACAAAAAAGCAGCATCCCTGCTTTTTGCCTTCTCTGTGTTGTAATTCCCTAACTCTTGTCCCCGCCCCCTCTACCGCCCCCTCTCATTTCCAGCCACATCTCTTTCAATAGCCCTTGGTACTATGGACTGTTCTCACTTTGGGTCGATTACTTCCCTGGTCCTTGACTGCATTACTCTTTGAACTCAAGCTGAGCAGCATGTTTTCCCCTCCCTAGAACTGGTCAGTCACCTTTGTCCCCTTCTGGAAGGCATTTTCCACATGCATGAATCATCATCTATTACCTGTATTACAGCTCCGCTGTAAGCCACGCCCTTGGGTCCTGTCTGGGTCTGCACAAGTGTCCTGCCCGAGGATATAAATAAGTTTTCCTCTTCTCTTACTTGAGCCCCAGTTTAATATCAACTTGCTTCTGGGTACCTGGTTCCCCTCAGAGTTATCTGGGTCCCCAAAACAGACCATGTACCTGTAAGGGTCTTCATGACCCTTCCTTGGAAGTTTGTTTCTCCCTTGATGATCAGAAGGAATGGGTGGTTTTCCCATCCCACACCCACTGCCTGCCTTCCAGCTCCTGAATCTGACTAGAGGAACTCAATCCTGAGTCTCCTGAGAACAGTGAAGGGAGAGCTGAAGCCAACAGGCAGGGAACTGCTGAGAACACAGAAACGCCCTTTAACACAGCCTGTGACGTATAGCCAGACTGGTGCCTTTGTAGAGCCAGTACTAAGCCTCATGCAAATGCCCATCCTTTTACCCCAGTTAAATGATCCTGCTTTAGAGATGCCCTACTTTGTAATTGTAATGCTGGACAAGCTTCCTGTTAAGGGAATCGTTACTGTCGGCTCTGGGTTACTTATTGACACATTTTGTGACCAATACCCTTAGTTGAGTTTAGCTCACATGTAGTTGTTAAATTTCTCTGTTTCTGGATTTTAATCATCCTATCTAGATTGACAGAGAATTCAAGGTCCAGAAAGCCTTGTTTTCCATTGGATTTCCTGTCCCCAAGCCTCTGATGTACTGCAGCGACGCTTCCATCATCGGGACGGAGTTCTATGTGATGGAACATGTACAGGTAAGGTAGCAGCTGACTTGGTTGATGCTTTTGCATCATTAACTTGTTCTTAAACACTCCTCTAGGTGGCAGTAAAGAGCTACCAACAATTGTAGCCAAACAGGAAGATGGGGATATATGTACTTACGTGGGGAGGCACTCTTCCACATAGAAAGAACAAACCATTAAGAGCAAAATCAAATTGTCTTTATTTTGAAGATGTGGGTTATAAGCAGTTTAAAGCCTTCAGGTTCACTCTGGCATGTCCTTGAATTTTGCCTTTGGTATGTATCCGCATACACATTTCACAGATAAGCCTCTGCCTAACAAGCTCTGTAGCTTGCTGGGATGGCTGGTTTTGTCTGTCAGATATCTAAAAACTGGCCGTTGTGATCACTTTGATAGGGTCGGATCTTTCGTGATTTTTCCATTCCTGGAGTTAGCCCAGCAGAACGTGCAGCTATATATGTGAGTGTGGTAGAAACCCTGGCGTGGCTCCATTCTCTGGACGTACACTCACTGGAGCTGGGCAAATATGGCACTGGAGTTGGGTACTGCAAAAGGCAGGTAAGCCCTCTAGATTGAAAAGTACTGCATGGTCTCCGAAACAAAGCTATGAATGACTAGTCAGAGTAAACCCCGTGTGTGTGTGTGTGTGTGTGTGTGTGTGTGTGTGTGTGTGTGTGTTCTGAGTGGATGAACCTGTGCATGCAGGCACACAAGTAGGGCACATGGGCATGGAATGACCGCTGGAAATTAGCCTCAGGTTTCATATCCAGGAGCCACCCACCTTATTTTTGAGGCGAGGCACCTCATTGGTTGCCCTTAAGCTTTCTGATTAGGCCGGTCTGAGGGCTCCTCCTGTCTCTTCCCCTCAGCGTTAGAATTCCAAGCATGTACCATCACACCTGGCTGGCTTTCTTTGTCTTCTTTTCTTCCTTTCTTCCTTTCTTCCTTTCTTCCTTCCTTCCTTCCTTCCTCCCTCCCTCCCTCCCTCCCTCCCTTCCTTCCTTCCTTCCTTCCTTCCTTCCTTATTTTCTCTTCATGAGGGTTCTGGGGACTGTGCTTAGACCCCCCCATGCTTACCCAGCAAGCCTTACTGACTGAGCCATCTCCCCCCCCCCACTAAACTTTATTTTTTTTAGATAACTTTTATTTAGTAAAAGCTTCCGTTTCTGCTTTTCACTTGGTTTAACAGTAGATGTTCCCCTCAGTTTCTCCTTTCTAGGTTGCATTAAGCAAAAATCTATTAAGCTTTTATCAATTTAATGCTTGTGAGATTTTCTTTTAACTATCAAGAAATCAGAAATAGGTTCCTGCCCTAAAGAAACTATGGTTATGTTTAAGAGACCCACTCACGAGTCTCATGCACATGAATCTGGGAAATGGTCTGTTTCCCCGAGTTTGTTACCTATTAGTAAATTGTTCATTGCTCATTGCAAGAGCTGTATGCCCGAGGCATGGGCACTGGCATGCCTGTGCTTGAATGTGGGAAAAAACTAATATAGAACATTAGGAATGAGAGGGTGACCCTCACAACCAAATGCAAGTGAGGCCAGGCACTCATGGGCTGCATTCCGTCATAAGAACATCCTTTGAGGATAGGGTGGGAAGATATGAGAGAGTAGAGTATCCTCCGCTCTGTGCTGTGTTGGGTGCTAAGTGGGCAATAGACTGCCTTGTTTTAAAATCTCTGCAAAACTCACAAGGCATGGGCATTATCCTCATTTTACAGAAGAGGATTTTGAGGTTTATACTGACCCAATAATGCACAGGTAAGTTCCTAGACATTATCTGAATCCCAGCCAAGACCCCAAAGTTGAAGACCTTTGCTCTGTTGCACTAAATTGAGCAGACAGACCTTGGGCAATGGAGGGATTTGAACAGATGAATGATGTGGTTTCATTTGTAAGAGGACTCTGAGAACGGGGGGATTTTGTTTGCTTCTGATTCTAAGATTAAAGTCTGTTCTACACTTATTGGTTCATGTAAAATACTCTGTGGGCGAGGGAAAGGATGTTAAATGGGAAAAACTCTTTCTAGCCTTCATTGCCCCCTTTTCAGGGAGAAATTGTCTGCTTGTAGTGTGTGTGTGTGTGTGTGTGTGTGTGTGTGTGTGTGTGTGTGTGTGTGTGTGTGTGAGAGAGAGAGAGAGAGAGAGAGAGAGAGAGAGAGAGCATGTGGTGTGTGTACGTGTGTATGAGATTATCTGTGTTTAGGGGTGGGTCTATGCATTTCTGTCTTCCATGCAGCAGTTACAGAATGAAGACCCTTCTTGACGCCTATGCCAGCATTTTTACTTCTTGTCCAATAGAAACCTACGTAGGTAAAATGGAGCAAGCTGGAGCAGAAACTTGACTGTCTGGGGTTTTCGGCTGATAGGAGTGTTTCAGGTTGCTGGGAGTTTGATGTGAGCACTGTTTTGTTAAGCATTCAGGAGTAAGGTGGACTTGGGCACACATGAACTAGTCTAAGAGTCACTGACTCCAGAACATTCTCTCTTTACCTCCATCACTGTCCAGGTGTCCACCTGGACAAAGCAGTACCAGGCTTCAGCCCATCAGGACATCCCTGCCATGGACCAGCTCTCCAAGTGGCTAATGCAGAACTTGCCAGATAATGACAATGAGGAGTGCCTGATTCACGGAGACTTCAAGCTGGATAACATAGTTTTCCACCCCAAAGAGGTACCGTGAGTTGTGTTTGTGACACATCGTCTGGGTCTGACCTGAGACTCCAGAAGGAAACAGATGTCCCCTGCCTCCCCCAGTGTCCTGAAGGAGCCCAGATCAGTCTCTTTTTCTCCACAGTTCAGACTGTCACTGACTTAAAGCCTCTGGAGATGAGTCCTACAGAAATTATGGCATAGGAGATGGTCCTAATCTTAAACAGTAACACTGTCATCACTTAAGCAGGACTTGGAGGTTGCTTCAATCTACTTCAATCTACTACTTAAAATGCCAGCTTCATGGATTAACATGAAGAATTCACATCCTCAAGCATTCAGTTGTGAGCAATTCTGTCCTTGGAAACATTCATGTCCCCTGTCCCCTGTGAACATAAAACACAGATGGAGAGAAAAGATAACTGACAAACAGCAAGAGCGCAATCTTAGACGCCCAGTCCAGCATACCATCCAAACAGCCTATACAACTAGGCACCGAAGGAATGGCCCTGAGTGGACCAACGTGAACAGTTCAAAATAAAACCCTGGGGTGGAGAGATGGCTCAGCAGTTAACATTGGCTGCTCTCCAGCACCAGAGAATCCAGTGCCCCCTTCTGGCTTCTTCAGGCAGTGCATGTGTGCGATGCATTTATATGCAGGCAAAGCACACATACACATAAGTGAAATTACATTTAAAGTTACGGAAAGGTGTTCAGAGAGGTTCCGGGAGCCTGTCGTCTGCATTCCTCGGTATGGGTCTTCGCTAACTGCGGTACATGGCCGACGCCCACCTCACTTCAGTCCCCCTCCTTGCCTTTCCCTTCTGCTTCCTTCCTCTGCTTCCATCTTAGCTTCTGTGAGCGCCTGCCTGCCACGCCCTGGCTCTGGCAGCCCTTCCTACCTCCTTTGAGATCTCACAGACTTGATTTCCCCTTCTTCCAGCTCCATGATTCCTCCTGCATGACTTTGTGGGACTTTTTACCCCGCAGGGACAATGACCACAATCTGTTATTTAAAAAAACTGTCTTCTTTAATATTTATTTAGTTAAAATATTTAGAGTGGAATTATGTGTGTGTGAATTAGAACATTTCCTGAGTATAGGACATTTAGTTTTTAAACCTTGAACTTAAGTTTTCAATTTTTTGCTGCATAATGTCACTTGGGTATAACTTCATGTCTTAATCAAATAAGACTTTCTTCCCAGTGCCTACAGACTGAACCTAGAGCACTTGAACTGCGGTTCCCAGCCCTTTCCTTACCTTTTTTTTTTTTTTTTTTTTGAGACAGTATTATCATTTACTCTGTAACCCAGGCTCTGTTTTCAACCTAGAGCTATGTGATTCGGAGTCCATTGCTGTAAAGGTATATTTATTATACATATAGTTATTTCATCACCAGAGCAAATGCTCGCTTCTACATTAATTCTTGAAATATAAATATAATTAATTGTTAGAACTTCTTCTTTACCACAGTTCCTCCAGACTGAGAAGTCGGAGCTGGGTTTGCATCTGTTTGTTAGCAGAAATGTCAGGGCAGAGTGCAGAGGATTGACACCCAGCAGTAGAACCAGAGGCCTTGGCTCTGGTTTTCATAAACGAGATGCCCCGCCTTGAGCAAAGACTACAAACTGTGACGTCATGTTGCATTTTCGTGGAAATGTGAGCATTGAATTGCTGTGCCCTCCGCTTGCACATTCGGTTTGAGTTGAATCCAGTGTGTCCTGTGTGTATCTTGTTGCAGTGCCGGGTTATAGCGGTGCTGGACTGGGAGCTCTCGACCTTCGGCCATCCTCTGTCAGACTTGGCCCACCTTTCCTTGTTCTACTTTTGGCCCAGGACACTGCCCATGATAAACGGAGGCTCTTACATTCAAGAGAACACAGGTACAGAACAGCAGTCATATAAAATCCTCTTTTTTATTGCCAGAGCTGAAAGACATCTGTTGCTTGCAGTTTTATGAAGCTTTTTGTTCCTTAAAGATGTTTCCAATTCATCTTACTGATTTTCCAAACTCAGTACCTCACTTTCATAATCTGTAACAATACACAATTTTTTGCATATACTGTTTCTTGGGGAATCAATGTTTAGAACAGGCTCAATACTGACTGCATGTGCACTGTATGCCACATTGTATCTTCTTGCTATATTAGGTCTTTTTGAAATGTTCTCTGTGGCATTCTTATTAAGATGCTGTGTGTTCTGTGCTGTTTTTCTAGGAATACCGTTGATGGAAGAACTGATCTCAATATACTGCCACCGCAGGGGAATCAATCCTAATCTCCCCAACTGGAATTTCTTTATGGCCCTCTCATTTTTTAAATTGGCTGGAATAGCACAGGTAATTATTTGAGCAAGTCTCACCATTTCTTTCTGATGTGCTGTGAGCTATATCTTCCGGTTCAAGCCACTGTGTAGGCCACTGTGCTCCTCCAAAAGTCAAGTCAGATATGAGTAACATGTAAGTTTAGAATTTACAACAAAAGACTTCAGCGGGAAGAAAATCTGAGTATCACATGAGTTATGACTTGTGTACAGGGAAGGTCAGTGAGGGGAGACGTGATGGGTGGGGGCGGGGGGAGCACGTGGTGGGAAAGACCACAGTGCACCTGCCGGCAAAGCAAGCCCAAATCCGCTGTCGAATACCAGAAAGTCTTCTCCCCTTGTTTAGTCTGGGAGCCACCAGAATTCATCCAGGGTAGGTCTTCCCACCACAGTAAAATCTTTCTAGAAATGCACACATGAACACACCCAGAAATGTGTTCCCATGATGATTCTAAAGCCAGTCAAACTGATGATGGAGATGAGCTGTCACGTGTGAGAAGAGGGTGTGTGCCACGGACCACCCCAGGCAGGGAAGGGGGTCCCTGGGACGAGGGTCCTCGATGTCCAGGTGGGTAGGGATTCGGCAATGACAAACAGAAACAAACACAGAGGCAGTTTGAATCTGAGTGTATTTTGCAGCTCTCAAGCAAGTGTTTTTATACATTAAAAAAACAAATATTACAGCTCTTAGAAGATGTGTTCAGTGAAGCAATCACAAATACCATCATTATCATTTGGCACAGGAAAACACAAAATTCAAGCAAACATTACAACTCTGAAAAGATGTATTCAGTGAATCACAAACAGAACAGGTAACATCATTATTAGAAATCATCCAAGTGTTACAACTCTGAAAGGTTGTGCTCAGTGGGGCAGTCATCCAAGGCAAGTGGCGTACTTCCAAGAGTAGGTTAATACGTCTTTATGGTCAATTATTGTTTAACATCTAATGCCTGATTTTTTTCACAAATCTTCAATGCATAAATTTAAACTATTTTAATTCATTTATTTGAGGCTTTCTTTACCATATACCAAAGCCCACCTCCAATGACACATGTGCAGCCATATGAAATTTTATTGTTGGGAAAGTGTTTACCTATCATAATACTATTATATAATTTTGCAAATGATTTATAAAGTAAAGCATTAGTTTCCCCGGAGATAAGGTTAGTGGCCCCATCTCAAGGGATGGTTTCTTACCCATTATTCTCACTTAAGATCTTGGCCTAGGATGCCAGGAAAATGTTGTAAATAAGGAAAAGAATAAAAGAAAACAAAACAGATAAATTGCCATGAGAACTACGGCTCAATGTGTTGTTCTGGGCAAGAGTTCCACAGCCGGTTCCAGGAGGCCTCCTTCTTTTGAAGTTTTCCCCTCAGTCTGTGGAACTTGTCACACATATTTTACTGGGGTGGGTGTGGCGGGTGTGTTAGGTTGGAAGCACAGAAGTGGAGAGCTGTTAAAGGCCTGATTGCCAGTCAGGTCACACTGCTCAAAGGACACAGTTTTACCCAAACTAGGAATCAAACATGATATTGAACAGGAAAGGTCCTCTCGTGGCCTTGTCCTTGGTGTTAGTGTCTGAGTCCATTCTGATGGCTGAGAAGGGAAGCAGTTCAGTACAGATGCTGTAACCTGCAGGCTGGCTTGCTTGGGGCAGTGGCTCGTCTTCAAGTTTGGTTTGAGCCATTGGTTACACTTCTGCCTGGATTAGAGTGTCACAGCTATGTGATACGAGTGTGACTCTAACTCAGAGCCATACAGTGTCCTCTGCACGGAAGTTCTCAGCCTCCGTGGTCCGACGGACATCTTTGGTGTCTGTGAGTTTAGTCCCGCACATGGATCACAAACTGGAAAGACTAATTTTCAATGAACTTTAATTGTCCCCTGTAAACTTACTTGTAGGGAGTCTATAGTAGATACCTCATGGGAAATAACTCATCTGAGGATAGCTTTATGACCGGCGATACTGTGCAACCTTTGGCAGAAACTGGATTACAGCTATCAAAAAGGTAAGGAAAGCGTATTCTCTGGGTAATTCAAATTACAGCCTCAATTAGCTCAGTCTCATAAGATCCCGGAGAGTCAGGAGAAAGCCTGGGGTCCTCACTCTTCACTTAAATAATCACTGGGTATGGGATGCTTAAAACTTTAAGAAAATGGAAATTATATCTCTGCCACGACTAGGACTGCTATTGCCAGTCAGGACAGATTTCTAGTAAATCACTATATACCTAAAAAGATAGTGACTTAAAAATGAAAAGAAAATGCCCATATGTATGATTAAATGTATTCTTTGCCAACTTGAATGTATAACCTTTTTTTTCTTAAAATTTATTTATTGTTATATCTAAGTACACTGTAATTGTCTTCAGACACACCAGAAAAGGGCATCAGATCCCATTACAGATGGTTGTGAGCCACCATGTGGTTGCTGGGATTTGAACTCAGGACCTTTGGAAGAGCAGTCAGTGCTCTTAACCACTGAGCCATCTCTCCAGCTCCCTGAAGGTATAACCTTTTAAATATATAGGCGAACATGGTTTCTTATAATATTTGTTACTTACACATACCTATTTAAATGATATTATTATATTATTTATTCACTTAGCAATACTACTTTTTCTTCAACATTTTGAAAATGTCTTTGAAACCATGTCTGCGTCAGGGCAGCATTTCTGAGGGGCCTCACATACCTTTCCAGCTGCACTCCTGCTCCTTATACAATGGATGATACTTCTAACCACAGCGACATTTTCTACCCCCCAATTACCCATGGAATAATTGGTTTGGTTTTTACTTTTGGATTTATTTATTTATTTATTTTATATATGTGAGTACACTGTCACTCTCTTCAGACACACCAAAAGAGGGCATCAGATCCCATTACAGATGGTTGTGAGCCACCAGGTGGTTGCTGGGATTCGAACTCAGGACCTCTGGAAGAGCATTCTGTGCTCTTAACCACTGAGCCATCTCTCCAGCCCCAGGATAATTGTTTTTTACATTTCATTTCTAGACTGTTCTGTGTGATTTTTCCAACAGAATAAGGGCTCCATTGTGTTTATTAGTCTTTTAGCGCCCTGCAGTGGTGTCTGGGAAACATGTGTGAAGAATACTGGTCAGATATCAGCATACCTTCCTTGTTCTTTGGTGGGTGTGACAGCTCACGGCACTGACGCTAGCACCGTGTGAGGCCGTGTGAGGCCGTGTGAGGCCGTGTGAGGCTTGTGTTTCCCCAAGTAGCGCTTTAAGCATTCAAGCTTAGTGATCAGAGCAAAGCAATTCTACCTTTGTTCCATGCTATAAAAGCAAAACTAGTCCCTGGGCTAAGGGTAGCTCAGCAGCAGGCAATTGCCTCACATTCCCTTTGGGTCGCCGTCCACCACATGGGCAGAGCACTGGGCTATTGTCCTTTGGGGGCAGGTCCACTGCGCACACCTGGGAGACTGGCACTCAGGATCCAGCCCTGGGCTATGAGCCTGGTAACACTGTCTCTGCTCCACGTCACACGGGAACCCTTGTTACCTGGTAGTCATGATATCCGCACCTTGTCACCACCCCCACAACAGTTTACCCTGCCTGGGGTATCAACCCAACCTACATCCCCTTTAAGATCACACCTCTCACATCTTGGCACCCCAGGTTCTCACACATATAATAACCTCCCCTCCCCCCGCCGCCGCCCCTTTTTTTTTTTTTTTTTTTTTTTTTTTTTTTGAGACAGGGTTTCTCTGTGTAGTTCGGGCTGTCCTGGAACTCACTTTGTAGACCAGGCTGGCCTCGAACTCAGAAATCCGCCTGCCTCTGCCTCCCAAGTGCTGGGATTAAAGGCGTGCGCCACCACCGCCCGGCCCCCTTTTTTTTGAGACAGGGTTTCTCTGTAGAGCCGCTGAGGGCCAATGAAGAGAACAGTAAGCCAAGCCTCCCAGGGATGGCAGCGCCTCCTCGCGATGGCTTTGGATAGCTGGAGAGACCTTGCCTTATTTGAAGAAGTATATAATAATGACTTCGGACACCTTTGTAATCTTCTTTTCTTTTCTTTTTTCTTTTGCCCAGAACTCTCAGTACTACTATACCACAACAGGCTAATGCTGAAAGCCAGCTCTTTGCACAGAGCAGGAGAGGCCAGGAAGTTCTCGCTCGGGTGAAGCAGTTCATGAAGCAGCACGTCTTTCCTGCTGAAAAGGTAGTTGTGCGAGGACCGCCAGGAGTTCTTTCCCGGCCGTCAGCCTCCCCCGATTCTCCCACTCCCTAGCCTCACAGACATTTAGAGCGAAAATACGCCTGGAGGATACGCACATACATTTATGGTTGCAAATCAAGGCAAAGGGGCTGAGGGAGCAGTGAGGGCCGGAATAGATTGAAACATTACATCCAGTAGTTGCCTTTTGCTATGGTGGTGACCTTCAGCTTTTGTTACTTTAAATGTGGATGCCTTGAGAGTTTGAGAACCGCAGTCACCCCCAAATAGACACGGCGGTGAACTTTGGCCTGGCATTTCAACCACATAAATACTCCCCTTTCTTTCCCTTATAAGCTATCACTATCAGGGTTTACATTGACACAGCTCATGGATTGTAGTGAGAAAACATTTGTCCAGTAAAGAATTATGTACTGGGTTCTGTAAGACAGGACACCTGAAGAGCAGCTGAAAATTAGAGCAACACAGACAGGGCTTACGCCCTGTGGAAAGACAGGTGACAAAGAGGAGATAAATGCTGTGGAGAAACGGAAGACGCACTTGTGGCAGTATGTGAGGGCCAGGGCATGTGTGTGTGAGGCGACTGGAAAGGCTTGGCTCCAGTCGCGCCCGGGGTCGGGCTTGGTGGCCTTGTGCTGGGTAGTTCCTGTGGCCTCAGTTCTCTCTTCTGCAACACGAGTAAGCCTGGCTGAACCGTCAGTAAATCTCACTGTAACGGCTTGCGACTCGAGGGTCTAGGGCTGCGCTGGAATCAAACGAGGAACCCAGAAGACAAGATTCTCTCAGTCATGTTCAGAAGTAAGATGCGTTTATAGCGACATTAGTATTATTGAGTTATAGGACTAGGGGTCGTATTGGTAAATATCTTGATATGAGCATCTAACATAGAGAGGGATACAGTTTCTTCAAAAATACTATAATTCTAAAATTGTTGCCTCTCACTGACACTGCCCTAGCTGGCGTGTGTCCAATTTTGAGTTCAAAATTAAACTTTTGAGTATCAAAAGAGGAAAACAACACTTTTAATTCAATGTGGTAGTCTGCATTCACCATTACCCTTCCTCAAATAAAATTCAATTGAAGCTTTAGGACAATTGAATATTAGGACAATGGACTAAATTATCGAAAGCAGACAAGGGACCCACCAGAAAAGCCAAGGCAGAGAAGATCAGCAAGACAGCGTGGATCATACGAAGGACAGACCATCGTAGAGGACGGTGCATCTTAAAAGAACTTTGAGACGGAAGTGGGCTTTTCCATGATGGTGAACTAGGCGATTGGGCGATCGGAGAGCAAGGGGCAGAGAGCAGCCAGGGGCTGGTCAGGCTGCCCCTGCAACCACACACAGCAGCGGTATCGTCCCAAACAGAAGGCTATCACAGCACTCGTCAACAAAACTCTTAATGTTTCACGGAAGCCAGGCTCCGCGACCGAGAGCGAGCTAGAGCAGCGCCCTATATTGTTGGGCTTTTTGTCTACTTGGTGGGTTCCAGATGGAGAGCGCAGCTCACCTATCAGTTCATCTAATTCTTAGGCACTCACGCTAAATCAAAGCCCATCTGCCACATGCCCGTGCCTGCCATGGTTCTAAGGGCAAGCCGACCTCAGCAGAGGGAAGAAAGGGTTTTCTCTTTCTTCCCTAAATGTGACCGGGTGTTCCTGCGGCTGACACCGCAGCAGGGAAAGGAGGGGTCAGAGTGAGGTTGTGGTGCCTCTGAACCCACTGCCATCCAGCTGTTAAAATATGTGCAAAGAATCCACAGTAAAGCCAACAAAACCCAGGCAGACGGCAGTCGTGAAGGTTGCCCGGGCTTGTGTGGTAAGGGAAGCCACTTCATGTTGGCAGAGTCTTTAAATCTGTGTTCCCACATCTGATAGCATGCGCCAAGTCTGCATTCAAATACTTGTAACAACCTGTGTAGTTTTATCCTGTAGGTGATCGGGACAGCTAATCCCCAGCTGTGGGACATAATCCGGAATGATCTGCAAAGAAGCAAATAGCTTTTTTCAAAATAAAAGAGGGAAAACATTGAATTCTTTTCAATGTTGTTACAGCCGAGGTGCCAAACCAAAATGGGTATGTCTAGAAAATAATAGTGTCCTGTACTACAGCAGCATTTAACATCAGGTATCTTTAGCTACCAAAATTTTTGGTGGCTTTTTGTTTATATTTTTATGTATTTTCCGTAACAAGAGAAATGGTTGGCAGGGCTATTTCTGTGACCTTTGGGACCTCCCCAGGCAGCCTAAAATGAACGCATAACCCATCTCTGAAACTGCACCGTGTCATTCTTCCTTTTGACAACCAGTGAAGACCACTAGCACTCCAGGGCGGGGCAGAATGAGCAGCACAGTGTAGGGGCGCACTCGGGCCACAGTGGTGACATCACCAGAGTTCCAGGGAGTCCCTTCATCGTCACCAGATGATATGGGTAAATGCAGGGACCCTCGTGGAGTCCGTGGCCTCATTATCAAAAGACTTTAGAAAGGGACTCGAATGGAAGCTGGGGGGCAATGTTATTAGACGTAAAAAGGAGAGCACCCCACGGCAGTCACGGACTGTCTCAGCAGCTGCTCAGAGGGCGCAGAAGAGCCATGCCCTGATGCTTAAGGCATAATTAAAGTCCCACACGGCATCAGACAGCCACATGGCAGGGAGACAGGCTATAAACAGAGAAGAGTGAGGAAACGAAGTGCCAGGAAGAGCGTGCTTAGGTCCGGGCCAGCATCCAGAGTGAAGGAATGGGGAAAGTTAGTCAGAAAGCTGGGCAGACCGAGCTCAACCCCAAGGAAGCTCAGCTCACAGGCCTCTGGGCTAGGGGCAGTTAATTCTTGGAAGGAAAAGTTCATTAAAGGAGTAATTAGTTACTCCTCCTATCTCTTTAGCATGGCTTAAGATGGACCCACCCTCCTGGGGCATGCAAACACAGGTATAATTTGATTTCTCGGAACTGTAGTGTCATAAAGAGGCAGTCAGAATCAAGACATCATAAACATCTTTCATAATATATTTATTACTAAACACAATAGCATTGACTTTTTATGGCTACCTTAAGAATGGGCATAATATGCAACCCCAAAGAGGAAGCCTCTTCCTGACAGATGTGACAAGCACTCTCCATTCTGGGAGCCTTTGAAAGTGCAGGCCTCTGCCTTGTCCAGCTCGGGACTCCATCCGAGCCTTGCTTCCCAAAGAGGAACATGGTCGTCCGTTGCTGAGAGCAGTGTAGTTTGGAAGAATAATCTACAGTAACTTGACGATACACACAAAAAGTTTTGATAGTACCCATGACCTTTAACCCCGTAATTCTCTTAGCTGAAGTGTAGAGAAAGTAGTTGACATAGAGATGCCCTATTTATAACTATCTCTAAGCTGTCTGAGAGCTATCAGCCAGTATTTCTGTTGTGCACTTTTAGTTGTACAAACCGGAGGTTACTGTTCGGCCCAAAGAGTGTAATTTAGACTTCCCCACGCTGTTATTACTTTATCATTCATTTTTGCAACTCAGATGTTTCTCTTGGAGCCAAGTTCCTTTGCTAAGAGTCTGCAGGAGCTTTTGTTGCTGCCGTTTGGTTGGTTTTGGTTTTGGTTTGTTTTTTGAGGGAATAAATAGTACCTTGCCTGTTGATGATACTCTTAGCTTGTCCTGATTCTTTAATATTCCATGTTACGTTTTGAGACAGGCTCTCCCTAATTGGCTCAGCCTGGCCTCAAACTCATGATCCTCCTGCTTCAGCTTCTCAAGTGCTAAGATTATAGGTATGTGCCACCCCCAGCAGCCAACAGTTTGGGATGTGAACTCCAAGATGCTAATTACTTTATCTCAGTAACTGAAGATACTCACCCTTCAGTTAACATCATCATTGCATTTGGTCATCTGTTTGCAGGGGTTTGTGCATATTGAAGTCAGGTCCTAGGGATTGAACTCTGGTCGCCAGACTTGGCAGCAAGCACTCTTACCCCCTGAGCCATCTCACTGTCCTCTCCCATTGATCTCTAACTTCATTGTTGCCGTGGAAGTCAGACCTCAGGCTCCGTGATCCATTATATCCTTTTTTACTCATACTTTTCTTCTCTCAACTTTCTGAGCTAAGTAATTTCTTTGGATTCCTACCATGTTATTCAGTTCTCCATAGTCTGCCAGTGTCTAACCTTAGAGTGTCAGAAATGCCTGGAGAGCTCTTAAAAGAAATACGCAGGCAAATGAATAGACCTAGAAAACATCATCCTGAGTGAGGTGACCCAGTCATAAAAGAACACACACGGTATGCACTCACTGATAAGTGGTTATTAGCCCAGAAGCTCGGAATACCCAAGAAACAATTCACAGACCATATGAAGCCCAAGAAGAAGGAAGACCAAAGTGTGGATGCTTCAGTGCTTCTTAGAATGGGGAACAAAAATACTCACAGGAGGAAATATGGAGACAAAGAGTGGAGCAGAGACTGAAGGAAAGGCCATCCAGAGACTGTCCCAACCTAGGGATCCATTCCATATACTGTTACCAAACCGGGACTCTATTGTGGATGTCCTAGGAAGTGCTTGACGACAGGAGCCTGATATGACTGTCTCCCGAGAGGCTCTGTCCGTGCCTAACAATTAAAGAGGCGCATGCTCGCAGCCAACCATTGGACTAAGTGTGAAATCCTCAATGGAGGAGTTGGAGAAGGGACTGAAGGGGCTGAGGGGGTTTGCAGTCCCATGGGGGGAGCAACGGTGTCAATGGGCCAGACCCCCGCCCAGCTCCCAGGGACTGGACCCCCAACCAAAGAGTACACATGGGGGACCCATGGCTCCAGCCACATATGTGGCAGAGCATGGCCTTGTTGGACGTCAGTGGTAGGAGAGGCTCTTGGGCCTGAGGGTGTTCAATGCCCCAGTGTAGTAGAATGCTGGAGCCGGAAGATGGGAGTGGGTGGGTGGGTGGGTGGGGGTGCACCCTTATAGAGGTAGGGGGAGGGGGAGATGGGATAGGGGGTTTCAGAAAGGGAGACGTGGAAAGGGGGAAACATTTGAAATATAAACTTAAAAAATCCAATAAAAAATAATTTAAAAATATACACAGAAGAAGAGAGAGAGGCCCAGACTCGCCGAAGTACCATGGGTGTGCACCTGCTCCATCGGTCCCCAGGGGCTCCCCCACCCCAGGGGGAGGATTCCTGTCCCACCAACCTTTGAGAACCCATGGTAACCTTCTTAAGTTTATTGCCAAGGCTTTAAATTCTCCTTGGGTTCCTTTTCAAGTTTGTTTTGTCGATTTTAGTAGCCCATTGTCAAACTTGTAATTCCTTTCTTTCTCCTTGGAATCTACTCTCCACCACTGTTTTATGCTGAATGCGAGCACGACCCATGGTTGTAAGGAAACACGGCTGTTTGACTGGATCTCGCCCATGGTGGCTGCTTTCCTGTAATGATTAGGGATTTTTCAGGATGGACTGTAGGGTGATTTTTTTTTTTCTGAAAGAGTTACATGAGTTTTGTTTTTGTTTTTGTTTTTGTTTTTGTTTCTTACAAAGTTCTTTCCTCCAGAAGGGCTGGTTCAGTCCCTGCCAGCTGCTCAAGGCCCCTGCTGGCAGAACATTGTAAACTTAATTTGGGTTTGAGGCTTGAGGGCCGCACAGGTCTGGCATTTGGATCCCACGCTTGGGTGAAGGCAGGTGTCAGGGCCTGACATTTCTTTCTTCTGTTTCACTGCAAACTGAGAGCGGTGTGGGGCTTTCTCCCCAGGGTGTGCCTCCAAAGCTGCGGATTTTTTATGCATTTCTCTGTTCTATTTGCTCCCCCCTTGGGTCTTACTTCTCAAGCCTCCCAGCTGTGACAGAACCAAAGTTCTGTGTGCCCTGTGCAGCCCCTGGCCTCATCATAAGCCGGTGTCTTGCTGATGTGGCCCATTAAGAACCAAGGCCTACGTCAGCCTCCACAGCGCAGGCGACAAACTCTAGCCCCGCCCCCACCCTCCCACCTGTCTGAAGGATGCAGCTGTTTTGTTGTTTTCTTCAAGAACGACTTGCGTTACTTACTATGTCTTCAGCTGATAACACTTCACTCAGCCTTTTAGTTGAGGGTTTCTACGCTCACTGTGTACCGTGTTGCTGCGAGCAGAACACGTGAACCTTGGGAATAAGATTATTACTGTCTATTACTGTCTGATATCAAGGCAGAGTAGTTTTTGATGAGCAAACATTTAGAATTTTTGTTATTCTGCACCTATTATTTAAAAAAAAACATATTACTAACCAGGATGGTGACACATGCCTGTAATCCCAGCTCTTAGACAGCTGATGAAGAATTAGGAGTTCCAGCTCATACATGTGCAAACACACACACACACACATACACACTCACACACACATACTCACACACATACATGCACACACGAACACATACATGCACACACGAACACACACACAAACACACATGCACACACGAACACAACACATTCACACACACAAACACACACACACATGCACACACGAACACACACACATTCCCACACTCACGGTACTCATGACATTATTACTTCGTATTAACTTGGCCTAACCATGTTCTCTTCACTGTCTTAAGGAAGTGGCTGAATACTATGCTCAAAGTGGAAACTCGGCGGAAAAGTGGGGGCACCCCTTAGTGTTGGAAAAACTAAAGGTAAGAGAGACGAGAAAGCACTCAACAGAGGGAACTGCATGCTTGGGGGACCTTAATGATCGTTGTTGTCGTCTAGGTAAAGGATAACTACACTGAGAGTAACTTTTTCTTTTTCTTTATGGCCTTGATACATTGATCAGGCTGAATCCAGCTTGTGGCAATCCTCCTGCCTCTGCTGGCCATATGTCTGGATGATAGGCATGATAGCTCATGCTCCAGGAATAACTTTCTTTTTTGTTTCTTTTTTTTTGTTTGTTTTTGTTTTGTTTTGTTTTTCAAAACAGGGTTTCTCTGTGTAACCCTGGGTGTCCTGGAACTTGCTTTGTAGATCAGGCTAGCCTCAAATTCAAAGAGACAGAACCTGTCTCAGCCTCCCAAGTGCTGGGATTAAAGGCATATGCTTACCATGCCTGGTCATCAGAAATAACTTTCTTAAAATATAGGTTCTTTTCTTTTTTTTTAATCTGGGTTTTTAAAAAATCTTCTTTGTTTGTGGTAGCTTACACCTGTGATTCAGCTAGCACTTGGGAGGGAAGCTGAGGCTGAAGGTGGAGGATTTGTGCAAGGTAGAGGCTAGCCTGGGCTACATGGTGAGCCAGAGTGTAGTATGAGTCCCTTTTTAGATAGAAAGGAAGCGAGTGGGGTAGAAAGGAAGGGAGGGAAGGATGGAGGGAGGGAGAGAGGGAGGGGAGGGGAAAGGAGGGGAGGGAAGGGGGAAAAGAATCTACTACCAAAACTGGGCTCCGTGGCATCCTGCATGCGGGTCTGATGCAATAGTCTCTTATGCTGCGCCTCGCTAACCGTCTCTGAAGTGAGCTGCAGCCCGAGCAGCCTGTGGGACACAGAGGCTGGGCTCTGGCTTAGCAGAAGAGCGCCCTTCTGGTTCATGCAAGGCCCTAGGTTTGTCCAGTAAGGAGCAAGACAAAGCAGGACCTCTGGGCAGTGTGGTGTCAGGTCACATGCCATGTTTTCAGATCTTACCCTCAATACCTGTGAGATTTACCGTCAGAGGTGTGCGGGGTGGTTGTCACCATTCTCTGAATGAGAAGCGTTGAAGTGTGCAAATTTAGTTTTAGAGCCAGATCTAAGGGAGCCTGGAAAGCAAGATTTTCCTTAATTATTGAGCAACTACTGACTTTCAGTGAGTTGCTACCCCTTGGTTTAACACAGGGTACAAGACAATGAAATAACTCCAGAAATGCTTTTACATTTCAAAATGCATTACCACCAAATAACTGTTGAAAATAAGCTGCTTTGGTACATTTTGATCCCTTGTCCATGCCCTTGACAGGAAATGGCTAAAGCAGAGGGCCTGTGGAACTTGTTCTTGCCAGCTGTGAGCGGCCTCAGCCAGGTGGACTACGCCTTGATTGCTGAAGAGACAGGAAAATGTTTTTTCGGGCCAGATGTTTTTAACTGCCAAGCACCAGGTTACTACACACAGTTTTCTTTAATACTTTGAACAGGGTTTCAAGTCTCTTTCTTATAAGGAAGTTTTTCCTATACGAAGTCATTCGCGTACAAATTTGGGCATAATTTTACAGCTACTCCCAATGCAGTATACAAGTGGATTTGAGGTCCTGGTGGGCTGTTCTTTCAACCAGCGTCAGTAGACAGAAGTAGCCACCAGGAGGACTGGTTATGTAAACGCCCCCACTTCCTGGTTGGGTATTTCTATAGCTAGCTGACCTCCCAGTCTCTCCATTGTGTTAAGTTTTTTCCCAGGCAGCTGCCTTTGTTTCTGTAAGGCGCTAGCAGCTCTGTTACCAGAACACTGTAAAGTCAATTGGCAGGATTTCCTATAGTGCCCCGCTCAAGGGTCCAGACTGCCTTTTATTGTATGGGCCTGGTGTCAAGGCTCTCCCCAGAAGAGTTGGCACCACGTTGAACAGACAGAAGGGGGTGTGCAAGTGTAGTGGACCTCAGAGGGAGGAGTCCAGGTTTAGCAAAGTGGCTCACGCTAAACTGACTCACTGGTGTGTAAAATCCAGGTTAGTGGATAGGCATCTGAGAGTGCTTCTTCCTGGCATGGTCTTCCTTCTGTCTGCACCAGTTTCTCAAGTCACTGCCTCCCTTGCACTGTAATCGATCAAGAAGCTGTGGTAAGAGAAACGTGTCCTCAGTGTCTGAAGATCTTATCCCAAACCTACCGTGCTGTTAGGACACACTGCACGTGCTGTGTGATTTTATATAAAAGGAAATGGACTGGTAATCCTGAAGTTCATATCTTTTGTCCCCACTCTTCCTATGTCCCTCACAACATAAGACATGCCTTATGTTGTGACCCAATATATAGCACATATAGTTGCACACATGCGTTTGTAGGTAGATGGATAAACATTCCTCTATTTCTATTTATCTAACACAAGTCTCATGAAACTAACATCCCTTACCACATGTGACATTCAGATGTTTTCTAGACCTAACGTATTAGTTCTGTTCTGTTTTTAGACTATGTTAGACATATTCTACTACTTAGAGTTGTGGCACAGCAATGGGCCATGCGTAATGTGCCAAGTTTGGCTGCTGGAAGCCCTGCCATGGTCTCTCCATTTCATTTGTGAAGTCACTTGTCCCCAGACACTCATGGGGGCTTTCCTAAGATTGAAATGTCAGGAGTCTGTTATTCTGCTTAAATAATACCACAAATTGTTGACAATTTAAAATTAGTTTTTGACTAAGAAATGACTAAGCAATTCTCTCAAGCAGAAAGACAAGGAAAACCAAGAAACCAAGAGTCTCCTCTTGAGGTAGAGCTGTTGCAGCGACCTGGGTGCTTGCCAGTGTATCTTGCTTGATTTATAATTGTCAGTTTTCATCAGCATTTGAGCAACCATCCCCCAGGTCCCAGGAGGTGACACTGAAAACCTTCCTTAAAATCTCCAGAAGAATCAATCAGAATTCTAACAACATTTTACAGGAATGGAACTCAGAGAAAAGCAGAGAGAACATCTTGCTCATAATAAACTGATCTTTTTCAGCCATGAGGTAGAGTGGGTGGTGTACTAGACGGCACCCCTCAAGACTGGAGTGGATCGGGTGGGTCCTCCAGGGATTCTGCTTCCCTACAGGGCACGGATTCTGTTTTTCACAGAGGAATGGGGTGCTCCAATTATGATCGATTTTAGAGTACATGACTAAAATCCCAGCACTAAGAGGCAGAAGCAGGAGTTGGATGCCAGCCAGGGCTATGCCAAGAAAACCTGCCTCAGAAACAAACTGAACAAATAAGCTGTGAAATGGGTCCCTGGGTTCTGAGTTCGAGTCCAGCCTTGTCTACAGAATGAGTTCCAGGACAGCCAGGGATACACAGAGAAACCCAGTCTGGAAACACAGACAAACAAACAAACAAACAAACAAACCAAGCTCCAAAAGATAAATGAGAATTGCTGAGTTCAGGGCAAGGGGGTCTCTCAGAGCGGGTGAGTGGAGGTCCCTGGAGGGAACCCAGCTCGTAAGCAGTCTACTCACCCATGACTAACAGACCTTCACAGAGGCCTGGCCCAACACGTGTTCCTGAGGTACAGCATGCACACTTAGAAGCTGGAGGCCCAGTATGGAGTGTCAGTTCCTCTCCAGGAGCACAGGAGGCCCGCCATACTGTCATAGCAGGCAGAGTTTAAGTCAGGAATGGCTCCTTCAGTCCTAATTGAGTTAGACCTCCGAAAGCCAATGGGATGGACTGAGCAAGCATCCAAGACTCAGAAAAGGTTCATGAAATATGGACTGAATGCTGTGTGGTACAGCATGCCACATTAAATGTCATAGCTAATGTACATCCAGAACAGTCTCATCAACAGACACTTTATTTAAAAACGTATTGTCTGCATCGTCCTCATAAATTAGATTTAGGACTGGTAGTTTCAAAGGTCAAACCCTTTGTTCTCACGTGTAGACACAGGCAACATGGAGGTCCTGCACCTGTATGGCAGCGAGCAGCAGAAGAAGCAGTGGCTGGAGCCTCTCCTGCGTGGAGATATCACCTCAGTCTTCTGTATGACAGGTAGGAGCAAGTCACATCCTGTCTCCTGTCATCACCACCCCAGGGTGTGTGTGGGGATGATGGACTGAAGCAGTGTGGGCGTCCGTCGGATGTAGCCAACTTTACCCACAGCCAGAAATGTGTTTATTTTGAGTCTGGTTTGGAATGCTGGCACCCTTACACATTTAGGATAAGCACTCCTCTCCTGGGGGAGGGCTCCAGGTATATTCTGGTAATCAGCTTTGGCATCAGCAGTTAGGTGATGTCGTTTAAATGGTGTTGTTTCTGCAGTTGCTGTGCCTTGATATTCACCTTTGTGATATTTATGTGAATATAAACTACTCAATTCTTCCATAATCCTAGAAAAGCAGAACTTAGACCCAGGAAAGACTGCTGAAGCCACAGTGTGGGGCAGAAAGCCAGGGCCATGCTGAGGAGAATGGTGTCGACACACTCTTGCCCTGGAGAAAGTGATTCAAACGTTCCTTTAAAGACGAAAATTATCTTCTCAAATTGAGTTTAGAATTAAATTCAGTTTGGTTTGGTCATAATATGACCTTTTACTGATGGCCAGATTTTACTATTTTCTACAACAGTTTATATAATAACAAAGTTCTTTCTACTTGAATCATCAAAAGGCACGTATTGAACACCTACAGAGTGCTGTAATGACAGTGTTTACAAAGCACCAAGCTAAGGTCATGAAATAAGCCTCCCAACCCCGTCGCTGAAAACAGCACCTGGAGCTTCAGAACAAAATGCATGAAGTACCCAAGGTTCCCTTAAAGGAGCAGGGGAGGGCTGGGGACACCGCCCGGCATGTGCAGTGTTTGCCACACACGTATGTGGAGCTGAGTTCCGTTCCCAGAATCCACATAAAAAGTCTGTTGTTGTAACACACAATTGTAATCACAGCACTGGTGGGTGCAGGAGACAGTAAGACCCATGAGACTTACTGGTTGGTTGAGCTAGCCAGTCACCAAGAACCAGGCCAACACCATGCAATGATAGCCCTGTCTCCAAAGTGGGGGGGTGGGGGAGAGCCCCGGGGTGGGCAAGAACCTGAGGAGAAATGACAACTGAAGTTGTGAGTTGTGTCCATATACACACACGTTCAATATGTGAGCACACTGATACACACACACACACACACACACACACATTCACACTCACGCACAAATCCAAATATAAGTTAAAGAAGCATCAGAGCAATATGGGAACGAGGAGAGAGCTAATTGGTAAATGCCGTACAGTAAGCAGAATTCACAGGTACTTAAGGTTTCCCACAGAAAGCATTTTGGAGGCCTAAGTGGTGAGAAGATCTGAATGTTGGAAGTGTGGCCTGGCCAGCCCATTCCCAGGAGCACTTACAAGGCACAGGGAGAGCTTGTTAATGACAGCAGAGAAACCAGCCTGCCTGTAGGGGAAGCAAGCTCCCACTGTGGCAAGGCAGTCAGTGTTTTTATCTATTTTTATCTATTAGAAAAATGACGAGTGAGTTGCACGCAGACTCAGACGTGAGCAAAGGCACGAGAGGAGTACTAAGCCTACACCTCCTCCCTCCAGCTTCCCACTCGTGGGTATTGAATGCTTAGTGTCTGTGCTCGGAAAAGACCAAAGGGGAAGAAGGATAAGAAAAGATTAAAAAAAATGAAATGAAATGAAAAACCAGCGTGCCTGGCCTTGAAGAACTTGTACTTTCTGTCTAAGCCTCTTTGGCTAACGACTGATTTCTGGCCGCCTGTAAACCAAGCCATTGTTCCTTTCTAGAGCCCAACGTCGCCTCAAGCGATGCCACGAACATCGAATGCAGCATCCAGAGAGACGGAGATGGCTACATAGTTACCGGCAAGAAGTGGTGGAGCAGCGGTGAGTGCTCCCTGCGGGTGTGTCACCCCATCGCTAGGGCCCCCACTCACTGCTGCATGATCACGGCTGTAAATCCTGCCTCTGCGACATTACCAAACTTAGAAACAGTGCCACGAGAAAAGGTAATTCGATAAGTCGTGGCGTCTGGGGCGTCCAGTGGTGGTAGAACACAAGCGTAGCTGTGTTTGGGGTTCAGTCTTAAGTATCAGCAGCAATGGTATGTATGGTACATATTTTATTGCCTAAATGCAGGCTGAAGTGAACAATAAACTTTATACATAGACATGGGTTAAAAGTGGGGTCCCGAGTCCAGCCCAGAGCTCGGGCCACTGGGCGACGCGGACTCCGGGAGTTGGACTGCGCGCATCCCCATGGAACCACCGGGTGGGCGTCGGGCTGTGAGAAGCTACAGGACCCCACTCCAGGGGTGGGGAAGGGCAGTCTGTGGGGTCCCTGGGGAACCGGCAGGGCCGAGCTCATGGGTCCCTGAGTCTCGCGGAGGCCGAGGACAAAAGGTTCTCATTCTTGGACACAGTAGAGGTCACTGGATGTCGCGGAAGAGCTAAGAACAGAGTGTGAGCCCACGGGCAGGCTCTGGCCAGGAGCCGAAGGGAAAGGGGCAGGGGAGAGCACCCGCTAGGTCCCACTGTGATGAGGGTCTTCTGGCTTGCACGATGGTTTCCTGGTGGGGGGCGGTGGCTTGGGTTGGGTGCAGCTGTGGCTGGGAACACTGGAAGGCCTAAGTGGGACATTAGACATGTGGCTCCTTGGAGGAAGACCTACTCCATTGTTCCAGAAAGGCAGGTCCAGATGAGAAGAGGCAGTCCATGGTTTTAGAGTGTTTATTGTAGAGAAGTAGAGAGAGAAGGTAGAGAAGTAGAGGCTGGCCATGGCCACATGGAGAGAGTGTGGGAAGGGAATGCGGAGAGAGGGAGAGCAAGGGGGCAAGAGAACAAGAGAGAGGGAGAAAGAGAGGGAGAGGGAGAGGGAGAGGGAGAGGGAGAGGGAGAGGGAGAGGGAGAGGGAGAAAGAGAGGGAGAGGGGGGAGGAGGTAAACAGCCCCTTTATAATGGGCTGGGCCTACCTGGCCATACTGTGGGGAGGAGCACACCTGGCTGTTGTCCAGACAATGAGGGGGAGGGGCTTCGGGTGTTGCCCCACTGATGGCCACAGAATTATGGAGACCTGAGAGTTCGTGCCAGGGGCCTAGTGTCTGGGAGCATGGCCAGAATTATCTGCGGGGTCTCCGGAGGTTAAGACTCGCTCAACCAGAACACAGGCTGCCTTCACCGTCCCACACATAGGATAGTAGATTCGTTCACCAGTTCTCAGCAATGGGCCAACAAACATGGGCAAGTTCTTTAGGAAGTTATAAAATCAGACTCTAGAGAACAATGACTTTTAAGGCTGGTTTCCAGAATATGAAAGGTGAACCCAGCCTGTATTTGCATAATTTTCTTTGGTGACATCATCAAAGCAAATTGCATGTATAGGAACTCACCAGGGTGTGTGAATATCTTTATGTGTTTGGCCTTTTTCTTTAATTACTATTCTTTCTTATATGCTATATTATAAAATTGCTTATGAATTAAGAAACAAACAAAAGCAGTAAGTTTTGTTGTGATTATTTTAAGCACTGAATTTTGCAAAAAGAACTTATTAAATTTAAATGATTACAAACAAGTATAAATTTCTCTTAGCATAAGTTTCTTTATTAATTGGTTTTAGATTGCCAGACTCACAGCATGATGTCTCTCTTTTTTTTTAACTTTTTATTTTGAAGTTGTTTACTCACAGGAAGTTACAAAGATAGTACAGGAAGGTCCTGGGGGTTCTTTACCTCATTACCTCTTTTATATTACATAATTACCGTTGCTATCAGATTTGAATAACCACCACTGCTCTGAAGATGCAAAACGCACCCCCACACACACACACACAAACACACCCCACACACAAAGACTTCCTCTTTGTGGCACAACGCGTTTCTCCCTCCCGCCAAGCTGTTTTCCTGTCATTGGCTTTAGTTTCTACACTTTGCCCACTTGTTTACTCTTTGGCGTCTGTCTTCCTTACCCCACCCCCACCCCTTACTCCCTTGTTACAACAGTGTTTGGTGTTTGATGGTTGAGTGTCAGTGTAGCGTGTGTGTGTGTGTGTGTGTGTGTGTGTGTGTGCAAGCAAAAAGCAGAGGCGGAGAGCAGTTTTATATTTAAATGGTAAAAGAACTGGTTGGCTCTGTGGGACCCTCAGAGTCAAAAGGAATTTCCTCCACGTTCCGTCTCTGTCTTCTCCAGGATCCATATTTCTTGGCCACTCTCATGATATAGTTTTTGAAAGAGGCCCCCATGAAGACATACAGGATGGGGTTGAGGCAGCTGTGGAAGAGCGCGATGCTCTCCGTGACTTGGATGGCGACATCCATGCGCTTGCTCATGTCGCAGTTGGTGACCAGCAGGTAGATGGCATCTATGGCCTGGCAGAACTTGACCACGTTGTAGGGCAGCTGGGTGACAATGAAAACAACAACCACCGTGAGCAGAACCCTGAGGGGGCGGGACTTTTTAATATTGGGCATCTTGATGAGCGCCCTGGCAGTGATGGCGTAGCACACGCCCATGATGAGGAAGGGAACCACAAAGCCGATGCAGATTTCCAGCATCTGAATGGATGCCTTCAGGGATGTTCCTAGGTGGTGGGGAAAGATGGGCGTGCACCTAGCATTCTCATTCACTGTGTAAAAAACCAGCTGGGGTATGCTCAGCAAGATGGCGGCCAGCCACACACAGCAACAGATGATCCAGCAGGGTCTCCCCGCTCCTGATTGGCTGGGGGCCTTCGTGATTGCCCAGTATCGGTCAATACTGATACAAGCCAGGAACTGCATCCCGGAGACAAAGTTTACCGTGTACAGGGCTGAAGTTACTTTGCACATCATTTTACCTAGAATCCATCCGTGAACTGCATTAACTGCCCAGAAAGGCAGCGTGACCAGGAGCAACAGGTCTGCTACAGCCAGGTTCAGAATGTACACATCGGTCTTGGTCCTCTGTTTCTTGTAGTAGGCGTAAATCGCCACAACGATGGAGTTCCCTGCGAGCCCAATGACAAAGGCTACCGCGAAGAAGGCAGGCAGGAAGACTTTGGCGAACTGCCTGACCTCTTCCTTTATGCAGATCACCTCATACTGGCTGTAGTCATGAGTATAGTTCATCTCGTTCTCCTCATAATAGTATTCCGCTGACTGGTTCTGCTCCAGAGCCATGGCACCAAGCTGTGTGACAAGAAGAACACAAAAACACTCACTTCAGCACTGCGTAAAAGGAAGCGGCTTTTCCCAGCACATGGCTTGTGTTTTCCCTAGAGAATAGATTGTAGCTGTCACATATGTGAGCCTAGCTCTCACTATGGAAACTTCGGTGGGAATCACACGGAGTCAGGTCCCCTGTCCTTTGCTCTCACATGTAGTCCATGGTCAACAGACAGTATCCCAGCCCTTAGTCACTAAATCCTAGGCAAACTTGAAGACTTTTAAGTAATATGAGTTGCTTTGTGTTTTTGTATGTGTTTGTGCATGTGTGTTCATGTGTGTGGATATGAGTGCACATGTGTGTGCATGTATCTAAAGGCTGAAGTTGATGTTAGGAGTCATTAGATTACTCTCTCCTCATTTATTGAGATAGGGTCTCTCAGTTGAACCCAGAGCTCACCAGCAGGCCTATTCTAACTAGCCGGCTTGCTGCAGATGTCTATTCTACACCTTGTAAGTGTGGGCACTGTGGATGGGCTGCAGTGCCCACCCCTCATTTACACACATACGGGGGACCCAGATGTGCCCACCCCTCATTTACACGCATACGGGGCCCCAGATGTGCCCACCCCTCATTTACACGCATACGGGGGCCCCAGATGTGCCCACCCCTCATTTACACACATACGGGGGCCCCAGATGTGCCCACCCCTCATTTACACGCATACGGGGGCCCCAGATGCTAGTCCTCACACTTGTTCAGCAAGCATTGTGATCATGGAGCCACCTTACCCAGTCTGGTTTTTATAATACAAAATTTAATCAAAGAGCAGAAGATATGTTGCAATTTTATAAATGTAACTTAAGTCTCGTGGAGTATATCTACAGTAAGTTAAAATAAGCTGTTTTACTTATTTGAAAAATAAATGTTTAATTTTTTTATTCTGGAGTTACTTATAATTTCAATTTAAATAAATCAGCTTGGCACTGGCACGGAGTCGCTGGTTGACTTTGCTACACGAAATCCTCGTTAGCTAGCTTACCTCCTAAGCCTGACACTACTTGTGTCCCCTGGTCCCTCTAACCTGAAAACTGGCACCATCTTTAACTCCTGGCTTACCTAGATCCCTGGGTTCCAGTTAGTCTGTAAGATCGTTGGCAATCCTCCTGCCTTAGCCTCCTCAGTGCTGGAAGTAGCTGTGTGAGTCACCACACCTGGCTTGGATATTCAGATTTTACCTTGTGCACACATTCGGCCTCGTGTGCTCAGACACACACACACACACACACACACACACACACACACACACATGCCCCACTTAATGCTGCTGTCTTTCTATCTGCAATCTGACTGTTGTTTGTCCTTCTTCCCCACTGTTTGTCCAAAACATTCTTCTTGGTATTGTGCCTCTAATTTGCTATTCTACTGCTGGCTTGCTTAGCTCTTCGCCCGGAAGGCGCTTCACTTTCCCGAGAAGGGTATGTGCAGGCTCCTTGGAATGGTATCCAGGGCTCCCTCCTGCCCCCGCCTCCTCCCCATGCTCCACACAGTAGACGGTAGTGCGAGGAGGAGTTGCCGGCCGTTGCCGACACACTGTGCCGTGACCTGCCATGCCTGTCCATTGCTCTCCCCATCCTGTATCCAGCACTGTTTTCTACACACACACACCCCCAACTGAGAGTAAGTTAGCTTGGCTTTTTCCTCCCCAGAAGACTCTCAATCAGAGATTTGACTCCATCCCGTGGAGAAAATGTGTTTCCGAGCTCTGAGTCCTCTGGAGCCTGACAGTTTGATTTCTGGTTGTGCCTGGAGCGTCATTAGCATACCTAGGACACTCTAACTGTTCATGAAATATTTGTCAGGCTCTAAAGGTTTTGCCACCACATATAAAGCTGTTCTCGCAGAATGGATGGACAATATGTTTCCTATCTCACACTCAGGGATCACACACTGGCTAATAACACTGCAGTGTACAAGAAAAGCTTGCACAGAATTCACAAGTATAATATGAATATTATAATGACTTTCCATAGTCTTATTACAGGCTTTTTAAGCTTCTTTATCTTGGGTTGGCTATTTTTATCCCTCAAAGAATTTCAGATTTTACAGAATCAGTCATGAAAACAAGTATTTTCAAAATAGTACAGGAAAGAACATTCAGTTTCAAAAAAAAAAAAAAGTCTTTAACTTGCTAACTCTTCTTTGAATGAGTAAAGCACAATTAAGGTTGCCCTTGGGGAACGTGGTCTGGAGGGATTTTTTTTATTATTATGCAGAAACTGAGCATCAGCAGTCCTCAAAGACTATTTCATAATTAAAGGTGTCTCAAAAGCCCCGTCAAGGAAGACTTCTGCAGCCTCCACGGTTTATGCACTAATTATTAACACAGTATACGCTTTGTTCTTTCCTGCTACCCAGAAATCTGGAACTTGACGATGAAGAGCAATAAAGCCAAATAAAATGTACGGATGAGCATCTGAGAGTGAGGACGACTTTCCAACAGTGTAAGGAAGTTAGAGTGAGGAGAGACTGTTTGCGAGAGAGCACCCTTCTGCAGACTTGTAGGAAGATTTCTAAATGCTTTTTATAATCATCTTAAGAACAAAAGAAAATTATTTTAAAGAGCAGAAAGCAATGGTCCTGTAAGCCTGTCTGCTCCCTGACAACACTGTACAAATCAGCAATTGGAATTTTCTTCCCGGTCCACGCATGTAGAGTATAGAGATGGTCCTAGTGGCTTTTTGTGGCACATGTGAATGTCTAAACTCTTCCTGCACCAAGTCCCCCATCCTTCACTAAGATACAAATACAACATCTTTGAGCTTAAAAAAAAAAATTCAGACATGCATATTCAGATCAAAAGGAGGGAAAAGAAGAAGGCACCAACCTGTTTGAGCCTGGAGAGGCGCTGTCTGGGGTGCAGAGGCAATCAGAGGACCTCTCACTCAGGCAGCTCTTGTTTTCGATTTTACACCCCGCCTTTATCTTGGATCCGAGAGAGCTTTCCTGAAGCTTAGCCTCCGGAGCACTTGATTAAGTGCTTTGTAAAACCTTCCTGTGGCGTCCATCCAAATTCCTGAACGTACTGGAGTACAGATGGAGGGAGTTTCAGTTTGGCTCCCAAACTTGAGGATCATCCATTTCCACTCAGCTGAAGAGAACGAGAGTGCCTGTGGCTCACCAACCCCTGGTCAGCCAAGAGAGAGACACTGGCAGCACCCAGTGTCCACAGGCGCTGCCCCGGGGCGTGGGCTGGTGGCGGGGTGTGGGGGAGGGCGGGAGGGGGAGAGCTCCAGAAATACTTGACCAAGTTATTTTGTCTAAGAGAGAAAACTAAAATGACTTCTAACCCATAAAGTTATCTTTTTGAAAAAGCCAAATCAAGCAATTAAAGCAGGTCTTACTGATTCCATTCAACTCAATTTTAGTTTCCTACTTTACTGGAGCCGAGCCCGGGCTCACTGCAGGATTCTCTGTAGTCCAAAATGTGCATTTCTTGAGGCTTTTCCCCCATTTTCTTTGAACCTTTTTCTCAAGGGCCAGATCGGAACCTTCACACTCCTGCCTGTGGAGAGGCTGTTTTACCATGCTGCCAAACAAATGTACCTTAGAGAATGTAGCCTGGGTCCTCACATTTGCATACCATTGCCCCATTTTCTCATGCAAAGCTGGCCTACCTGTCCACCTGCAGAAGTTATTTTAGACCCAAGTCTTCCCTCAATGATTGTCACAGTCTCCGTGTTGATTCTTGCAAAAGAAACTCATTAGTGTGCGCCTTCATCTTTATTTCCCCCAGAGTATGTCTGAGTGGCAAAGTAGCCTCCACCCGCATAGCCACCTCTCTCTGAGGAGGCATCATCCCGGTGCAGCTAAAACCGCTTAGCTCTAGATTGTGCCGTTTGCCACAGTGTAAGGAATTCACCCCCAATGGTCAGCGTTAAGCATCAAAGTGAAGTTACTGAAAGAGAAGTTGCTCGCAGAGGCACATCATCTGTGCTTCTAAGCAGATGTTAACGCCACTTGTTCTCTTTATTAACGATTGTAGGTGTCTTGCCTGACTGTGTGTCTGTGTACCACATGCCTGCAGTCAGATCTGCTGAAACTGGAGCCCCAATTTCGAGCTTCCCTATAGGGGCTGGGAATCGACCTGAGTCCTCTCAAAGAGCAGCCAGTGCTCCCATCTCCCCAAGCCCAAGCTAGTGCAGTTTTACTGGGGAGATACAAGCACATCCAGAAATGGGTAAAGACGACATAGGGTTAGGAGTAGTTCAGCTGGCAGAGTGCAGGCCTAGCCTGGGTTCAGTTCTCAGTCCCTATAAGCAAGGTCACTGACTCATAGCTGGAATCCCAGCACTGGCTGGCCTGGGCTCTGTGAGACCTGGTCTTGAAAGAGAGAGGAAAGGAAGGGAAGGAAAGAGGAAAGGAGAAAAATATCACACACACACACACACACACACACACACACACGCACGCACACGCACACACATAGAGAGTAGACTTCTACTCAGCCATAAAGCAGAAAGACATGTCATTTTTAGGGAACTGGAAAGAGTTATGATTATTTCAAGCAAAATTAGCTAGACCTCAAAAAACAAACAAACTATATTTTCTTATATATAGACTCTGAAGGTCAATGGGGGAATATCTGGGAAGAGGAAGGGGACCAGTGGGAGAGAACAGGAAAAGAAAACGAGGTGGAGTGGTGAATATGGTTAAAGCACATGATTATACAGGGCCATCTGCCCGGAGAATAGTGCTGCCCACAGTGGGCCAGATCCTCCTGTGTCCATTAACAACCAAGACAGTCTCCCACAGACAGGCCCATATTTCATGTCTGATCTGGGAAGTCCTTCCACTGAGATTCTTTCGCAGATGACTGACTCTAGGCTGTGTCAAGGTGACAGTTAAAGCTAGCTAGGATGCTCCCAGAGTACCTCACATCCCACTAAAGTACTTCATAATAGTCTGTCTTTCCACAGCTGTCTTGGCCTCTGTGTATTTTAAGCATTTATGATCGTAACTTGCTCATGGTGCCAGCCTGTCAGATAATACACTCACGGAGCAGTGAACCGTCAGTTTGAGCAACATCCTCCATTTTGATACCAGGGCTAAAGTTCTTAATTACATGTCCAATGTTACCCTTTTTCCATTTTATCATGCTATCCCTGACATATTTCTGGTATCCCATGACGCTACTTGTTATGCACTTTTGATATTGCTCTGTGAGTGCTTGAATATGTCTTCTCCTAATCCTTGTTTACCCTACCCTAAGAAACTGTAGTTTCTTATCATTTGGATTCCTTTTGTGAACCAGTTGTAATTCTATAATAATCTTTATAGCTTTTGATTTAAAAAAAATCACATTCTTGAAACTTAAGCCCTCAGGACATAAAGGGCTTCAGGCATGATGCGCTGAGTTCCGCCTGTGTGTGAGTCATGGTGACCGAGCGAGCCCTGCACTGCTGAGTTTTTGTTTCTTCAGATACCACTCGGAGACTTGATGGTAACAGGAAATTTTGACAAGATATGAAAAGTAGCTGGGTGTGGTAACTCAGGCTTGTAATCCCAGCAATCCTGATGCTGAGGCAAGGATCACAGGTCTACCACCCCTCTGGGCTACACAGTGACAGCCTGAGTCAAACCAAAAGCAATTAAATAATGACCAAATAAGGAAGAAAGAAAGAGTGGTGACATGAAGTGAGAGGGTGGAGAAGAGCATCCCACTGTGAGCATCTTAGTGCACTTGATGTCTGTCCCACGAGGACACCTTCACAACACTCCATGTCTGTCCCACTGGGACATCTTCAGTGCACTTGATGTTCCTCTGTTGGCTTCCCCCCCACACACACACACACTTTAATTTCTCTTTTATTTCTTCTCAGGATCCTTGTGAGTCTCATTTTTTCGAATGATTTGTAAAATCTATTTCCTGTCTTAACATAGCAACGTCCCGGCTGGGCGGTGGTGGCACACACCTTTAATCCCAGCACTTGGGAGGCAGAGGCAGGTGGATTTCTGAGTTCGAGGCCAGCCTGGTCTACAGAGTGAGTTCCAGGACAGCCAGGGCTACACAGAGAAACCCTGTCTGGAAAAAACCAAAAAAAAAAAAAAAACCAAAAAAACATAGCAACGTCCCTTGGAGCCCAAACTGCCTCTCCTTGTATCCATTTCCTGGCTCTCGACTGGTGGCGTTGTTTCGCCCAGCGATGGATGTTTAACTGAACTGCGTGCTATACCATGACCATCATTACCAAGATAGCTTTCCGACTTCTTCTTTAGTGTCTATATTACATGTTGAATTCATATGTTGAGCTTTTAATGTCACATTTTTGCTTAAGCAAAAAAACCACCCATTTTGATCTAATCTCACCACCAATGAGTTTCTGTAGAAGTAATTTTTATTGCATGCATCACCATAGTTTGTTGTATTATTTCTTTGGGAAATTTATATCTCTTCTTTGTATATAAAGACATTGCAGAGCGAGATCTTTGTAGATAGTGATAAAAATGAACTTGATCTAATTTTAGAAACTTTAAAGATGGTAATGAAGTATACACATATACATACATATACACATACACATATACAATCCTTTTGTCTTCAGTGCTAAAGACAGTGTTAGCATGATTCACTTGTAGCCATAATCATGAGTCCGCCTACGTTGGTGCACGGAACGCTTCTGCATCCCTTAGAGGCCTATGTTATGGGCTCAGCACAGCATGTTTGAACAGTCCTGTTGGAAACTGACCGAGCGTTCTTCACAATCAATACGGCTGAAGTCAGTGTCCTTATGCCCCTGCCATTTCGTAGAGGGACAGCCATATTTACAGGATAAATATAGATGATAGAAAGTGGCTGGGGGGTGGTGGGGGTGGTCAGAGACTGAGGGAGTCTGTAATTTCTGTGGGCGTTGCCAGGCTGTATTCCTTAGGGATGGTTTTACTGTGTCACCCCACCGGCAATACATGGAAGCGCCTGTTTTCCTAACTCCTGCTTCTGTGACGTCTGTACATAGACTGTAGTTTCTACCGTGCCCCTGCTAGCCCCATGTGGGACAGTGAGCCATAAGTTCCTGTAATGACATCTAACTGTCTGTGCCATTTCATTGTTGCTTTTTTCCTGCTTTGACTTGGGGAGTTGGTAAAGGTAAGTGCTGGGAAAATCTCTTTAATTTTTATCTCTTCTTTTTTTGCAAATGTGTCCATTGCTCATCTTTACACTGATTCTCCAATAGTTTTAATACTTAAAGGAGATATTAAAATAATATTTTGTCGGGTTGGAGAGATGGCTCAGAGATTAGGAGCACTGACTGCTCTTCCAGAGGTCCTGAGTTCAATTCCCAGCAACCACATGGTAGTTCACAACCATCTGTACTGACTCTGGTGCCCTCTTCTGGCATCTTTGAAGACAGCAAAACTCACATACATTAAATAAATAAATAATTATGATTTATTATTTATGATTTATGCCAGGCAGTGGTGGCACATGCCTTTAATCCCAGTGCTTGGGAGGCAGAGGCAGGCGGATTTCTGAGTTCAAGGCCAACCTGGTCTACAGAGTGAGTTCTGGGATTTATACAGAGAAACCCTGTCTCGAAAACAAAACAAAACAAAAAAAATTGTCTAAAATGCTGAAATTGTTTTCCAATTTTTGTTATTTACCTTTATTTTGTAATATAAAATAACTTTATATTGACAAAAAATTGATCTTTTTCTATTACTTTCACTTATGGTTTCCTTTGTTGTTGGGTTTTTGGTTTATTAGTTTCTTTCTCATTGTCTGTTTGATTTTAAGAAGCAGGGGCTTCATGTAGCCCAGGCTGGCCTAGAATTCAGTATGTAGTCAAGGATGAAATTGAACTCATGATCTTTCTGCCTCTATAAACCAAGTGCTGGAATTACAGGTACACACTAGCACACCCAACTTAATTTATAGTTTTAAATTTCAAAATTCCAATCCAAAGATCTATAAATATTTTTTCATAGCTGTTTTATTAGAGTTGTTTCTTTAGCTTTTGAAAACTTCAACGCTAATCTATTTGTAATTAATTTTGATCCATTTACACTGGAATTTAACACTTGCTAAATAATCATTACTTAAGTATCAATTTTTCTAAAGATAGTTCAGCGTGTGCCAAGGTCTGCTTTCCCTAATAAAAATGGCATGAGCCCTGAGAAGACACATCAGATGATTTTTTTCCCCTTAATCATGGAATTGGATGATAAACATTTCCAAGTGGAAATTTTATTATAAGAGGTTTCTTAACTCATAATGTTTTTTATTCTGATTTGAACCATTAATACTGGAGCTTAAGCCAAATTAAATTTTTGCTCCAGAAAGTCCATGTTGTTAGAAGACATGGCCTGGAGACCTCCCGGTGTCTGGCTGTGCCCTGGGTGGTGCCATGCCCTCCCACATTGCTCAGATCACAGACAGTGGTCATGACAATCTAGCTGTCCTAGGAGGCTGAGAGGTTAGGCTGATGAGCAGACAGCAGGGGGTGGAGTTTGTAGTCTGACTGGATGCTGGCACTCAAACAGTTCAAGTCTGTGTCGAGAACAAACACCCTTATCTGGGGCATCTGTTTTCATTTGAAAGGCCTGCGACCCACAGATATGCTGAGATGTTCCTGGACTCTGCATTTCCCACAGCCTGTCTCATGTCTGACATTGTGCATCCTGTTCAGTCACCAAAATGACATGAAAGAGGGGTTCTCTTCTCTAGAGGGGTGTCCCAGCTGCCTCCTGCCCTGCCAAACTCAGTCTGGAGCTTGGGGAAGCTGATGTATTTATGAGCGTTTGCATCTCATTCTTCTGAATCACGGAGGTTAATTACAAAATATTTTAAGTTTTATCCACTGTATATTTACCCTGACTTCCTCTACATAACGATCAGCAAAAGAGGCACGGGAGGTGTTTTGTATTTTGGAATCCAAGTTACTCTCCATGTGTTAACAGATATGGCAAAATTAAAAGAATTATTTGCCTAACTTTTTTTCTTCAGAACTCATCTGCAATCTATTGAGGGCTTCTATGACAAAGTGCCTAAGTCTTTTCCACTCTGAAAGCCCCGCTATTGGGAAACATGGCCAGGGGGAGGGGTGGGGGGAGAAGGGTATACATTCTAAATAGTGAGAAAGAGGGCTGTGAGCCCGGGCTCCGGGGGAAGGCGGTGGTTGCTTGCTTTGCTGACACAGGGTGGCCTTGAACTTCCAACCTTCCTGTCTCCACCTCCCAAGTGCCGTGATTACTAGCCTGCACTACCACTCCCAGTTTTATTTACTTATTTTTATGCAGTGTTGGGGTTGAACCTGAGCTTCATGTATGCTAGACTGCAGCGGTACCCCTGAGCCCCATCTCCAGCCCAGGTGGGACTTCTGACCTCAGTTTCTGATAAGACTTGTAATGAAAACGAACCTCAAATCATGTCAGGATGCCCTGTGCCTGTCTTCAGCCGTATGCTCACCAGGGAGGTGGTATGTTGTATGGGGGCACAGATTATGGGCCTTAAGGTGCCGGCTTGAACTAGACAAAAGATTATTGATGAATTCAAAGTGAGTCATTATATTAAGACAGTTTACTCTGTAATCTCTTAAGAATGGAAGCTTAGCCGGGCGGTGGTGGCGCACGCCTATAATCCCAGCACTTGGGAGGCAGAGGCAAGCGGATTTCTGAGTTCGAGGCCAGCCTGGTCTACAGAGTGAGTTCCAGGACAGCCAGGGCTAAACAGAGAAACCCTGTCTCGAAAAACCAAAAAAAAAAAAAAAAAAGAATGGAAGCTTGACCTCATGGGGGCTGGAAAGATTTCTCAGCAGTTATGAACCCAAACTGCTTTTGCAGAAGCAGCACCCACACCAGACAGCTTCCAACCACCTGCTCCGGGGAAACTGATGCCGCTGGACTCTGTGCGTATGCGCACTGCACCCTCTGCACCCCCCTCTCCCCCAGACAAGAGGGAAGGAAGAGAGAAGGGGGAGAGGGGTTTTTTAAAAAGGCATAATTTCACATGATTACGGAGTCTGGGCAAATAAAGGGAGAGAAATCTCCCAGCTAAGTATTTTCAGATAAGGAATTCTAGCTACAATCCACAATGAAGGAGAGAGGTTGCCATTTAAAACAAAGTCCAGAAATACTAAAGCTCCCGTTTCCTGTTGGTTTTGCTGGTCAGCCCTCTGTCACTAAGATAAGGCCTGAGCTAATTAGTGTAGAGGAGTGGTTTCTTTCTGCCCATGCCCGTAGAGACTTCAATCCGTGACCACATGGCCCCATTGCTCTGGACCCTGGAACAGATGCTGTATGGCAATGGGAGGGGTCCAGAGGTGGGGAAGAGCGGGGAGGAGCGGGGAGGAGTGGGGAGGAGCGGGGAGGAGCGGGGAGGAGTGGGGAGGTAGCAGAGTAAAGGACTTAGCTCATGGCTTAGCTTGTAGCCGTGATGCGAGCAGGGAAGGAGAGAGGTCTAGGGTCCCACGGTGCCCTGTCCCACATGACTTACTGACTCCCACCACACACCACCTCCCAATGGTTCTATTGCCTCCTGTCAGTGCCGCCTTGGCACCAATCCTGTTTTACCACAGGGGCACGAGAGGACATTTGACATGTAAGCCATGGCACTGGTTGACACAGAGCAAGTGTGCTCAGCTGAACCAAAGCCTCGCGCCAGCACGAAGAGCACAGACTGCCCCAGGCCTAGCAACATGCTTTGCCACTTCACATTTTCCTCATTTATACTTGGGGAAGCGCTTGCCTTTTTCTTTTAATGAAAAACATTCATTCCTTTTTAACATAATAGTTTCCATTTCACTTTACTTGAAACAATTGGATATAGTAATAAGATTGTGTTGCAAGTGCCCAGAAGGTTGGAAAAATGGTTCCACGTCTTAGTGCACACAAAAATGCAGACAATAACTCATGTTCAGGGAAAATGGGAAAGAAATTTTTGCTTAACATATTTCATTACCTAATAATAATGTAACATCTCCCTGGCCAGTTTTGCTTTTTAAATTTCCTGTTTCTGTTAGTTTGAAGAGACCTCCCTTTCTAGTCACCCGTAGAAGTCACTCGTACACTTCTGTGACTGCATGTTCAGACAGTTCTGGTGACTGTGACTACAGAGACATCAGAGCTGTGATTCAGAACCAGCGGAGGTGTGCCCTTGATTTGATGCCAGCCCGAGACTTCGTGGAGCCACTCCGTCTAGGCTACCTGCCTTCTTCCCCAAACCCTCCCTTTCCGAGAAAAAAAAGCATTTTGTGTTTTTTAAAATCCATTTAAATATTTCACCAAGCAGAACAGGAGTGTAGGATGTCTGGAATTACACATGATCACTTGTAAATGAGGAAATGCCCCTCTAACAGGAAATGACTTTTCCACTCTTGTGAGTTTCATGTTCAGATTAAAAGAAAATTGGGAAAGGAAAAGAAACCCAGATGTGGCCGCCCTCTTCTAGTTGGACTCTATCCTTTGTTTCCGAGATGGCAGGCTTTTCCTTTCTTGTGCCTTTTTTGAGGGAGTGATGTTGAACAGAGGCTCACCATGTAGCCCACCCTGGTCTGATGCTCCGGACGCTCCCACCCCAGCCCCCCAAGTGCTAGGATTGCGAATGGGTGGAACCGAACCCTTCTGAGTGGTGCTAGTCTGTCTTTTAAAGTTCCTATTGTCTAGTTGCAATGGTAGCAGATAAGAGAAGACCTTCCAGCCTGCTCATCCCTCTCCCGCCACCTGGCAGCACGTGCCCTGGAGGAGAGTGGTGGCAGCGTTTTGATTTCCACTCTGGTTCAAGGTGACCTGAGTTCTTCCCACTCCCCACAATCAAGATGGTGTCATCAACCCTCCAATTGGGATGGTGATAATTTGGCTGCTCCTATTGTAACTCTCTGTATTTTAAAATTAAATAAATTTATATCGATTAAATATTAAATAAACAAACTCAAGAAATTTGGAATGAGTAATTCTAATTTAAAAGTGTCTAACTTTAGGACCTGGTGGGGTAGTACATGCCTTTACTAAGGAGTCCCAGTACTCGGGAGGCAGAGGCAGGCAGATCTCTGTGAGTTCGAAGCCAGCCTGGTCTACAGAGAGAGTTCCAGGACAGCCAGAGCTATAGCCACAGAGAAACTTTAAATGCAGTTTAGGGTTCTGATTCCTATGTAATGATGTCTCCTCAAGCGCTTTTCCTTACTGTAAGTTCCTGAATGCTTTCACCTCTTTTTATGCCCTTTATCCCCTCCTTTCTTCGTCCCCGTTGTTAGTTACAGCTTCTTCCTGTGCATGGCCCAGGTCACTAGCACTGACTTCTCTCCTGTGACTACACTTGAAGTTGACCCAGGGTGACCCTGAACTTTCAAAACCACCACTTAGCACTCACTCTGCGGTGAGGACTGTTCAGTGTTGGCTTGGAGTGTCCTGCTAGATCCCATGAGCCTCTGTCGCAGTGCAATGCAAACTCCTAAGAGACTTTCTACTGTTGAGCTCCATTAGCTCAGCTTCCTAACACTTAAAATCATTCCACCGTACAGTTTGTTTTGTATTGGGGGTTCGTGTGTATGCTAGATAATTTTCCAGTTTCTAATTGCTATTTTCTAATTGACTCATTTGCTTTTATATGCTTCCACTCCTGCATATGCGGTTTTTGTTTTGTTTTGTTTTTTTTATTCTATAGACTGGCTTTTTTTTTTTCAGAGACTTCTATGGACATCAGTGTTGCCTTTCCAGTCTGGACTGATGGTTTTATAGGCACATTTCAGTGTGAGATATACAATTTTTGAATATTTTGGCTTCGTTGTCTTTATTTGTTCCTTTATTTTGCTTGATTAGATTTTTAATTCTTTGAGAAAAAAATTGTATACTAGGTAAATTATCAAATCTTACACATTGATGTGTATGTTTATTCTATTCTCACAAATGTGGCTACTTTAGATAGGTATAGAATTCTGGTCATGGTCTTATCATCCAGCATCCCTTGCAGTTTGTGAAAAGGATCTCAAAGATCCACTCTCCTTCCTCTGAGGCGCCTCGTTTTATTCTCTCTGAAACCTTTTAGAATTTTCACTTTGTGACTGATATTTTGAAATATTATATTTATTCTTATGAGAAAAGGAGACAAAGTTGAGGTTTCTTCCATTACTGGCATTGACTTATTTCCCAGGGACATTTCTTTCCTGTGAGGCACTCCATAAGATGGTTCTCAGTGGGGCAGCTCTCAGATCCCTTAGAGTTGACTGATGGGATGCTGGCTTCGACTGCAGCCTCCCAGTGTCAGAATGAACTCATTTGACCTCTGTGTAGTGAACTCAGTATGCTCCTCCTCCCAGCATCGCTCTAATGAGAATGAAGATTGCTTCATTTTCCTACTTATGTGCTTGGCCACTTTCACAACTTCCTTGCTCTGTCCCTCTGCAGGGTCTTGTGTCATCGTCTAGAAAGGATGTGTCTCTACCCGTTTCCCTGGTCCTCCTGCCCTCACACATTCCCCAGATAATGGAATCTCATCTTTCAGTGGCCACCAACACCCCAAATCCTGCCTTTCTTCTTCCATGTCCTTCTCTCTACAGTTTTGCCTTCACTGTAATTATACATCTTTATTTCAGTGAGAATCCCAGTGGTATTGGGAGGCAGACCCCAGTCTGCTGTTTTGAATCCTCCCAGATTGGTTTTGGAAAAGCTTTCAGCTCAGTGTTCATTTATGGCTGATTTTTGGTATACAGTATCCCGTTTCTCCAGTGTCTCCTCAGATTGAAGCCAGAAAGAGCTACAGAGTTATACCCACTTCACCCTGCTGCTTCTAGAGAGCCATAGACCCAAGTATGGGGCCCCTTGGCACTTCAGATGAAAGTGGTGCTGTGAAAAGCAGACTGCCTCTTTCTGAAGGCCCATTCCCCCTCCTCAGCCCCCCACACAACCTCACCATCCCAAGCCTTCGCTTTTCTCTGGTGGCACCCTCACCTCGCGCGCGCGCGCGTGTTTGTGTGTGTGTGTGTGTGTGTGTGTGTGTGTGTGTGTGTGAGATACCACAATACATGTATGGCGGTCAGAAGACGTCCTACTTGCAGGAGTCGGTTTGTCACTCTTGGCCGCTCCTTTACCCTCTGAATCATCTCACTGGCCCTTCGCTGTGTTTTTGCAAGGTCCTAAGGAGGAATTCTCACAGACCTTAAACATGTGATTAAAAAATATGACTCAAGTTAGGATAACTTTGTTGTGTAATTTTCACCCTTAATAAACCAATAAATAGCCCTCCCATCTAAAGATGGGATCAGAACCTGTAAGATACTACATTAGACATGTAAACTGCACAGCCTTTCTGGTGTGCTAATGCTGACAGTGGCATGATTGGGGCGTGGTCACGTCTGCCTCAAGCATCACAGCTGTTTCGTGTTTCTTTAACATCTGGTTGTTTTGGCACCGCAGCCTTCATCATTGCAGTCCAGTCCAGCCCTTGCCTAATCCCTTCTCTTGAATGATGTACAGCATGTACAAAGAAAGTGTTATCGTTTTAATGAATGAAATAAATGAAATAATTTTCTCCTTTTTTTGGAGTAGAAATAAACTTGGAGGGTATAGAACCTCCAGAGTGGAATGTAATATAAGAGCTTTCTCTGCCCCTCTTCTCCTGTTCTTAGGAGCTGGGAATCCCAAGTGCAAAATCGCGGTTGTTTTAGGAAGAACAGAGTCTCCCTCTGCTTCCAGGTAATACAGCGCTGCCGACGGAGAGGGCGGGCCAGGCTGTCCTTCCGCCCGTTCACGTAAAAAGTACCACCACGTGGGCATCCTGCCATAGCACGAGATACGCTGACGGTGAACGTGTGTCTGTATCCCAAGTGTTTGCTGTCAAAATCCTTCCGGGAAACAATCTGGGGGTGAGGCGTCAGAGAGAGGAGCTGCTGAGGTTGTGGTGCAGGCCTCTAACCTCACTACTCGGGAGGCAGTGGAGGCAGGAGGATCAGAGTCAAGTCCAGCCTGCTCCACACAGCGAGTCTCGGGCCAGCCTGTGTTCTGTAGTGAGACACACACACACACACACACACACACACACACACACACACAAGGAGGGCTGGGGGGGGCAAAGTGTTTATGAATCTTGAAAGATGTTTGGATAAAGTGGTTAGAAATTAAATTTTTCAGCGTTCAGTGGGTGTCAGGTCCAAGGTTCAGTCCTCGGTACTGTAGAAGAGGGAGAGAAATACAAACGTTCAGAGCTGCCGGAATGAAAGGCAGGCGTGTGAATCCAAGGCAATCGTCTTCAGACGCTGACTCTGGATCACAGTCGTCATCTAGCATTGTTGAGTAGTGAGCAGCCTCGGGTTCTGTTCACCTTTGAACTCTGCTTCTGGCCTAGATCACGGCCCGTGTCAGCCCAGGCTAAGTGTGCCTTTCACACGCTCACTCTCCAGTCATCCTCAATCACCTGATCCCATGGAGACGACGATCACCTCAACTCTTAGCAGTCTCTCCAATGTCGCTTTCTTTTGTCCAGACACAAACAGCACAGCATGATCCTTGTGCCGATGGACACGCCCGGAGTAGAGTTAATAAGACCTCTGTCGGTGTTTGGCTACATGGGTGAGTACTCAGGAAGGAGTCCACGCATCCCACGCAGGAAGACAGAGTCTGAGGAAACACTGAAGGGAGCCAGCAGCGCGGTGTGCTTAAGATGCGCCCTTAGAGATCCCTTTGGCCCCATCAGTCTTTATGCTAGGGAAGGTCCAGCAACACCGCTTCCTGCCTCCTGGTTTACACTGTGGGAAGTACAGATTGTCCTCGGTGCGGTACTGACCAGCAGGCTGCTCTGAATGTGTTTGTATACTCAGAAAGGAAACTTCAGTTATAGGGGACATGGTGGGGTGGAGAAAGAGTCAACGCTTAAAACTCTGAGAGTGAGTAAGGCAGCTGCAGTTTCTTATTTTCTCATTCTGGAAATCAATGCCTGATAATACAGCGGGTCTGCTCAGGGAGATGAAGGAAACAGATGGATACATCAAATTGATACAATGCACATCCGTCTCCATTACGCTGCAACTTCAGATGACAGTTTTAAAACCTCCATATCAAATAGTTTCTGAGACCTCGATGCCAGCAGTTGAGTTTTTGGCAACACCGGGTGCTGTGGGCTGAGGGCTCAGCTCCGCCCTGGAATGCCCAGCATCCTTCAAATGCTGCCCTCACTGACTAATAGACTTTATAGCCGAGTCACTGTCCAGGACTCCTTTGCTCAACTCATTTTGCATTATAAAATTGTCGTTTTCTGTTGTATAGACAATGTGCACGGCGGGCACTGGGAGGTCCATTTTAATCACGTGCGAGTTCCCGCCAGTAATTTAATACTGGGTGAGTATTACCGTCTCAGTCCCAGGTCTGCAGCTGACAAAGATACGGCCTTAATCTAGACACTTTGCACCTTTTCCAACTATCAAGGAAAATGTTCATTTCGGGTATTTTCTTATTTGGGATGATATGGGTTTATTTGAATGCTTAAGGACAATTTTATATTTTATCCCAGCCAGAAACATAGCTGAAGACAAACATTATCCAGTTCAGAGCAACACGCTTTAGACGCAGTCTGGGGCTCCCTAGTGGTTTTAAGAAAATGTCGATACTTTCTTTGAATTTAGATCTAAGACAGAATAAAAAGGATAACATCTAAAATGTTCATTACATGTTTGGGATGACACCACCTTTTCATTCACTGAATGAAACCTCCCCAACGTCCAACACACACACACACACACACACACACACACACACACACACACACACTCACGCACGCACGCACGCACGCACGCACGCACGCACGCACGCACGCACGAGTGCGCGCACAGACACATGCATGTGCACGCGTGCATGCACTGTAAGATCACCATGGAGGACAGCGTGTCCCTCCTTTGCCTTTCTTTGTCTCTACATGCCACTGTAACCATGTCCTTTATTTCTCAGCTCTGGATCCCTAAGGCAAGGGCAGTGTCTCATGCACCTTTGATGCCATGTAGCCCTAATAAAGCAACTGATGATACTGTACTCAAGAGAGAGTCCTTACATTATATTGGAATCCAGATTCCCCCATCTTAGTGAAGGTTGTTGCAGAATTGACTCTTTCTACACCAGAAGGCAATTTGTATTGATGGCAGCTCAGCTTTTCTTTTTTTTTCTTTTCTTTCTTTTCTTTTCTTTTCTTTTCTTTTCTTTTCTTTTCTTTTCTTTTCTTTTCTTTTCTTTTCTTTTCTTTTCTTTTCTTTTCTTTTTCTTCTCTTCTCTTCTCCTTTCCTTTCCCTTTCTTTCTCTCTCTCTTTCTTTCCTTCCTTCCTTCCTTCCTTCCTTCCTTCTTTCTTTCTTTCTTTTTTTTTGCATTTATGTAGATAAAATGGCCAGCTGGGACATCTTCATGTTCTGTTTGCTTCTTCACAGGTGAAGGCAGAGGCTTTGAAATTTCCCAAGGCCGCCTTGGACCTGGAAGAATCCACCACTGTATGAGAACGGTGGGTTTGGCAGAACGCATTCTGCAGATCATGTGTGACCGGGCGGCCCACAGGGAGGCCTTCAAGAAGAAGCTCTATGAACATGTAAGGAGGATAACATCCTTGACCCTGCTGTAGCTCACACAGCTGCTGACCTTAGTAAGAAGAGCATCCATGCAGGAGCGGTCTCCTCTGCGCAAGCTTGGGGTTTTCTGCTGTGGGCGTGGCCATATGGGGGGGGGCGAGAATCTGTGGGCGTGGGTGTGGCCTTATCCTGGGTGAGAAGCTGTGGGCGTGGCCATATCGTGGGCGAGAAGCTGCATTTCCCCTAATGAAAGATGAACCAGGTCTCATACTTCAACGTCCAGCACAGAGTGTGAGGATGGCCTCAGCCCTCTCAGACTCATGCTCTCTAGAGAACCGGGAACATCACAGCTCACTGAGGACTTAGGATTGTCATAGAAAAAGAACTTGCCTTGCCCTTTGGGTTTCTGGGAGAAATTAGATAAGTGGAAACATGTGGGAAAACAGTGTATAACTCAGAGAAAGAAGGAATACTCTACGTTAGATTTTAAAAATGGAACGGGCTGATTCTGATGGAGAAATGTAGAAATGGGAGCAGCATTTGGTGGGAGGTACTTGATTTTTGAATTTTCATCTGTATACATTGTATACCATTGAGTCTGTTACTTACAAACCACTGTAAGCACAGTTACAAATAGGCAGTAAAATGAGATCATGTGTGTCAGCAGAGGGAAGAGGTATGACAGCAGACTCTAGAGAGCCTTCTAAAAGAGGGGGATAGCCAAGTCTCAACCCACAAGGCCCTCCTTATTTTTAAGAAAGCAAGAAAACTCAGTGTTGAGTATTCAGTCTCACCTTTGCTCACATGCTAGTATTAGGTCTAGCTTGTGTTGACTGAAGTGTTGTGTTTTCTGCATAGGTGTATATTATTGTATGAGTCCGTCCCCACCCCCCACTCCTGCACCCCACTGCTGCATCCCACTCCCGCACCCTGCACCATTCAGTTATGACCTCAGAATGTTTCACTGCAGCTTTTTGCTTAGGTTGGATGGTTTGTCTGGTTGGTTGGTTTATTGCTTCTCGGAGACAGGGTCTTTCTGTGTAGGCCTGGCTGTCCTGGAACTCACAGACACACCTGCATCTACCTCCCAAGTAGGACTGAAATGCATACACAGCCTCTCCCAGCGTCGGCTTAGGCTTTTCTGGGCTCTTTCTGTCTTATGAGGTATTCCCTCTCCAGTGTCGGTTCTGAGAGCAATGTGGATGCAGACACAAATACTAATATTCACAATAGCAGTGTTATAGCAGCAGGGGTGCGGGCTGGGAAGAGGGCTCCGCAAAATACAATGCAACAGTTACTTATCACTAATATTCCCGAGAGTCTGAGCTCACTCAACATTAACATGGTTTGTTTACAATGTTGTTTTTAAGAGGAATGCAGCCAATCTTTTGATGCTATACAGTTTGTGGGGAAGCTGTGGTTGAGGAGCATTGTGGGAAGATGGAGGGTCATGATGGATGTAGCCCTATTGCTTTCAGAAAGGGACTTTAGCTCATGGCATTGGCCACGATGTCTTCCTCACGCCTTTGCAAGCTTGTCATGTGGGCCCTGGAGCGAGGGCAGACGGGGATTGAGGGGGGGAGGGACACGTTAGGGTCCAGCAGCATCTTGAGCTCAGGGTTCTGCCCAGGTGCTTTGCAGTGGTGTTTGGTTTGCTTGGGTTTGTTGTTGTTGTTGTGTGTTTTCTTTTGTTTGGGAGGTTGCTTTTTGTTGGTTTGTTTTTGTGAGGTAGAGTCTCTCTATAATTCTGGATGTCCTGGAACTTGATTTATAGACCAGGCTGGCCTCAAACCCAGGGATCTGCTTGCATCAGTCCCTGCCTCCTGAGTTTCGGATTAAAGGCCTGCAGCCCGCACCCGGCTTGAGTGCTGTTTTAATGCTGCACCAGGGAGGATAGCTCTCCTGCCCTTTAAGATTCCCACTACACCCATGAGGGCTTTAAACCCACGCGTCTCCTTCTGCTGGAAGCCTCAAACATCTGGCTTGAATTAATTTGTTTGGCAGAAGCAAAGAGAGAGCGGGTAAGCTTGTCATAAACAAGAATCTGCTCCAGCTCTTTTTTTTTTCTTTTCACAATTTGTAAAAGTGACATTTTGTTTCCCTCAATGCGGAGACTCCTTCCAGAAGCCTTCTAAGTTATTCCAGTGCTAAGCTGGAATTTCATCTTAGTGCACTTGGCTGTTTCCTGGAGCTTTCAATTTTCACCCTTCAGTGCTTTTCAGCAAATCTGGTGTCTGAGGGGACTCAGCTGGGAACTCGATCCTTCGTTCTAGAAACTAAGAAGGGAAAACATCTAAGTCTGTTCATGAAGTTGTGGCTTCCCTGTTTTTCATTCATCAAAAGCTCTGTTGACCAACGGCAGCTTGCTGGAAAGGAATTCCGGGCCTGTTTCCACCTGTAAGGCTCGTCCTGATCTGAGTGCTGGGGTCACGGAACATTGCCATACTGATTTCTGCAGCTGAGTTTTCGTAAAGTAAAAAGAAGCAGACGAGGCTCGTTCAAACCATGTTTCCAATTGGCCTAGTCAGTCTGTGTGATTACAGCGAGAGCAGCATGAGCGCGGGGCGGGTGAGGTGGTTTCCCTTTGAAGGTGGAGTGCACATATTACACTTGGTGGTGCATTTACAGTCACGTTGGACACGATTCGGGCCTTAGAAGCCACATATGAGTGGGTGGAAGAGGGCGCGGGAATTCACGCCGTTTGAATCAAGCTCTGGGGTGTGCTGGTCAGGCTCAGCAAACACAGTAAACATAGTTCTGTGTTTCAAATCAAGAACCCTAGGATCCGTTTCAATCGCTGGGATGGGTTAGGAATGCCGAGCTGGTCTGGGATTTATGGCACGTGAACCCGTAACCCACGCACTTCCCTCCTCGGCTCTGACAACTGAAGGAAAGGCAGAGGATTTCCACAGAGGTGAGCAGAAGCAAGAGCTCAGTTTTACTGTTCTGGAGTAGATAATGCCAATGGTCCCCCTTCTACCCAGTGCCCCTCAGTGGGAGCAGCTGGACAAGCCACAGAAGCACACCGGGATGGTGCTGGTGCTGGCACGGACACCGTTCAGCGGCAGCATTCGCCTCACCTCAGCTCATTAATGCCGTCCTTCTAGGAACCAAACTCACCTCACTCTCACTCCCTGCCTTCACTGCCTCCCAGCAGCCATAATCTGCTTCATTTTAAGCCATTTTTTTTTTCATTCCAGACATGGAATTATATAGGCTGTAAGTGAGCCTTGGGGGTCGGCTGTTTTCCCTCAGTCATGGTTCTCTGGAGGGTCGCCAGGCTGTGGGATTCAGTAGCTGCTTCTTTGTACTGCCGAGCAGTAGCTCTTAGTGTAGACGGACCGCAGGCGATCTGTGCATCTGCTGGCGGACACCTGTTATGGTTCTGTGGTTCTGGTTGTTGTGAGGCTTGTGTAACTACTTGTATTAGGTGTTCCTGTGAATATTATTTATCTGAGAGAAATGCCCACGAGAACAGTCCCTGAGTGATACGATTGTTGTATTAAACTCACAAGCTGTGTGTGTGTATCATGGTCCAGTGTCTGTGCACCAGCATGTGGTGATGTCATAGTTTTCTGTCTTTAGGCATTCTGATTGGTTTGTAATGATCTGTCAAACTGCTTTAATCCATGTGACTCTTGCAGGGCATCTTGTCATCATTTGTCATATTCTTCCCTTGGGTTTGGGCTTGTTCTGATATCCATTGTCTGCCTGGATAATTTGGTGGTTTCTACGGAGTGATTTTTACATTCAGGGCACCGTACTTTACCGGCTCTGTGGTATTTTTTCCCCCATTCTCATTTGATTTTAGTGAACTCCCACTTGTCCTGTTGTCTCCATGGCCCATGTCTGGCCATCAGCCTAGGGGCTTTGCTTTGTCCCCCACTGCTCTGGAGCACAGCGCGGTGTAGTCTTGCTCTGAGGGATGGGTCTTCAGACGCCTGCATTCGCCTGTCCATTTGCTCCAGCATTTGTTGGAGAGGGTGTCCTTCCTCCGCTGAGATGCTCCTGCACCTCCGCAGAGTCTGCGGGGCATGGTGGTGGTGGTGGTGGTGCCCTTCTGCTCTGTGTGAGCTCTCCTGAGTCCCTCTTCCAGCCCCTCACGTTCTTAGACAACTCCCCTCAAAGCGAGCTAGACTGGATCCTCTCACTCTTCTCTCCTTGTTAAACATTTCAGCTACTCCAGGCTCAGCTACTCCAGGTTCAGCTACTCCAGGTTCAGCTACTCCAGGCTCAGCTACTCCAGGCTCAGCTACTCCAGGCTCAGCTACTCCAGGTTCAGCTACTCCAGGCTCAGCTACTCCAGGCTCAGCTACTCCAGGCTCAGCTACTCCAGGCTTAGCTACTCCAGTGCCTTTGCTTTTCCACATCGTTTTGCTCTGAAGATTGCTTTACATGGCATCTGATTATTGTTTGCATGACACATAGTTTCCCTTTTTTGTTTTTGCCATTTTTGCCATGTCATATCTCAAGAATGTTTCTTTAAGACATGAACAGACATACCAGTGGCAAACAAATACATCAAAGGAGGCTCAAAAGCGCCAAGCATTAGAAAAATGCAGGCTGGATCCACAGTGAAATATCTCTGACTGAAAGATTCCTAACAGTACCCCGTGCTTGGGAAACATCCAGGACTGTCCTAGTCAGCCGGTGTAAACACTACGTGGTACAATCACTTAAGCCAATTATTTCTTATAAATGTTGGCCAGTGGCAAACAACTCCATTTCTAGTGTTTGCTTAAAAAAAAGAAACGAAACAAAAACAACAAGAAATGAATATACTCATACCAAAGGCTATACAGAAATGTTTCCTGAGGCTCCATGGATTGGAAGTCGGCGTGGCCCGATGTCCCTCAGCAGATGACCAGATAACAGACCATGTTCTCTCTAGAATGGAGTTATTCTCAGCAGCTAGCATTGCTGGCTATTAGTAAATAGAAACTCCTTGGCACTGGAGTTACAGACAATTGTGAGCCGCCATGTGGGTGCTGGGAATTGAACCTAGATCCTCTGGAAAAGCAGCCAGTGCTCTTAACCACCCCACCAGGCTCTCTCCAGTCTCGGTTGTTTTGTCTTGTTAAAACAGGATCTCAGCTGGGCAGTGGTGGCGTACGCCTTTAGTCCCAGCACTTGGGAGGCAGAGGCAGGCAGATTTCTGAGTTTGAGGCCAGCCTGGTCTACAGAGTGAGTTCCAGGACAGCCAGGACTACACAGAGAAACCTTGTCTCAAAACAAAAACAAAAACAAAACAAAACAAAACAAACCAACAACAACAAAAAAATAAAACAAACCAGGATCTCATGTAGCCCAGTCTAGCCCCGAACTCCTGATTCCTCTGCCTCTCCTTCCCTAGTGCTGGTGTTACAGGTACGAGGCACATCTCTTAGCATGTGGAAGGCCTATTTAAATAAATGACATCCCAATAAAGGGCTGCTGGGTCACCTGAAATTGTGCTGGGAATAGTCTAGTCTGCTTAGAACCAGCTCCTCCACTGTACTTACAGGGGCTGGGATTCACAGGAGCCCCAAGAAAAGTGTGGCAATGGGACAGCTGCTCAGTTCAGCCACCATGACACCAGACATTAAGAGATTCAGATTCAGGGGTCGGCCGGCCAGGGAGAAAGAGAAGCAGAATGGAGCACTGTGAGTCGGGCGGGGCAGAGAGGAGCATCCTGATGGGAGGGGCCTGCCCGGCTGCCTGAGGCCACAGTGAAACCCTGGCCATGGCCATCCATGGGGTCTGGGTCAGTGCCGCAGCAGCAAGGTAAGCGGGCTGGCTTACCTAAAGGCGGGTGAGATGAGCTGGTCGGTGCAGTGGGGGAGCTCGCTCTGGCGGTGTGGGAGCAGGAGAGCTGGCAGGCCGCCCAGGCCCCCGTTCAGGGCTTTTGGGTTGGTCTACTCCAACATCTCCCCATCAAACAGCTGGTTCTGAAGACCCAGGGCTGCAGGATCAGATCTCCATGACACAGGGCAACAACAGGATATCCCAGAGGAGTCCCGATGAGAATCCGGTATTGATCGAGTAGCAGACGTCAGGGACCTCAAACCAGAGCAGTGACTTATTGCAATGACCATTTACAAGGAAAGATGGTTTGGTTGGTTGGTTGGTTGGTTGGTTGGTTTGGTTTTGTTTTTTTGTGTTTTGTTTTACCATTTTTTCTCTTTTGTTAGGGAGGTTGCAAGGGAAGAGGGCCAATAGGGATGGGGAGATGAGAGGGATTGGGGTACATGAAATTCACCAAGAATCAATAAAAAATAAATAAAAATAAAAGATATCCAAAATAGGCACCATGCCTGGCAGCCTGAGTCTGGAGATCATGATACAAGACACACACACATACACATACACACACACACACACACACACACACACACACACACACGAATTTCAAAACATCCAAAAATAAATGAGGTTTTTTTTTTTTTTTTTTTTTTTTTGTTTTTTTGAGTGACTAATGCTTTTTTCTACCATCTTCTCATTGTAACTATGGCATTCCAGAGGTTTGTAGCTAAGACTCTGACTCAAAGATATACGCAGCCACACTTGTGAACTCCCACTGAAAGGTTAGGAAAGGTTTACCTAACAAGGCCCCACTGACCCCTCCCCTGCTCCCCACAGGAGGTCGTGGCTCACTGGATTGCTAGAAGCCGCATAACCATCGAGGAGATCCGCCTACTGACCTTGAAAGCGGCTCACAGCATAGACACTCTGGGCAGTGCCTCAGCCAGGAAGGAGGTAAGCCACCCACCCTTCGAACCCCTGCGTCACCAGCCTCAGTCTCCTCCTCTGTCTCCCACCCACCGGCTGTTTCAGGGTTTGTGCATGCCCCCCAGGATGGCACGCAGAATACAGGAAGCCTCCATGTGGTTTTGGTTTAAAGACTGAATGCCCCTGCTGGCTTTCCTCACAGTGGCCTGTGGATGACCTTCAGGATGCGGAACGCCCTAAGAACTGTGGCGATGAGGCCTCAAGGGCCGGGGAAGTCCTAGGCTTTGGACATCCCTCTGCACCATGTCTGCCAGTGTGGTGTCCAGCGTGGGTAGTGCCAGCGTGGTGTGTCCAGCGTGGGTAGCGTCTCTCTGCACTTGGCCTTGGGCTAGAGAGATGATGGGTGTGGGGTGTCGGAACGATTCTGCCACATTATAAATGTTCCGCTAAAGACATCCTACTGCCCCCTGGCTTTCATAAATCCAGCTTATCTGGAATAAGGACATACTTATTTTATTCTAAAAGCCCACAACATGTCTAAGAACAGATTAATGGAGCATAAACATTCCAAGCATGATTTACAAGCTGCCCGAAATCCTTTTAGAAACAAGGCTGCTTAGCAATAAATGTGATCTGGAAGTGAGATCCCTTTCCAGAAGGTCTCTGCTGAGTGAAATACAAGGCATAGCGGAAGCCCCCTGTTGGCCTCCACCACGGGCAGATCCTGTTTCCAACATGACTTGGGTGTGGAGACGGTTTTTTGTTTTACTTCACAGAGAAATACCAATTCTATCAAATCCTGCCACGCTTTGCATGGTCCGAGAAAAGAACATTCTTTTCCTATCTTGCTCCTGTAGATTGCCATGATCAAAGTGGCCGCCCCCAAAGCCGTCTGCAAAATAGCTGACTGGGCCATCCAGGTGCACGGCGGCGCGGGAGTCTCCCAGGACTACCCTCTGGCTAACATGTGAGTAGATGCTAGTTGGGAACTCAGGGGCTGAAGAGCTGCGTGCAGATGCGGGCACTGGAGTCTGCATTTGAAGAACCAGCGAGACGGTGGGTACGGTACGGTAGCACCTGTCTGAAGTTCCAGGGCCTCTCCTTCAGGCTGGGAGGCGGAGGCAGGGAATCCAGAGAAAACGACTAACTCCACGCACAGTTAGCCTGGCTTACAAAATAAGGGACAGAGCAATGTGAGGATCAACCCCCAAGATTGTCCCGTGATCGCACAGGTATACACACACACACACACACACACACACACACACACACACACAGGCGCACACACATCATACACAAAAAAATTTAAGAGAATATATTTAAAAGGATTGGCATTAAAAACGCAAAGATCAAAATAAGTGTCAGTCAGAAGATAAAATGAGTTTTTTTAAACCTATAGATGTTCCACAGACAGTAATTGTTTAGGAAGAGTAACATAATGGCACCTCCTTTATGTAATTATAGGCGGGGTGATGGGGGTCACTCTGGGACTCAAGCTCTAGAAAGAATCCTACTGCCCTGGTAGCCTTTGCCCTGAGCAGTGTACTGAGGGCTTCTGGGCTCCAACATGGAGTTCCCACTAAATCAGGAAGGGGAGGACGGCCCCAGGGTGCAGCAGTAGAATTTGCAGCCTGACTCTGGTTACTGGGGCTGTGACAGACAGTTCTGTTACCCACAAACCCTTCTCTGTCACAGGCACTGTGCGGCATTCTGTGCCTCACCCAGGGTGTCATCTTCTACACACCCAGCTTTAACCTCTTAGCGTGTGCCTCCATGCTGCTGGCTGCCTGTGGCTTCCTGAGCTCTCGGTCCCCGTCGGTTTAGCGAGCACAGCACACCCAGAGAGAGAGGAGCCCACCTACCCCATGTGGAGTTTTGACAGTCAGTTTAGGGAGCACAGCATGTGCTCACTGGAGAGAGAGGAGCCCACCTACTCCACGTGGAGTTCTGCCCTTTTGCCAGCATGGTGGCGCATGTCTGTAATTACAGTACTTGGGGATTGGGTATCTACGGCAGGAGGACGGAGAGTAAGCTCGCGCAGGCTACATGACAGGTTAGAGCGCAGCCTTACCACACACAGAGACCCTGCTTCAAAGTCAAACAAATAGAACGTCCTGTTTCCCCGAGTTGGGGCTTTTATTTAGTGACATGTTACCTAGTCACAGGTATTAACTCCATATACAGTAGATAATGGAGTCCAGTATGGCATTTCCATATACGTATGCAGCCTGCAGGGATGGACCAGACAGGAGTTCTTTTTAACACATTTATTTATGTAGCCCAGGCTAGCCTCAAACTCAATTTGCTATGTAGCAAAGGAAGAGCTTGGACTTCTGACATGCCTCTTGTCCCTAAGTCCCAAATGCTGGACTTGTAGGCGTGTGATGTCATGCCTGGCTTTTATATGCAGTGCTGGGGATCAAATTTAGGGCCCTCGATGCTAGATTGGCCAAAAGAGCTACCCTCAGCCAACCCAAGTGTTTTCTTCACTTCTGGATGAAAGACTCCCTGGCTCTGTTTGTGAGGCTGGCCTGATGGTTAGAGTCCCCCAGGCTCTTGTCTTGGAGAGCATTTCTCCTGTTTCTAAGGGCTGGCTTCCTGGGCATTATAATCTTCATTTGCAGTTACCTCCTTTCAGGACTTAGAATGTATTCCTTCCTGGCCTATGGGTTTTCTGCTGAGAAATAAGCTGTTAGTCTAGAAAGGTTGCCGCCCCACCCCACCCCATCCCCCCGCCGCGTGCGGCTGTCCTTTTCCTCCTGCGGATGCCGCAGGTCCTGCTTCGCCTTGTTCTTTTGACAGTTTAAGTGTATCATGCCACAGCGAAGATCTTTGCTGATCATGTCCATTCGAGGCCCTATTTGTCTCTATTATTTCATTAAATGGATTTTATATCCTCTGAACTTTTCTCCTTGCCTCTGGTATTCTAAAATGCATTCCGTGTCCCCGGGGCCCCGAATGGACTCTTCTCCCTGTGTGTGCCGATCTCTTTCGGTGGAGCAATGCAAAAGAGAGTTGAGAGGAATTTCTCTCCGTGGGTTCAGTTCCCTCCCAGGCATGCTAGAGCCACAGCTCTGAGACTGGTCTGCTCCCACACCTGTGTGGTTTCTGCCACCCCCACCCCACACCCACCATCCCTGTGTTCCCTCGCACTGTTGTCAGGACCAGACGTGAGTGCTATACAGTGTTATTCCTGCCTACCCACATCAGCATCGGCCCAAGACCCCTGGCTGGTCAGCGTGTGCCCACGCCCAGTCCCCCGCCACGGCTGAGGCCGGAGCAGCCCTCCCTGAGGAAGTCCCTTCCACCCAACAGGGACCACTGCCTACTCGAAGGCTCTACTGCTACCCACTCAGAAAGAAAGCCACACCCACTTCTGGCTTTACCTCTGAACTGCCACAGTGTCCCCACTCCTGCATGGCCCATAGAAACAGTGGGTCACTCTGATTCTGCCACCAAAGTTCTCAGTGACAGTAAAGAAGCCCCCGTTGATAATGTCAGCTACCCACCTGACATGGTCCAGACTGAGCTGAGAACTTTAAAACGGCAGCTTCAGGAGCCGTTGGCTTTCCTCTTCGTGTGCCTTTTCCTTGGATTGGGTGAGCATGACCTGACAGTGCTGCGCTCTCTGACAACTCTGACTCCACTCTCTCAGGTACGCCGTCATCCGCACCCTGCGCCTGGCAGACGGTCCTGACGAAGTCCATCTCTCGGCGATCGCCAAAATGGAGCTTCAGGACCAAGCCAGACGGTTGACAGCCAGGATGTGACAGGAGCAAGCCGGGAGACACTTGATCAGCTCCAAACTTAGGTCTCACGGTTTTTGAGTAGTTTGAGCACAAGGCTAATTATTCACCTGTGGTAAAGATTTTAGCATCTATTTTGATCACTGGGTTTAACAATGTTAAGGATCACACAGATGTGAGGTAGATAGGAAACCCCGTAACTGTCATTGAGTCTAGTGTCTAATGGGTTAGCATTTGCTTTCTCCACGTGTGACCTGTGATGAGGTCACACTGGGAACGGTAGGGCTATTTCCGGAGCGTCAGCATAAAAAGCTTGTTATTTTGTGTTTCAAGAATGACGCCATGTGAATAGACACCCCCGGCCTATTCAACCTTGTTCTGAAATACACGTAGCTGTACCCCGTTGAGCAGTGTTTGGAGCTTAGTTTAGCACCTCAGAGAAAGCTATAACTTGATTTCGGAGTTCCGGATGAGCCTCTTTCTAAACCAACAGGAAGAAGAAGTTCTGGTGAAATCTGTAGCAGGGAAGGTTCATAAGGGAATGTAGCATGGAGGAGAACAGATAATCCAGGGCACTTCAGCTACACAGACAGGCTGAGGAGATCCATCAAGTCGGTGCTACATCAAAGCTCTGCAGCTCCCTGAGAGCTGGTCTCCTCAGGTGAGATGAGTTCTGTCAGAGCTGCCCCTGCAGTGCCACTGGGGCCACCACCGCCCTCTACATAGAACTGTCACTGGCGCAGCAGAGGAAAACTGTTCAGTACAGTTTGGCTTGAGTGGGTGGATCTACTTTTTCAGCTATGGATGTTTTGAAATCTCATCATGAAGAAAAATATTTTAAATAAAAAGTTGGCATCCAAATAAACACAGTTTTTAAGTGTAAATTACATACTGGGTTTTGAAAACCCAACTGAAAATAATTTAAAATATCTACAGGATAATACCTTTAGATATTGATCCTACATCAAATTGTATTTTGGAAATATTGGATTGAATAAAATATACCCAAATCTTCTGTTTCTTACTGTCATTTTATGATGTGAATAATACCACTGGAAAAAAAGCTAGGAAATTTAAAAATTTTTTCAAACCAAATTATTTTCAGTCCTAAAAGTTTTTAACTTTTTCATCAGAAAGTGTGCTCATGGTGTGTGATGGTGTGTGGCCTGAGATCCTGTCTGTTGACTGATGTTTCTTCTTGGGGGCTGTGGGGAAAGCCAGGGTCTGCCGCAGGCCCAGGCTCAGAGCCCCGTCATGGCCTTCGCAGCTTGTGGCTCTGGGCCCTCAGCTCCCTCTGCCTCATTTCCTTTTGATACGGCGGGGCCACCATTTTTAATCTTGGGGGGCCTTCCTGATAGGAGCTGTCACTTAGGAACAACTCGAAATCTGGGAAACCCAGTGAACTACTTTCTGCAGTCTCCTGTTTGAGGTACATCGAATCTTAGAAGCAAACATACCCCATTAGCAGTTCTTTAACGTTTTGGCTTAGAGGCTGTCTGGGGGATTGTTTAGACACCTGGCCTTGAACTCCCAATCCCCCTCCCTCTGCTGCCTGCTGCCTAGGACTGTGGGTGTGTGTCACCATGTCTGACCCCGGGTTCTGCTGTAGCTTTTGTTTTGCTTTTCAGCAATCTGAATTAAGGTTCACACATTTAAGATCCCGTGTGTACTTCTCTGTCGCAGAGGAAACCTGGCTGCATTGGCCGCAATTCGCTTCAGTTCACTGATGGTCTTCCTGTCCCTGTTGCTCAGGCAGGGCACTCCCTCTGACCCACAACTCTGTCCAGATCTTTAATTTACTCAAACAAAATCACATTAAAATGAACAAAGGAGCAAGACAAGATGGCTCAGTGGGTAAAGGCACCTGCAGCCAAGCCTGGTGACTGCAACTCAGTGCGGGGACCCACGGCACACACACACACACACACACACACACACACACACACACACACACACACACGCACGCGCACACACACGCACACACACACACACATGCACGCGCACGTACGCACACATACGCATCCACGACTACACACATGCACACGCACAACGCACATGCACGCATGCACACACACACATACACACACGCACGCATGCACACACACACACACACACACACACGGCCACACAGCAGGCAAACACACACATACATGCACGCACACACACATGCACACGCACACATACACACACATGCACGCACGCACATGCGCATGACTACACACACATACACACACACACATGCATGCACACACGACTACACACATGCGCACATATGGCCACACAGCAGGCAAACACACACACACACATGCACGCACACACATATACACACACGCATGCACACACACATGCACGCACACACGCATGCACACATGCGTGCATGCACATGACCACACACACAGAGATAGAATAAATTAATATAAAAACACTTAAAGGCCAAACATAGAAGTTAGTTTTTAAGTGAAAAAGTCCCAGATGATCATGGCGGGTGGATGAGGTAATGATAAGCTCGTGGACCTCATCTGTAGGATGCTGCTCCCCCATCTCCACCCCCAAGACAGTCAGTCATCTTTACATCTTTCCACGTGGTTAGCAGCAGCAGAGGAGGAGCCTCCAGCCTGCAGGATGGGAAGACCGGAGCTCCCTGCAGAAAGCAGGCCCAGCCGGTCTCCAGCAGGACACTGAGGGAGGGATGGCCCGCTGGGTGCTCCCAGGGGAGTAGCCGGTTAAGTTCCTCTGCCAACACAGGACAGTTTAGCGAGAAACCGATTTCCTCACCAACCTGTGGCCGCTTGAGAAGCCTTCCCCGAGGTGAGTCCACGCCGACCCGGCTAGTCTATCTGGCTTGAGACCAAGGTGAGAGCGTATCCACGCGTGTCTTAGCACTCTCTACCTTATTTGAGACAGGGTCTCTCCCTGAACTTCTTGGCTGCTCAGGGAGCTCCAGGGATCCCTCCTCCCCACAGCCCCTCCCCCAAGCTAAGGTTACAGTCATATGCTGCCATGGAAGCTGGGGACCCGAACTCAGGTCCTCGTGCTTACACGGCGGGCGGGTGCCTCACTGGCCGAGCCTCCTCCCCAGCCCCCAGATTTTGGTATTTCAATAGACATAAGGCCTACCAGCAGCTACTTTTCTTCATGAATCCAACTATGGCAGCCTCCAGAGGCATTCAAAAGACACACATTACCCAGGCTTCTTAAGGGGTTTGAACTTGCGGCATTCTTAAAAAAGGGCTGTCATCAAATGAAAGCCAGGAACATGTCTGCTATGAAGGACACCATATGGCACCAATCCAGGCTGCCTTGCCTCGCTTCTCCATTTTACAAGTGGAAAGAGGCGGTCCTCTGGAGGAGCGGAGTTCAGGGAGACAGACATGGGTGAGGCTGGGGGCCGCTGGCTAGTTTGTCCCTGGCAGGCATCTCTCCCCACCACCTTCTGGCCTGGGTTTCTCCAG